>LR737381.1:1757762-1843030 GCA_902655005.2 Marronus borbonicus
TTAAAAAAGAATTGAAACGCATTAGTAACATACGATCAAATACAAGAAATATTTATCATCGCATTAATACCTTGAAACTAGTACATACATAGTCATGTCACTTTATTACCCAAAAGGGTGTAGGAATTCTGGTTAGATCAACTCCTTATAAATGTGTTCCACTTCTTTTTATTCCTGGCTAACTACTTTGCTCTATTCCATGTTATTCCTCTGCTTCGCAATATCTTTCCCAATACGCCATCCCAAGTCTCTCTCGGCCTTCCTCGTTTCTTCTTAATCGCAATTCTAGCTTCCCATACTTTCTTCACTGGTGCTTCCCTACTTCTGTGAGTGTCCCCGCCATCCCAAAATTGCCTCTCTTCTATTAATCTTTCGATAGATTTTATGTTTAGCTCTTCTCTTATTTTTTCATTCCTTATCTTGTTCATCCTTGTAACCCCTTTGGTTCTGCTTAAGTACTTTATTTCATTTGCCTGGAGTTTCTTCTTTTCTCGTTGTGTCAGTGCCCAGGACTCACACCCATAAGTTAGTATTGGTCTATATTGTAATGTTTGTATCGGGATTACATTTTAGAAATTTTCGAAATTCTTACAAAGATCTTAAATTAATAGAAATTGAGGGTCGTGAATCCGAGAATGTCTCTAGATACTTTTTCGGCAAATTAAAAATTAGTTAGATGAAAGTTTTAAGACGTAGAAATGAAAATAACTACTGAGCTTAAATCTTGTAACTGCCTGAATTTTTAAATTAAAATACTTAAACCACACTATAAATCTTGGAGGAAATGCTAAGTACAATGTGCCTGGACGGTTGCTAGACATAAAGTCACAAATAAAACGGGCATTGTTTTTCACCATTGTTCGATTACGTTGGCTATTGTTTTATTCCATTGTCACCTAAGATAACTTTTTAACAATTTAAAATATATTCTGATCGAAATAGATGCCGAAACGAACGATTTTTGCTGTAGCACTAACGTATGCAATGGAACTTGCTGAAGAAATTTCCGACATTAATTTGATGAAAAGAGAACGACAGAGAAAAGTAATTAATATAAGTCTTCCCCACGATTGTCGTTGGCTGGACTTACATGTGGACAATGTGAAATGGTGCTTTCTTTTGTGACTGCCACTATTTTTGTCTTCTCTTTGTTTATTTTCATCCCATACTTCGTAACCGTTTCGTTCCATATTTCCAAATTGAACTGCAGATCACCTCTACTATTCCTGCAAAAACACATGCAAAGATGTCTACTCTTTCTAGATTT
This sequence comes from Marronus borbonicus, assembly GCA_902655005.2. NCBI lineage: Eukaryota > Metazoa > Arthropoda > Insecta > Coleoptera > Scarabaeidae > Marronus > Marronus borbonicus. The sequence continues at coordinate 1,759,030 of LR737381.1, forward strand.
CGCTATCCTACAGATGTTATTTTCGTTTTCTTTCATTGTGTCCTGAATAATCTCGTCCATAAAGGTTATAAACAAAAACCGGCTCAAACCACTTCCTTGTCTTAGTCCTTCTTTTGTGATAAATATTTCCAATCTCGTATTTTTGCTTATTACACAGCTGAAAGTTTCCGCATATATACTTTTAATGACCCTAAGTAATTTACCTTCAATATTCTTTTTCTTTAAACATTTCCATAACTTCGACATGGGGACTTGGTGTCCATAAAAGCAAAATATGTACTTTTTCCTTTGTTTATTGCCTTACTAATAATTTCTTTTAAAGTGAATATATGATTTTATGTACTCCTACCCTTTCGGAAGCCGCTCTTGTTCGCTTACTAAAGTTGTCTCAATTACACATCTCAATTTTCTCTCCAATACTTGTTCGTATATTTTCACCACTGTGCTTATTAGTATAGTTGAGCTCCTTATAGTCTCCCTTTAAAAATGGGAAATACCTATTTGCCAGTTCCGCGGTATTCTTTCCTCTCTCCAGGCATGATTACATATTTCTGTTAACAGTTGCGTGCCATTTTCGCCCATGTTGTTGATCATTTCGGAAGTTACTTTATCCTGCCCTGGTGCTTTTCCGTTCTTCAACTTTCTAATGGCCTCCTTTATTTCCCCGTAGGTTATTCCTGCTTCTTCAGTTTCCATGTTGTTATACTCGTTTTCCTTTCCGCTGAGTTCTTGACATTCATTTATATTTTATGAATTCAGTAGCGTTTCAAAATATTCTTTCCAACAACCCACAAATTCTTTTTCGTCTGTAAGTATTTAGCCGTTACTATTCTTGATTAACATTAATTTAGCATTCTACACATTAGCTTTTGATTTGCTTTCCTATTTTTTTTCCAATTTTTTCCCAAACTCTTTCTAAGACTTCTGTTTTGCCTCTATAACTATTTTTTTTTTACTTTATTCCTTTGTTCCTTGTATTTTTCTTACGTTGCTGGTTTTCTATGACTTAGATATGTTTTCCAAGCATCCTTCTTTCTTTTAATTTGCTTTCTGTTTCCGTCCACCAAGAGGTTTGTTTCGATTATTCGATTCTCTTGTATGTACATGCCGCATTTTTTTTGGGCAGACTCAAAAATACATTTTTTAAAGCTGTTCTATTTTTCCTCTATGCCCTCAGCCTTTACCTTTCCATCCATTTTCCCTATTTTCTTGGTTGCTGTATTTTCGTACATCTTAGCTATTGTCCTGTTTCTCAACTGAGAGGACCTTATACTCAAATGAACTTTTTCTTTTGTATTCTCGGTTTATTCTTCCAATCTTCCAATTCGTCTTCTTTTGTTTTTGCCGCCAATAGATAATGATCAATTTATTGATTAGAAAATATGAAACAGATGATTTTCTTCTTTACATTTACATTAAGTATGCATATACCGAAATGGCAAGAAATCGCGTGGCGAAAATACGTTCGATATGAAGAATATCGTACCAAAATTGTAGGAAGGAAGATTGACGCGATTTCAAGATGATACCGCATCGTTTTGGATTTCGCTCTCATGTTACCGCTTAACATGTATCATTAACAACAGATGTAGATATTTCGAACGCCTAATGGAATTTCATTAACGATATTTCCATTATTTTAGCTAGAATGAAGTACGAAATTTTATTTCGCTCGCCACAATGGAAAGATATCGCCCGGCGATTAGTTTATTCGAGTACGAGGACCTTGGAACGTTTGACACCGTTCGGAGGTGATTCAAAGCGATTTTGAGACAAAACTAGATGAAAACCGTATAAAGCAAATATCTAGAACGTCATTTGTAAGAAAAATATTTCATGGACTGTGGTGTGTATTCGAAATGTTACTATCGCGCAGTATCCATCTGTCGCCTTAAAGAATTATCCGGATATGCAAACACCGCACTTTGAAGAAACAGATTGCAAGAATTAATAAGAAACTATCCCTAACCAGGATCGAAGCAACAACCATTATCGTTCATATTTAGAGGAGCTAATAATACAGATCAAAACACAAATACACGTGTTACGTGTAATTGTATCCTTCCAATACAAAGCGGGTGAAATCTGTTAGAAAACTAATTGCTTCGCAAAAAATGAATCATAGTGTCAGCGTAGAAATTACCGATATTAAAAACAACCAATTTCTAATTTATTTGCAGTCCATAGTGTAACTCGCGCTGAAAGTCACCGAAAGTTTTGATAATTTTAACACTGCCGATGGCGCTTAGCATTTGATGAATTAAATGTTATTCTGACGAAGGTAGTAGACGTTTATGAGCTACTTAAGTCTGTTGTCGACAACAGAAAAAGTAAATCGATATTAACATTTTTAACCGCACCAGACTCAACCATTTGAGTATCAAGTGGCGCTATCGTAGTGTCCCGATTTTTTAAAGGATTTTTAAAATGTACTCAGTTGAGTGGCCACACCGTAAGCGGGCATCTACCTCACGCGAGTGACATATTCAGGAGCGTAAAATACAGTACAACATTATGCACCGGGTTTCCACTCTGGCATGCAGGCGGCTAGCGGTGAGCTTAGGGTTGAAGCAGACTTCGTTTGGTATCCCTTTGTATAACTCTATATCTGTTCCTTTCCAAACCCTCGCGGTTTGGATTTTCATCTAGTTTTTGTATTATAATTGTTGTAGCTTGATGTAAGTTGGCATCCGCCGCAACGTCAACTGTGTCTAAAAAATAATCAAACGCCATTATGCTTTGCTTAACAACATTAGTCGTGTATTTACTATTGGCTAAAATCCTGTGATAAAGCAACAATAACATTCACAAACTAAGAATGAGATAGCAATGATGTGCTTAGCAATGAAAAGATTACATCAATACTCTCTTTAGCTTAAACGTATTTGCAAATGTTCTGAATGGAATAACTCTTCCAACTCCACCTGCGCCACATATCCTCACTTCTCGGCTTTCATGTGCGAGGTAGGAATAATCCTGTTGTACTTTGTCTGAGTTGAATGTTGTGTTCCGATCTTTCGTCGGCTGAAGTGGTTCGGTTCGATATGAGACTTCGGAAAGTTATTTACGCAAGAGCTCCTTGTCACGGCGTATTGGCTTTTCTCCTTACATACACCTATTTGTGTGATATAGAATATTTGCTCATACATGGAACGCTTTCAGTTTAGCTGCTTCACGTTCGTACAGCATTATCTTATAAAGTTTCTTTAAAGAGTGAAATAAATTTCGATAATAGCTCCTGATTTTCACAAGTGACACCGCATCCTTGAGATTTATTTCTGTACAATAAATTTTGCATTTGAGTTAAAGCGTGTTTAGTATTCGAAAGCGGCAAACTGTCGCTCTGCGCTCTTGTATCTCACACTTTCCACTTCACATCAAAGTATTTCGGAATCTTTTAACTGCAAGTTCTCTGCGGAACATTTAGAGCAAACAACATTTTAGAGTTAATTGGTTAACGTACATACGTTCAACTGTAAGTTCTTTCGAAGCTACTCGAAAGCAGCGGCGAACCGGTGGTGTTTCCCTATAGGTTTGTCAATCATACACAAGACTTAGGAAATCATAAAAATTTCATTATGGACTTCGATTCTACACACTTACAGGTTTTTCACGGCAAAGCTTAAGGAGCAGTAAAAGGACCACTTTTATTGAATCTGTATATGTTGTTATTTCACACTCAGTACCGCGCTCAAAATAAACATGTACACGCTGTAAAGATATAATCAATGTTGTTCATCATAATAACGTTCCGGTATTAATCGGCAGATGCAACTAATTTTATCTTGACATTACGTTTGCTGTTAACTATATAAACACACGGATGTATTTCTTTTAAGTTGTGCGACCACAAACATTGAATTTACTTGCATTCGAGTCACCTTTTACATTATGGTAAGTATACTCCGCCATTTTGTAATCGAATAGAATTAATCTTTATTTTGAATGTCTAATTAAAACAATCTCGCTTTCCTTGGTGTTGTTCCTTCTTAAGTCCGTTCACCAAAATAATGCTAACATCATCAACGCCTAACCGGCGTCACTAGTGTATCATGATAAGCCTATCAAAGTCACTATCACACATGTGATTGACCGCGCTATCTCCTAATGAGCAGTCCAAGAACAGAGGTGGTTTGGCATCCCTACATCTTGAGCCTAGATGGCGTTAGGAAATATTTTTGTTGCTGCAATTAGCGGTGTGCAGTGATGAAGCATTCGTAGGAACGCTAATGATGACCAATGGACAGAAACATGTTGGCTTTCTTCACATTACTTTAGCCGTGAATTATTTTTTCACTATTTTGGTTATTGTTTCTAGCAACTTTTTTGTGTGTTCTTGAGCTCATGGTATATTTGAGTTATTGGAAAAGACCAAAGATTCCGACTCTAGCGGTTAAATCAGACAAAGAAAACTAGATGAGAATTTTGCTCAATTGACAATATCTATCAATGGATAACATCTTCAAATGTGCGGCTGTAATATTTTAAACAATACCACAACTTGTCGCTAAATAGCTACTCTTCAAAACGTCTCCAGAAAATGAACGCGATTCTATCGAGATCTGAATTAAATATTGAAAAATATTTGTAAAATACACAGGCAGCTGAGATGATACGCGATTTTAGTTCGCTAAGTTTCTTGCGTATTGCCAGTGACAGGATAATTTTGAATTCGAAAATCCATTATTTTTAATTTTGTAGACGAAATATTGCATATAAATTTTATAATTTTAAACATGACCGTATATATCTACAGCTTTAGTACATTTTGTAGAAAAGGAACTTTTTTTTAAAGTTTGGTAGTACAATCTAAAACGTGTATTGAATTGGGCTAGGCAAACGGCGACGTTCTACCTACGCCTAACATGATATTACAGAGGCTTATTCATTTTCGACAGTCACCATGGGGAAAGTTTAAATTTGGTGAAGTTGCTAAATTTTGTGTTTGTCATGAACCTGGAAAGAAAATGTGATAAATGACAGTCGAGAGTTAAAAAGAAACCAATCATATCATTTATTTCGGTGTCTCTGTCCTACATATTATAAGAGTAAGTTAGTTCTTAAAAAAGTCTAGTCAATAACAATCATCGGGAAAATTGAAATTCACTGACGTAAAACAAAATTATGTTGCTTCAAATTACGTTTGTTGTGTATACGGAATACATTTTAGTGCAGAAATTATTTTTTTGTTTTACAATATGAAGTGGACCACTTGTTTTAAAAACAACAGAAATAATAGAAAAGGAGATTTCAATATTTTTTGATTTAACGAAATTATCTAAATTTATCGAACCGCTAAATTAAAATGTTTTGGAACTGATTTATTTGAAAAAGAAATGACGGCAAAGACAATTATTTTTGAAGTAGATTTGGGGGTATCGACAAGAGAGTAGCTTAAAAAAAAAGTTATATGATACATCTAAACTAGTGTGAATAATAAGAAATTAATTAATTAGATATTTGAATTTGTAAAAAGAATGTAATTGTTTCGTTTTGGCACTAAAAGATTGTTTTAATTTAGCTTGAAACCCATTAGTAAAAAAAAATTCAAAATGTCTTAATTAATTTTTTATTTTGGTTATTGCTGAGAAAGAATATTTGTTAAAGGGTCTCATTAGAATTCTTACCACTTCTGAACATTTTCCTGTGACAATTTTTCGAAAATCAAAATCAATTTTTTTCGGAGATGAGATAATAGTTGTCCTTAATAACTTCTAAGAAAAGTACTAAATTGTAGATGCGGTCTAGCGATTGTAGTGGACCGTAACAACAAACCGATGTATTTTTTGCGGAAAATAACTATTTTCAAACAAGTAGCAATAAATCACCGAATCATTTTTGTTTAGGGTACCTTTTCTTTAAATTCTAAGTCTTTAAATTTCAGCTACGGTTACAATGTTGGTTTCCAGAAATCTAATTGGTAATCCTTTAAAAGTTAGTAGATAATTAAATCTAACGTCTAACGTCTTACGTCTTTGAGTTTTATTGTTCTTAGGTTCTATTATAAAGCATCAGATACATTTTACTACAAAATCCAACAAACTAACATTGGGTCTTCTACACGAGGTACAATAAATAACATTGACTTTTTTTTACTAAAATCTTCGACTATTCAAATTGTCTCCCATTCATCAATATCACACTTTATCATCTTAGCATAATTTCTAACTTAACTTCCATTCTCATTTTTAAACGCACTAGTGTATATTACGTAACACTTGCATGTGTATATACGTTGTGGAAGCTCTTTTGGGCTACTCTGTATAAAGAAAACACAGTTTACAACATGATAAATGGCTGATATTTAAATATTATAAAGTACGTCGTTTATAAACGAAACAGCGGATGACAATCCAAAACATTGCCAGATATTTCTACATATTTATCTTCGTTCTCCATCCAACGTTATACAAAAGCAATTAAACACCATAATACCTATCCGACTCAAGTAACAGAGCCATAATCCAAATCTACGGTCGTACATGCCAAAATTTACCTACAGAATCGATATCCTTTCGTGACCTCGTTGACAATGGTGTAAGATCTTATTTCAGTGACAATGCCGATATCAACAATTGAAGTCTCGGGGTAATCGGAGACGACAGTGACATCTATCTACGGAAAAGGGTCACTTCACAAAATCCTGCACCTTATTCAGTGAAATATCGTAGTTCTCAATACCGTCCAAGATTAACCGCATTTAACGTAATATTACCACCAACTCATTGTAATGTCGTATCCCGATATTGGCATTATTACAACCTCGTTGTGGAAATTAATTTCCCCTGGGTCGACATTACGGTCGTCTAAGAGTCTAATACTGGTACGGCGAGTATTGAAAAATTCCCTTCGATTTTATTCATACAGTTTCCCTTTAAAGAATCTTTAAAAACGATGAAAGTTGTTTCTAAAGTTTACGCATTTATGGTTGCGAGGTGAATTATTTACTCTCGGGGATACGATCCAGTGATTTAAAATATACAAAATGTTCAAATAAGAATAAAGCTTTATAGTATTAAATAAAATTTTATAACAGTAGTAGTTCGCTAATGCTTTCTCCATACTTTCCTTTTGAAACCGTTACTCTCGTAAGTGCATAATTAAAAAACGCTCCCCTTTTAAATGTATTCTTATTAATATTCTTTTTACACTAGACATTTCATTCATTATGTCAATATGTTCGCACATTTTTGTATTCACGCTTTAGTAAAATAAAACTACGAATACTTGTGTTAGTATTATATTGGCTAGGAATTATGCAGTATTTTCAAAAGAATTTGCTATAAAAATATTGTGTATAAATCGCATATGTTATACATGAACGTAAAATAGCTCCTACTATAAGTTACTATATTCTATTTTTTAATTCCGAGAAGTAAAATGAAAAGACGCGTTTACGCCATGGAATTTTTCAAAGGTACCTTTTGGCGGCAGTTTTAAAACTAGCTAGGATTTTATATAAGTTGTAGTTACGTATTTAATTACATATTCATTACAAAAATAAGTAATTAATTAATTAAATATAGAAAACACTGCAGAATAATAATTATTGATCAAATACACACCATAGTAGATTTCAACTTTATATATGGTACTTTTTCTAATGGAAGTTTCTGAATGTTGGTCTATTCTTCTATAATTCTTATTTTTATATGATTATTTACAAGCGAACAACAATTTATTTTAGTATTAAATATAACGCATACATATGAAAAAAAAATTGACCTTAAATATATGTTAATACATGATATTTCCTTCTAAAATAATTATTCGCTATCACTTTCCGTTTCACTTGAACTACTATCTTTGCCTACTGATATAATAAATGACTCGATTATATCATCGATTAATCCATCAAACATTTTTCTTTCTTCTTTAAACATTTTTTCCAATTGTCCGTAGTGACACTCTGGATTGCCTGTAGTAAAAGTACCCTTACATCTACTAATTCGAATGAGGTATTCTTAGTTGCCACTTCATTTTTTATTTGAGCCCACACTAACTCAATTGGGTTGGATTCGCAGTGATAAGATGGTAACCTGAACACAGTTTTGTTGCAACTTCTGGCCATCTCATCTATCATGTATATTATATTGGTCTTTATAAAGGCGAATGAAATGAAAAAGTTGAGATCGAATCATCCCTTTATCGTACCCGATATTTTTTAATTTCAACCAAGTCTGCATTTCCAGTTTTTTAGATGTTGTTGTAGGAATTTTTTTTCAATTTTAGGACTATGATATTATCCATAACAATAACAGCATTGTCTGGTAGCACTGTCAATATTTGATGAAACCATCTTTCAAACACCTCGGCATCCATTTCTTCATGATAATCGATTGTTTTTCTACCTTCGAAAAGCAATAAGCCTCTCTCCAGAAAACCAGCCTTAGATCCTATGTGCAAAATAATGAGACATCTTCCTTTCCCTACAGGATTACGCAAGCCTGTAGTCAGTCCTTCATTCAACGCTTGCCGTCAACTTTTTATATTATCATCTACGCAAACTTTTTGTTTGGTATAACCTTCGTTTAGGCATGTTTCGTCTAAATAATAAATTGGCCAATTTTGACGACGATAACCTTTTATTATCATCAAATACCTTCTTCTCCACCTGATTATCAAAACACTTTTTCGATCTCTCTTCATGTACCTGCAACAATAATTATATATTCTAACCTATCAAAGTATGTAAAATATAAATTTGAGTACCTATATTCAAAATTTGTTCCATATTAATTAGAACATCGGCACTAACCTGAAGTATATCATTTTCATAAATTTGTACAATATTGAGCGACTCAACTGTGACAAGTCATCACGCTGTTTTACTTCATTCAGCACTTTAGCAAGTGTAGGAAGTTCATTTTTATAAAAAAACTTACGAATTAATTGCCTTATAGAATTCTTAACAATTCCATCGTAATCAGCAATTAAAGAATGTCTTCCAGAAAATAAAATAACATTATAATGGTGTTATAACGATGGTAATGTATTATAACACCAACCTAGCATGCTTAATCTTCATTCTGGGGTTCAGTTCGAATTTTTTGAATATATTCAATATGTTCTGCTTCTCTATCAAAGATAGGTGTCCCAAGCTCAGACATTTTCGCCTTCTCGGCGGGAATAATTGACTTATAGAAGTAGTTGCTACTTCCTTCATCACGAAAAACCCTGTGAAAATGTTTTACACGGAGAACATAGCCGATCAGTTTTCAGAAGAACTTTTTTTATTATTACAACGGAAACTTAAGGTGAAAAATTAAATACAAACGCACTCAGAAAAATACACCAACCAGCTGTTGTAACAATATGGCGGCCGGCAATATATCAAATTTCGCTTTGGTGTGATTTTTGCTGGAAACTGACCTACAGCAAGTCTATTTTTAGCCCTTCAATTTAAAAATACTCCTCGGAAATAAAAATACAGCTTAAACATTATAAATAAATATGTCCTTATATGAATTAATCTGGAATGTTGACTATTAAATGTCTAAAACACGTATCCGACTAAAGAAATTTAAGACGGGATATTGTTCTGCACAGAAACATCGGCAATCCGAAAATTCAGATTTCTATGAATCTTTTTTAGCGACCGAATATCCTGATTTCGGGATAGAGACCTCTCAAAAGTGTTCAAGATTTCGAAATGTTTGTAAATATCTCGGAAACTGTGACAGATAATTTTTTTAGAACACGATTTGCAGTATAGTAGATAATATCAACAAGGATGCAAACTATTTTCGGAAAAAAATATTTAATGAGGAATCAGATACCCCGTACCTCCCACCTTTATTATATATTTTTTTAATCAAAAATAAAGTCGAACGTTGCTGCACAACAAATTTGGACAGTTAGTGATAATAAAGCAAATAATGAGTCGCAGTTCATAAGGATGAAAAGTTCTAATAACATTTTGCTAGAGATTAAACCCAAGCACATCTGGAGCTTTTTGCAATGAACCATAATTTATTCGTATGGGTGACGCTCCTATTATTTTAATTAATTCCCGTCAGTATAGCTGGTGTAGCAATTTCATTTCCTTTAAATTATTTTGGCGCATTTACAGTATTCTACCGCTTTTATTTTGCAATTCAGGCTGATGGTTCAAATTTTTCTTCATCTTTTGCTACATCAAACTGTACTTTATATGGTTCTTCTAATAGTTCAAACTCCAATGGTATTACACATTCAAAAGAGGAAATGGCTTCTTGTGGAGCACTTACAGTCGTATCTTCCAAGGAATTATGCAATTGAATTTTTTAAAACGCCATAGGAATGATTACGGTAACAAGTAACATGTTCGGTGCACGGCTAGATTAGTCGATGTCATTGTGCGAAATTACAAGTATATACTGCTCGAAACGCCTGTAGTACATATATATTATATGCTTTACGACAACGGTCCACGAGACAAAACAATTCTATATTTTAAATTATAATGTTTGGTTGTTTAAATTTGTTATACAGCACCGTTTATCGTGTATAAGCGACTTTATTATTGATAAATAAAAATAAAGAAATACGGGGACAAAGGCTACCCGGTCACCCGTTATAAATCTTTCTGACAATTATGTTCTAAAAAAATTATAGTTGGATATTCACCAAAATTTAAAAATCATGCAAATTTTTAGTTTGTGGTGGGTTGGGGTGTGTTCCCTTGTTAGTAATACCACTCTCTATGCAGGATATCTCACCCGGGAACTGCATCGATCAGTATATAAAGGAGTATGCATTAAAACATTTTGAAAACTAAAAATTAAACTAAAAGAATTTCAATAATCTAACACTTCCGATTATACCAGAAATAGCTATCAACTTTGTCACTTCAAATAGAATATCTCATATACTATTACATATTAATTTCTAATTCAATTTTAAGGTTTGTAAGAACTAGTAGAACTTAAGTAAGAACTATGTTTTCGAATTTTTGTCTTGACCGATCCGTTTGAAGTTTTTCATATTCTGTGTTATTCGTTTAACGGTTTCTATTTTTGTGGGTACCGAGCAGCAGAGGTATCGTATGCTATTGATATCACTTTGTTGCATTCTCCATAAATGATAAACAAATTTAAATAATCCTCGTTCGTATAATTTAAACGTGGTAGCATTGCTTATAATTGGAAAGTAAGTGACATTTCCTCAATTCTGGAGTGTTTCGTAATGGTTGTGACTAACTTGGATATACAAAAGTTGAATGGTATTTTAATGAACTACGCAAGCTACATTCTTACACAGTTCATAGATTGGCGGGCACCTTTTATAAGGAAATTGTGCCACAATACACAGATTCCGAGAGATTTTAAGAGATATCAATTTTATATGCATAATGAATATGACATTTCTGTTGTATTTTTATAAGTAATTTAATAAGACAGGAACAAATATGTAATTGTATTTAAAAAGCTACATTATGACACTTTTCGATTTGAAAGCTTAAGCGTAATTGTTCGACGCGCTGTATGTTTTCAAATAATTTATTCGGATTCTAGTACTACCCTGTACGGTCAGCAGTTCTGCCAAATTTCAATTTTTCAAGTTAAACACTTTCACAGTTATAAAAGTTCATATACACTCATATCTGCAAAAAATTAAAAAAAAAATTCAAATATAGTTGGCATAGTCAAATATAAATAGCAACATAATTGTTTTATAAAACAAACCTTAAAATTGAAGCAGGAAAGGAAGCTGATAGCTATTTGAAAATGGTTACAAAATGGTTTTTAACTGCTCGAGAATTATAAACTGATTGTCCACTAATTCCACTTCAAAATCGAATACGGAATTATGTGCCTATAATAAAGCCAATTTAAATACACTTGAATTATGTTGGCAACAGTCGAGCATTTTTTCTAATTGATAAATTAAATTAGTTACCATTATCCAGGTTTCGCTTGCATGTAGAACAACCGGTCCAATGATTGTTTCATAAGTTCATGTTCGCTGCTCACGATAATTTTTTTACTTAAGAATTCTTAATAAAGACTCTGCCGCTTTATTTCCTTTAAGAATTCTCTTAACGATTTCGTTCTCTTCTTGGTCGTTAGCTGTTGTCGTTACTCCTAGATATTCAAACTGGTTGACTCTTAAAAATCGCAAACCTTTCCCTGTATACTGAGTTTGACATATTTATTCTCATCTCCACAGTTGATTGGCTGACGGTTGGCCTTCAGTTGATACAACGTCGTACAGCGCAATATCCGACGGTTAGCTACAGTCAGTAGTGTCAGTGAAGTGTACTTTCCTAACGTTAAGTATCGATTTGCAGTAGGTCAGCCAAATCAGTTAAGCATTGGTCTACAATCGCGAAATGATAATCGAATTACGCTTGGCAGCAAACACGTGAGTGACATAAGCAAATCGATGTTGAACCAATTCACTCAGTGCAGCATCGGTTGAAGATCAGTTGCCAAGCGTTGTATGCATGTGACGTCATAGTTGGCAGACAACAGTGAGAGTTCAGGGAATGTTTATTAAAGTAGATAGCCAAAGATCAGTAACTATGTGAGAACGTTGCCAGCCAATGTTCGGCCAAAAATGTAACATGCTCACACTTTCACTTAATCCCGATATCACAGCCAAGCGATCTATAATCGGAAGCCAATGTTGCGCCAATGGTCTGTGCTACTAGGGTATTATTTTCTATATAATTGCTTTCTCTTGGATTGATGGTATCTTACACTACACATCTTATAATTGCTATTGGATTCTATCCCAAAAGAACTTTGATATTTTGCCTAAAACTGTGTTCGGGTGTGCTTAGTATTTCATTACCCTAAATTTTCTTGCTAGTGTGCTTTTATTAGGTTCTTTATTCGAATTTTAATTTACGTCGACATGAATCAGGATTTGAAATCACGAGTTACTTTCCCAGAAGACTGAATGGAAACCAATAATCGTTCGAAATGTGATACCTTATGATAATCTTTAATATATTCCACTGTTTTTTTAGAATAACTGGAAGGTGTTATTCCCTATTTCCTTCTTAAATGCAGAACTTGTACTAGCAGTTAAAAAATGCAAAGGATGGCCAAAAACACATGCAGGAGGGAAGTGAATTAAGATAAAAGGAAAATAATGAAGAATTAACCCTGAAACACTTCACTATCGTCCCTAGCACAACACCTCACTAATAATGGACGCACTCTATAATAGCTAGGGTAAATTCTTTAGCAGTAAAGCTGAATCGGTTCAACTGACAGCTAGACTAAATATTGCTGCTGTTTTTTTTTTAAACAATTTTACTTTGAAACGTTTTGATCCCATCAAATTGATTTTCGGTCCGTCTATTTATTGACGTCTATGGACCCTTTTCTAAATAAAATTGATAGTACAATGCATTAAAATGCATATTTAAATACTTTGTAATTTTTACACTACATTACCGTCAGTCGAGAGGAAGCCGATCGAACCTGGTTTTTCACATTTTTTGGTACGTACAGCAACAATGCATAAACAATCAGCTATTTACTATTTACAATAGTATAGCTGACCGACGAACTAAATATGAGCAGATTTTCCATCACTTATTAAAGCAAAATGTTTTAATTTATGCAATATGAGAAATCAAAAATTTGCACAGCTGAATCTGTGAAAACTAGATCGGTTATAACCACTCAGGTGACAAAAAGTATACCATATTCAAGAAAGGCTATCTGCAAAAAAAATTGGAAATTTACTATTTATGTACATTGATGTGAAGTCTCTCGCCGAATTTGGTTAGGTTGATTATATATGATTTTCTTAAGCGAATTATGTTTGCCGTGTTAATGAGGTGTACTGGTATTTTTCCACGCAATGCTTTGCATTTTATAAGCAATCGCCCTAGGATAATGTAATTTTTTTTGCATACCAAAGTAGCAAATATCGTACCCATACTAAACGATTATTCATTTTTTTTTATAAACACCACGCAAATACACCTAGTACTCGTCGATAAAGAGCGAAATGTCGGTATATTGACGCGCACTTGGCATGGCTTAAATCTGGAAACTCTATGCTTCTTTTTTGTTGATATGCGTTTTATTGTAAAGTTTTGCCGAAGACGTAGCTATAATTTGTGAGTGTATATATATTGTAATGTGACAAGCAAACGTATAGGGGGTTGTAAGTCATCAGCGCCACCCCCGCATCTCTTCTTGGCATTTCACATTGTCCATCTATCAACAGAATAGAAAGCCCGATTCCTATAAGAAAATTCCTTCTTTTAGCCAAATACCTTCTGAGCGTAGAAATAATAAAATGAATATAAATCCAGCCAACGGCAATTGCAGGAAAGACTAACATTAACTGCTTTTCTAGTTAATCTTCTCTTCCTAAATTAATGTGAAGTTTTTCTACAACAAGCTTCAGTGTAGATTTCAGTCCATTGAAACGTCAATATCGTCACTTAAAAATCTTTCAGTTCGTCTCTTCAACATTCTCAGTGTCATTTAACGTCGTAGTGTTGGATGTGGTCAAGAACGTCATCAGAGCACATAGAATCCCAACTTCAGTTGCGTCCCGGCACCATGCTACAGCAAAAATCATTAGTTTCGGCATATGTTTAGATAATCATATATTTTAAAATGGGAAAAATTAACACAGGTGACAATGAAATTAAAACAACGCAAATAAGCAATGGTTTTAAATAACGCTAATTTTATTTGTGACTTTATGTTTAACTTCTAGCCATCTTGTGCCTCGATATTCTCCAGTTTTAAAAGTGTTTATTTAAATATTTCAAATCAAAAAGTAGAAGTGTGTTAGGATAAGTAATACTAAGGTAGCTGAGTTCGCCAGAAGCACATAAACACAAAGTTTATCAGCTGGAAAAATTCGAATATTCAGGTTAGTTCTCTTTCAGAGTTTCACCTATTAGTTTAAATTGCCAAAAGAGTGTCTAGCGACACTCTCGAATTCACGACTCTAATTTCTGTCAATAAGTCTTTTGAAAAATTTCGAATTCTTCTTAAATTTTTCCCCACGAAAACAGTACAATATATTTATTTGTTTCTGATTGATTCACTTCACCTTGTACCGCTCTAAAGAGAAAATCATGTATTTATTATGGGTGATCGACTTCGTCCCAAGCTCGGGGTAACATGAAATACCTTTAAACTAAAAATTGTTAAGAAACTAAAAAATGCTTACTCTACACCTCTGATTCAATGACCAATCGACAACCATCAACGAAATTAAATTTTTAATTGCATTAGAAAGTAATAATTTATTTTGCAGTTAGTGGAAAGATCTACCTCGCTGTAGTAAGCGATATATTTACCCTTTAGTCATCATGATTTCTTTCAATGCGCAGCGTAACGGATTGTCCTCTTAGACGTACCGCTTTCTATGGAAATTGGAAACGTTAACCAGGAGACTCTGTATAACCTTAACGCAGATATACCCAAACGCAAACTTAAAAACTAAATTAAACACACCGTATTTTATTAGGCCACTTTAAACGTTGTTTAAACTCAAAAATTTCATAATGTAAGCTATGCCCGGATATCATTTATTTCTTCGCCACCGACATTTATCTTCCTTCAGGCACATTCCTTGAACCTGCAATGTATATCAACGTCTGTAAGGTTTTATGCGAACGTCCGCTGGTCAACGTTTCCATATATATTAAAGGGAAAGGTGTCGGGAACAAAGTCTATGGTAATTTAGCTCCGAACTCATAACCTCACATCTCGCATTTTCGCATATATATTCCGAAGACGGTTTATGCAAACGAATGGATAGATGGCGATAGTGATGGATATGAAATGACATGCGACGTCGCAATAAATACCGCAATATGCAAAACAAGGAGCCCTCCTACGTGAAGGATATGCATTAATTTATTTTGTTGTTTAGCACAATACCCTACATCGATAAGCGATATCGACGTTAGTGGTCATAAACTAGTTTATAAACCGGACAAAATAGAAATGTAAATTGCTTGAAGGATTAATGACGACAATGAATATTCTAAGTTGTTTAATTTAGTATAAAAAGCATTAAAGTATCATTCAGTATAACCGAATATAAAGTTACACGTTACTCCGGTACCATGAAAGAATTACGTGTAATAGTTTAACGATATAGTTCTCCTTAACAGGTTAAGTTTTTAAAGCTGTTGAAATGTTTATACCAAATTACAGTATAAGCTCTACGTTTCGAACAGGATTGCCATCGTGCAGGTTTTTGCGTCACATGGTCATCCTTTTAAGGGAACTGTAGACTATGTCTTCACGAAGTTATAGCTCTCTGTTGTGAATAACATTGAAATTATAGTTTCTGAAGATTTAAATTGTTAATAGATCATTGATGTAGACTTTATCAAGTGCTCTCAAAGATAAAGACTTGAGTGGTGAGAAATCGTACGATTTAAGCGAATCGGTAGGTTGTAATACCATCCTGTTGTGAGTAAACACCGCCCACGTCTGTTTTGTCCAATTCAGGGAACAAAAAAGGCGTTAGCAACTTCAGTAAGGAACGCACTCGACTTGGCAAAAAAACGACACCGTCGCTCCACTTGACCACAAGTTAGACCATGATCTCATATGCTCCCGAGCTTCCTCGGCAGTTGTTGAAACAAGCCTAGCACCTGACGATGAATCTGCTACGTTGACAAGAATGGACTGTTGGGGTCCTGTCAACCAAAAAAAAATTAACTTACGGCATTTAAAGGAAGTCCAAATCTTCCTGTTGCGTATATGGGCTAAAATATGGCACGGGTTACAATGGGTGTCTTTCGAAAATGGTTCCATGATCTGAAATTAAGACAAAAACGACGAATTTGAATTTGCCACTGAAAGCATTAATTATTTTGAGTAATGCACCTGGTCATTCCGATGTTGAAGAATTATGTACTAAAGAAAAAGGGATTCAAGTAATGTTTCTACCACCAAATTGTACCTTTATTCTATCAATGAAACAACATGTAAGTCACATGATAAAACGGCATTATTGCAAGCCTCTAGTATTATCCATCATGTCCCGTATGCCATTTTTTTTTAAGAATTTTAATTTGATAATAGCGATACTGTCTCTGAAAGGCGCTTGAGGTGCTGTAAAATTGCCACTTATTCAACAGTAATGGAAAAGACTCTGGCTCAATGCCAATGAACTGATCAAAACAACGCAGATTCTTAGATATTCGGGGTACTCAAGATCTGAATCGTATCAAGTTAAAGATCATGGATATTTGCAACGTTACCTTTCACACCAATATAACCGGCAATAAAATTGCACAATGACTCTGATTTTAGCTACAAATAATTAAATAATTGCATTATTAGCAGTGGACCAAGCAAGCAATAAGAAAGAAGACGAGAAAGAAAGGATTCCATGTGATAAAATTGTGTCCCATAAAGAAGCCTTAAAGGGTTTTCAAGAGTGCGTCAAATGGAGTATAGGAAACGTTCCAGATCATCAACTGTTACTTCTACAGTAGAGTAAAAATCAAGTGTTATCACTCATGTAACGCTTTATTGATTTATATTTAAAAATTTCGTACTAAAGGTTTGTTAGAAATAAGATTTTGTTCTATACTTTTATTCAAGTATAAGTACAAAGAATTAGATTACATTTTGTGCTAGCTTTAAGGCATGTTCTACTACGATAAAATTGCTCCAATATTTTAATGAAAATTACTCTTTAACGATGGTGCAGCTTTCTATAGTTATGTAAATTTTTGACACAAAGTCGTTCTTACAACATTGTAGCAATTACCTTCATAGAATTTTTTTCTGTTGACATTTAATCGCTTCCTTCATGATCCATAAACAGAAAACTTAGAATTGATTAATATGCATTACTTTTAAAGAATTTAGGTTTCCAAGTTGAAACCGCGTCGTAATTGCCGACGTTTCACTTTCAATTGCATGGAGCTTCTTCTGGACTGCTACATGTTGTCTCGCTACTGTAAGAAGAATGGCCGTGGTTGCTCGAGATCCGTTCTTTATAAGATTGGGTAGGTGGGCGGGCCGTCCGAGGCGGGTTATAATTGACGGATTCGTATAAGAGAGATCTCCACTGAAAATGTAACAGGCAACCGTCGTCTCTGTTAGGATTGTTGGAATATGATGATAGCTTCTCAGATTTCTCTAGAATAATAGTAGGGTTCACGGGACAGAGGTTTCCTATCGTTAAATAAAATCTGGCGACTAGTTTCCAGCTTGTGCTCGGCTAATACAGAATCGGATATCGCAACAATCTAGTGCAACGCTCGTCACACATGCGCTCACCGACCGCTTTGTTTCCCCGACGTATACACTATCACAAGGACAAGGGATACGTTAAACACCTTGAGTGTGCAAGCGAAAAGTTTTGTCTTTGACGAACGGTAGTAAGTCAGAGATTTTTGACGGGGTTTGAAAATTGTTTTGATGTTATGTCTATGGAGTTGCTTGCCTATTTTGTCGGTAAGCCTTGAATGTAGAGTAGAAAAACGCTGCTAACCGCGGGATCTTGACTAGAAGCGGTATGCTGTTTGGGAGTACGATGACGTTTTTTGGATATCTCGTTTATTGAAATTGTTTTCGACGAGGGAGTCGGTTACACGTTTCAATTCTTGAGCGAAAGCGTCGGGCGAAGAAATGGAAAAGACCCGTTTAACTAATGTATTTATGAGCGCTTGTTTTTGTGCCGGATGGTGGTGAGAAAGGACATTCAAATAGCGGTCCGTGTGGGTCAACTTTCGATAAACTGTATGTCCTAGTTTTCCGTTGGGGTAGCGAGATACGAGGACATCTGGAAATGGTCCATCTAATTCAACCTCCATGGTAAAACCTAGGTTGGGAGTTCAGAAATATTACAAACTCGAGTAGGGATTCCCGTCCATATGGCCAGTTGATGAAGGCGTCGTCGCCGTATCTAAATCAACATTTCCGTTTTAGATGATAGGATAACAGGATTTGTCATTCTAACGCTTCCATGAAAATGTTAGCGACGATCTGGGATAAAGGAAAACACATGGCAGGTTCAGAAACTTGTTCATAAAACTTACCACGGAATTGGAAGCCATCATAGTAGACATTCTCTTATATCGTCTTTACATTCAGTTCCTATCTATACATGTTGTTCTAATTTTTACTTTTATCTTCTGTAGAAATCTCAGGGTCTACTTTTCTGTAATTGTTCAAGATTCGCTTCCGTATATGAGAACGGTTTTCACCACTTCGACTTTTGTTTCTTTTTGGAATATCTGCCTTCCCCAATGTGTTACCTTTTATGGTGTTAGTTTTCCTGCTTTTGCTGTTCTTTCGTTAGTTCATCTATTGTTTCCTTATGTTAATACAATTCCTATGTATTTGTATGTTCTCGCTTGTTCCCAATTTTGCGATTTCTATCTTTATCTCAAGTTTTGTGTTATATATTTTTTCCTTCCTTATTCAGCCTTTGCACACTATATTGCAGATGTTGTTCTGTTTCTCCTATAAAATTCTACATAGTATATTTCCGTAATTTTAACCAGGTTTAATCTTCAATTTCCTATTTTGTATATTCATAAATCTTTCCTGCAGTTTTTCAAAACTTCGCCAAGAAATATGTTAAACCATAGGGGGCTCAGAATGCACCTGTTTTAATCTAGCTATTGTAAGTAAATATTTGTTCGTTTCTTATCCTCGCATAACTCTCAGTATCTTTGTATAAAGTTCTAATTAATGTTACCTTCCTGAACACCTTTTACGATAAAATAAAGATACTTTATATCGATTAGTGAACTATTGCAGGCTATTGTCTGTAAAAAACGCTTGTAAAGCAATTACAAATAAACGAGATATCAAATTTTTACAGAATGCACTGCAAATACAATTATTTTCCTTGAAATCCTTACAAATTTGCTTTATTTCTTTTTCAAAGAAATAAAATAAAAAACAGTTATATACAGGTTTTTTTTTTATAGGCTTCAACAGCGTATCAGAAAAACTAAACAGCCTGTATACTTCAACATAATTTACAGTCACAAATCACCTGACTTTAAGCAACATTTTTCCATTAAATGAGTAGATAAGCTGGAATTTACCGCATACCTATAGTTACCGCACTCGGTATATAAAATTACAAATAAAACATACAAAATCCACAAACCACAATATCGTAATTAAATTACTGTACAATACTGCACGGCCATTCAAACTTCAAAAACTCAAAACCCGCAGACGTTATTTTCTAAACAGAAAAAACCGTTAAGTGCTCAGGGATGCAAGATCTACAATTCCGTAGGAATTCATCCAAACTATATAGAGGGCGCGCAATAAAGCGCTCCAGATCTTTTTTAAAAGACCTAGGAGTGGAAATTGCATTTATATAATGGATTAATTTGTTGTGGCATCTTATGGCATTATAGTAAGTGTCATACAGCGCGGCCCTGTGAATGAGAATACTTTAGTCGGTATCACATCTAAACCGATATTCGTATTTATTTTTAACTATTTTCAACTATTAAAAAATATATGGCCATACAAATCTTGAAATTCTCAACACGATAAACAGTGGACGATAGAAAATAGCTAAGAACATGTAAATATTCGTGTTAAGTCGTAGGTTGAAACACGGTTACTCTGAGTTTCCAAAGATTAATCTCAATTTCCTTTCGGCGTCATGTTGATGTTTTAAATAGACAGACGACATATTAACGAGAGTGTAACAAATTACAAAGATTTATTTGGAGTGCGCTACGTGTATTTGGTTTTACCATTGTTTGTTACTCTTTTAGAGAAAATTTACTCGTTTGCCTGAGTGAACCTCGCATATATGTATGTATATCCTACTGAAAAAAATAAAAAATTCACATAATGCAAGCATTTTAATGGAATAACTGTGTATCTACATATACATACGTACATAACTATATTATTTATGCCCCCAATAGTGTATTTACAAAATTTTAATTGAAATTAATATCAAAGTATTAAAAAACACCATCCATTAAGAATGTACGACGAACATCAAAATTAATAACGGTCACTGTTTAAATTAACGTAATACTACAAACAAACGTAAATTAACAACACGTGCCATCTCACAACTCAACAAGGCAATTAAATAGCACCAGAAACCGTGGAAACTTTATTTAACTTTTAAGTTGCGTACTGCAAATCCCAACGGGATAGAATAATAATCTAAGCCGCAGCATATGACGTAGATAGATATGCAACAACAGTGAACCTTCAGTAATTAAAGGGAAATTATTTAAAACGAAAAGAAGATATTTTCATAAAAATCAATGTCTAAACAATTATAGTATATAGTACAATAGTAATATCTACCTAACCACTGTTCCCTTTTCAGGTGAACGGTACATGGGCTCTTCCTGGATTCGTCTGCGATTTCTACATAGCAATGGATGTAACATGCTCGACGTCATCCATTTTTAATTTAGTAGCAATATCAATAGATAGGTACGTAAAGAACAATTTATTTAATAATATTCTACCATATCTACTCCTAGATTCTTTATTTCTTTTGGAATTCTTGCTTTTATATAGCACCATACGTTCTTTCTGTAATCATCACGTAGAAAATTTATATCTAATGCTTTTGTATAATGATACATACTTTTAATATTCAAAGTAAAAGAAATACTTACACTTTAGTGCAAGTCGGTCATTTGGGTATTGCATCCAAGTGGTTTCTAGTATTAGTATTTTTTGGTAACGTTGCCAAGTTGTATTCATGATGTTTTCAGTTGTATTACGTTATTGTCTTTTTTAGGTTTTCTGTTTTATATATTTATACATCATTATTAATTAGGCTATATGAACTTGTATTAACATATCGTTTCCCTTGTTCTTTGTCGCATTAATACTATAATTATTTTCTTCGGTAAAAATCTCAACATTATCCACTTCTCTCAAATGCTTTAAGGATTTTATGGCAACTGATTGGTTCCCTATCTAAGTATTCTTCATTGACAAGGACGCACAATTCTTACTCTGCTCTCTTGCAGTCACCATACCCAACCACGGTTACCATTCTTATTTTCTCAGTTTTTGTTAAAATTACCATCTTGTATTAATGCATAGCAGCTTCGAAATGATTTATTGGCACAATTAATAAATTTACTACAACGTACAAATTAACAAAACATACTATGCAATATTTATAAGTGCCTTTGCTCCAACTTATTCCGATAGCATCAAATCTTAGCTTTAATTTGCCAGGATTTATAGACATCGTCGGCCAGGAAGGAACAGCTTATGTAAGCTGATAATAAAAATACACCTTTCTTTTCACGTTCCGTAATATATAAATTTTATCTACTTCATAACTTGTCTTTACTTAGGCTCGTAATTTGAGTGGACGGTGTAAGATCGTCAATGTTAGTACGTTTGGTTTACTGTCGTCACGGTAACTAAACAATATTAACACCAGAAGTCACTTCGATGTAATTTTCAAATGCTAGGCTCGCCTTTGACTGCAAACAACCACTTGAACTCAAAAGTTAGAATCGATACTTTGAAAACGTGAAGGTAAGGTTAGTATCTTTTATTTATTGTAGTAAAGGTAAACAAACAACACTAACACTAGAAACCTGTTGGATGTAATATCCGAATGCAGGACTTGAATTGATGCGTAAGTGTGTCTGTTACTATGGACAACGAACATATGCGTTATTATACAAGTGACTTTGTTTAAACGATAAAAATGGAAAGAAGTCAGAAACAAATTTGAAAAGTATGTACATCAAAAGCTATTTTTTAGAGATTTGAAAAATAAAGAAGTAATAAAAAATAGATAACTTGGTAATTAAAAATGCACAAGGAGATATACTGACAATTGCAGAAGAAATTGTGAAAACGTAGGAAAATTATCTTTGTCGAAAGCTTCTATTCCAAATTTGGAATAAAAACGCTTCGGATGCCGTGTTATCCGCGTTGTAGCGTCTCGAAGCCCCCCCGAAGCGGGTGCCGTTTTTCGCCGAGAGAAAAAAGATTCGCATTCTTTCACGCAGATTTTTACTAGAGTATTCGAGCGCGCTTTTATCCGGATCCAGGACGCAAAATCGAACGGTTCCTTCAACCTAGCGCAAGCTTCGAGGATGCTGCTCGCTGTACAAAATTTCCCGCGTCTTTTTCAACATCTCCCACCTTTTTCACACCCACTACGGACCACATTTCTAACCGAGAACGCAGCTAAAGGCATATGGTCGGCAAGTTCATTCATTATTAGAATATGACTTAATTCAACTTATTTTCGCTTTAACTTTAAACATACACACTAGGGCTTCGGTTGATTTTCTTTTTATACTTCAATATGTAGACGAACTTTTGATTACTCTACTCCATGACAAAATCCAGACTACTTTGGATGTGTTTATCAGCTTTAACAGCCAGCTGAAATTTGCAGTTGAAACAAAAAATGAGCACTATTCCTTTTCTAAACACCAAAGACACTAGAAAATGCGAATAACTAGATCAAACTTGGTTGGTATTGCAAACCAACCAGCTCAGGTTGTTACCGTAATTTTAAATCTTGTCATCCCCTTAAATATGCAATCAACACCTCAATGGTCTAGTGTTAAGAGAGCCTGTGTCTGAGAGGACCGAGTTAGCCGCTGTGCGAGTCCTGCTAGGATTAAATTTTTTAGTGGGCCCGGCTATTACATAACTACGCTTCACTCTTTACTGAGAGGGAGTGATAGTGATATAGCCATGGAATCCTTTACACATATACATATACACAAAGGCTGCTGAAGTTATCACAAGATTTAAAAAGCTTATATACCCGACGGGGCGTCGTCACCACCAAAAATAAATTTTGCGATAAAACAGCGTACAACACCGAGATTTTGAGAAACTACAGTCATTCTACAATTAATTCAAAAAAGCTCATTTTTTTCAATGTTGCCTTCGTTTAAAACATAAATGTATACATGTATATCATTATACAAAAACGTTAGAGATATACGGCGAATACAGAAAAAATATGATACTATATAGATAAATTTTTCGTGAAAAAAAGATATGCCAAAATGTACTTGCATTCCGGAATTTCTAAAGAAGTAGATATGTCTACATTTAGAGAAATGAGGACAAAATTGTAATAATTTCGAAATAAATATATTAAATCCATATTATTTTTAGACAGAGAAACCAAAGAGATACTACACAGTGCATTCCATTTAAAATAAGAACGTGGAACCCTGGTTCGCTAGTTATCAATCATTCTGTGAAAATAGTATCTCCCACGTCTATTGTGTTATCGGACAATTTTGGCAACGTACTATTTACACAGTAAACGCAATTATACAGTTCCGGAAAGTTGAGACGCCCTGTCTGTTTTATAATTTACCGGAGTCGTGTATATTTAATGTCACATTGTAAAAGAGACATATCGCTGATAATATAAATTAACGTTCGCCTGTTTCTCGTTTTATAATTTAACGTTATCTACGTGTGTCACGCGCGAGCTTTCCAAGAAATAGTTTAATTGCTAAAAGTATTTAAACGGAACGATACCGCATTATATCGTTCTAAGTCTTCAAATAAGTTATGCAGCACGTAACCTAACTTTTTCTTTTGATAACCAAAATTATACCAGCAAGCAGCCTTAGTCAATACGTTACCATCTCAGCCCGTATTCGAAGCTATAAACCTGCAATAAATTACAGTTACGGTCTTAAACACGAGGATTATCCAACGACGAGTTTCAGTAAACGGCTAATTTCGAATTTAAGCGAAGGACGAAAATGAGGAATTTAGTCCCTTCAGAGAATTGACGAAGTAGTATTAATTGCACCAGCGTAGTAAACTATCCTGTAGCGCCATCTCTAAACAAATTAACGGTTTCTGTTTACGAGTTAGCTCGTTTATGTCATCTGGTCAATGTGGTTTACAAAGGCAGATAGTTGTTCTATCGATATTAAATTAAATTTCCAAGAAGAAATTACAAATATTCAGCTACTTTGCTAAAGTGTAATTTTGTTGCAGTTTAAAGTTAAAGTTTCCTTTGGAACAAATACAAGTTGGTATCCCGCCAGTATTTACAAAAACGCTCCTTCTCTTTTGAAAGTAAAATTCAACACCTGAATATCTTCTGTAATGTTGGCTTTCGAATGTACATTTTTATGTTTTTCGAAAAGTTATGGCGATATACAAAATGTAAAAATATGTGTTACAAATCTTAAAGGAGATAGTATGATCCAAAATATACAGAAAACTCTTAATGAACATGGATCCTCAAATGGATGGTTTCGGAGTTATGGAGGATTATTCATTATTGTAGCATTTGTACACCTTTTCTCAGATACTTGCATTTCCATAGTAGTTGACTTAAGTTATGTCATACATATACTTTCTATTTGATATTCACTGGTTAGTGCAGTTTTACGAAGTTTCGCTATGCCTGTTTATTCTAACAATGAGTTAGCCGACATGTGTGCCTGAAATGCCTGAAGCATAATGTCTACATATCCTCGCAAGCCCCAAATCTTTTCAGTTCGTGTTTTTGAAAAACTACATCAAAGACTGAGCGATGTCGGTTTGTTTGGAAAACAGTCTCATGACTCCCAAAGCCCTAAGTCGGTGTCAACCCATGAACCCGGAAGAGAAAACTTTAGCACGGATAAAATAGATGTCACGGCACAAAACCAATTCCACCTACCAGTCCTCCTTCATATGGATTGCCAGGCAGTTCGGTGAAGACGGGAGATTCGTTACAAAGACGATGTCCGAAACTAGATTCGACCAAAAATTGTCCGCACTTCGTATTGGCCAAACCGTAATATGTTTACAACAAGCGCTCCTAAAATTAAACGCATTAAATTACTATCCCAAATAAACAGAAATCAAATAAATCTGTGAGAAATTTACTAAATGTCATACCATTGATGATAAATGATAAAAAAATCAGGAATATTACAATTTAAGAAGTTAGTTCTGACTGCAAAGTTCCATTAGACAAGATGCTTTTCTACCCCGGTGTCAAGTGCGGTTCTACTTAGCGCTTCTACGATGTGCAATATGTTTCCACGATTTAATTTCCATACGTAGTCTTCAGCGTTCCTAAACAATTAATCAACCATATGATAAAAACAGCAGAAATAGACAGGTATAAATAAGTTTGTATAAAAATAAAAAGATGAAAGATCAAGAACTAGCACAAAATAAACCCTGGAACATATGAAAGAATTAGCAAAAATACTTTGCTACGTCTTCTTGTCGGGAGAGTAGGGGGGGAAGAGGAGTTCCAAAGTTACTTATTGTTTAACTTTCACGGCCCTTCTGGTGATGAAGAATTTTAAAGGACATTCGTGGCCGCTTAGCCCAGTCGGCGACGGTCGTAGGTCACGGTATATAGAAAAAAAAAAAAGTTTCTGGCTCCCGCGGCAGGAGCCACGTAATCAGGAAGGCGCCACCTACTCTGTACACTAATGTCCTTCGTGGACCCTGGTTGTGGGCAACCGAGGTTTACTGCCAGTAAAGACGCAGGAAAAAAAAACAATACTTCCAACAAGTGAAAGAATAAACTAAATAAATAAAAAAAAGAAATATATTAAAAATTGATTTAATGAAACGTAAAGGAACAAAAACAAAAAAAAGAAATAAACTTTTATAAAAAAGGATAATGAGAAGTACGGGTAAATTTCCTTGTTTGAAATAAATTATAAAATTAGGTACCTCAAGTGGGTCCACCCATTTACCCCCAAGATCTTGAAAAAGGAAGAATTGCAAAAGTTTTGATTTAAAATATTAAAACTATTTCTGTATAATTAAAAAAAATATATATATAGTCTTTTTTTTTCCCCGCCTCCCCTAGGGACGGTACGGAAGTTATTGAAGCACTTCTCTGTACGTCGTTTCTAATGCAATGTCACCCTCGACAACCTGGTCTCTCCAGCGGGGGGACGTCAGACATGCTCCGTACTCGGTACTTCGGTACTCGGATGTTAGGCCGGAATACACCCTCAAAAGAACAAAAGAACAAAAAGAATAATTCGGGTCTTGTGCCCTCCAAAAGTTCATTAAAACAGGTCCTGGATAAAATTCGTCCTCCAATAGAACACTAGGACGGGTCTTGGATAAAATGCGCCCTCCACAAGAACTCTAAGAACGGAGAAATTAACCGTAGGACGAAGATTTATACGAAAAAGGAAAAGCTCAAGTATGTACATATCTAATACAGGATTAGAGCTCTTCCGTACGCAAGGGTTGGGTCAAAGTTCGCACGCTAAGCCGTACAAAATTACGTCTACAACTACTGTGTTCGAAACTCAAAAAAACTCAAACTGAGTAAACTGTTCACTTTCTATGGATGAATTTAAAGCCACAATATAAGCGAAAGGCCTTCCTCGAGGCAAAATTAAGTTTCTACACCAGAGAGAACTTCGGGACACACCCAACTCATGAAATGACATAATGGAAAGAGAGCTTCAAAATTGTTAAATCTCAGGTTCTAGAATAAAATAGTTTTTGTGATAAAACATCACACAAACGAACCAATCGGAGAAACTATCATAAATTACTTAAACTACAACACGGTACGACCTCTATTGCGAAGATGGGAAAATAGACCACGAAAAATTATTTCCTTAAGAAATTTAGGAAAGTAAAGATAAATGGGGTCAAAGACACTTATGTAAAATCTTCTCGAGTATTATCGAAGCAGTAAATGAAGTAAAAATCCGATCAAATAGAATTTTAATAACGATAATTCGCACGATGCGAAATGGGTTGCCTAGCTATAAAACAAGTTGGAAATGCATTGAGGGGGAAAAGTTCGCAAGATTATCAAAATACAGGGTAGGGTGACTGCAAAAATTGCACGTAACAACTTATGAATTCAAAAAATTGCAATTGCAATACTATATCTGCTCGGATAGGACAGACACCAGATATGATATGATATAAATTTGCAGGATCACGTTTCTTACGTGGTTCATAGCCATTTTCAATATCCCAGTAAAGGTCAAGTAAGAACCAACTTCCGAAATATCCAACGATCTTGCTTTAAGTACTTAAATCCGCTCAATCCATAAGAGATACCCGCATAATTCAAATTTAAGTTTGGTTACACAACCTAATAGACGCACAACACAGGGGAAACCGTCTAAACTTGGCAAAAGTCGACAGAAGAATCCTTACGACAAATGGAACGAAGCCGAAATAAAAGGGGCGAATAGATCGGAATGAGAATTCCGAGGGGAGTTCGGTTACATGACGGCATGATACAGAGAGGGCGCAAATTACTACGCGATCTGCCAAATATGTCATCTAGTCAGACGTGCTACAAAGTTTCAGACGTGTGCCTTTAATTATTTCCGTGTAGTGATCGAATAAAGCGAACAAGATTCGTTGTTTTTGGAAAAACAGAAGTTCAAGCAGCTATAAAATATTATATTGTTTTATAGGGTTTATATTGTCCATGAAGCCAGATGACAAAGGTGTCATCTATGTACTTGTACCAACGCTTTGGCTTTAGATTGCGAGATAATAGGGCTTGTTCGAACGCTTCCATAAAGATGTTAGCGACGACAGGAGACAGAGGACAGCCCATAATACGCCTTGGACTTGGTCGTAGTATTTACCGTAAAACTGGAAATAGGTAGAAGAAAGACATGCTTCAACCAAGTGAGCCGGATCACGCGATTGGTCATTGGAGATGAGGAACTCTCTAATAATGGATGGTGTATTTAGTATGGGAAAAGCTAACAAGTCAATCACGAAATGTTGGGAATTTTAGATGAAAGAGTCATTGTGTCCAGTGTAAGGTTAGAAAGATTCTTTGATAATTTGTTGTTAGTGCTGGCAATAGGACATAAGAAGATATTAGATTCGTGAATTTTAGGGAGACCGTATAGCTTAGGAGCCGAAGAATCGCTAGGCAGAAGTGACCTCTGGGTATCGGTAGTGATACATGAAATTTTAATTGAGTTAATAATAAAACGCTCAATTCTTCGGGAAGTAGAGTCACGTCTAAGAAGTTGATAGGTTCCACCTTGCAGTAAGTTAAGAACTTTCTACTCATACTCTTCGATGTTCAGGATCACCGCAACATTTCCCAGTTTGTCAACTTTTAGTACAGCAATTCTTGGATTTCAAATTCGTTAAGGCCAGCGTTTCTGACTTACGATAGTTTGATTTAGAAAGTTTGGCACGTGCGAGGATGTTGGGTGTTTCAAAGTAAATGGCGTCAGCGGTTTCAGATGGAAGACCGATAAGAGCAGACGCTATGCCAATAATGGTGTCCTCGGTAGAGATAAGTTTAAGCGTAGCAGCAAAGTTAGGGCCTTTGAAGAGCATAGCAACCTCATCAAAATGAGGCAGTCAATGGCATGACTTTAGAATTCTAGGATGGTTTAGGAATTAGAGATTCTAAACTTTCTGAATAACACAATGGCTGATCTATTAGGCGGCATTCCTTTAAATCAAAGGCAGGATATGCTGTTCCAGCACGATGAAGCTCTAATGGAATTTGCGTTTACCTTTAGAGAGCATTTACGCGAAACTTTTAGATAGAGATGGATAAGAAGGAAGACCTTCATCGACGCATGATTTAAACTCCTTTGATTTCTTTTTTTGGGGGTGTTTTGAAACACTGGTGTACGCCACATCTGTATGATGTAATGATCTCGAGAAGCTACAAAAACGAGTAAATGAAGGATGTCACCGAATCTAAGCCAACCCGAAGAGTTTGAGGGTCCTGCGGGGGAGATCTCGAGGCTGGTATGGAATGCCTTTGTTGTCTTTTCATAAATTAGATCGTTTATTTGTTTCTTATCTCTGTAACTGTCCATTTCCGGATATACAATCCGCCTTCTAGGTTTGTGACCTTTTTTACCCTGGAACATTTATCGTATCAGATACAGCCCACTCTAAATCCGCAATTGAGGAGTTTAATTAAAAAGATATATGCATTCTAAGTTCTATCTATAGTTATACTTTATTGAGCATCATTTATAGATACATATATTCACTCTAGAAAGGAGCTTGCGATGATGATATTGCAGACCAATATTTAAACAAATAAAGACTGAAACAAAATATCTGCTCAAGTCAGGAGATATTTTATTTAGATTCCCATAACTATACGGCTACTTCGTTTTTCTTTTATGTTCAATAATGAAAAATCCTGGTGCGTTATTTTAATGATGTATTACATACTTTTATAGCAAGTACTAAAAAGGTTTTATTCTTTACAGGTATATAGCTGTGACGCAACCAATAAAATACGCCAAACACAAGAATAATAGACGCGTTTGGCTGACAATAGCTTTAGTATGGGTAATATCAGCAGCCATAGGTTCGCCCATAGTCCTTGGTCTAAACAATACTCCAGATCGCGTCGCTGACGCATGCCTCTTCTACAACAGCGATTTTATCATATACTCTAGTCTATCATCTTTTTATATTCCCTGTATAATAATGGTATTCCTTTATTATAACATATTCAAGGTAAGTTTAATATTAGAGATTAAACGTTCTACTAGAATAAGCCATATGAAATTCACTGATAATACTACGAAATTGAAATCAAACTTGTTCATAACAACAATACATTGCCAACCCATACTGCCGAGTTTAGAGAAACTTGACAGACATGCAAACTTCATAAGGTTATGTAAAGAATCGTTTTCTGATCTGACTAATTACGAAGATGAATATCCTTCAAAGTTAGAATATTTTAAGTTTCTCGGAAATTGTTCTTTAGCAATCAACGCCCACCCCCTATCTACATAATTAATATTTCTCTCTTGTGTTTGTAAAATTCTCTTGGTTGTAACATTTGAAATTAGTTTCATACCTACAAGTTTTCACCAAACTATAAAAGAAATATATAAATCAAGCAAACACTTGAGCAAACACTCAAGCAAACACACGCAGCTTAAAAATATGTATACTTTTCTGTTTCGAAAAACTCATAGAATACCTTAAACATACAATAAATATGATAAGAGGTGCCAAACCGACACCTCCCAGATTATCGTTACTTTAAATTTGGGGAATGCTTATTCTTTGAAGTAAACTTTTTCTTACCTTAGAACCAATCCCTCTTACTTCTTTCATAATGCAGTAAGTAACTGAGGCACTGGTGGGCTTACTACTAGTATCAGTGATAGAATTGTAGTAATCAGTAAGGCGCATAGAGTAAAAGTGAAGTCGCTAATATAGAAACATAGTTAATTTATAAAATAGACACGTTGAGATTACGGAATATAATGTCGACCAAATGGCCGCCGCGGCTGTGCTGACACGCTGTGTCTCATTTCATAAAAATTTTCAATACTTTTCAAGGCCGTTGGCTCAATTTTAGCAACAACAAGGTGGGTTCCTCTTTTCAGTTAAATTGTTTCAAGAATTGCTTATAGTTTCTTAACATAGACCTTGGACGTAACAAAACCCCAAAGGAAAAAGATCATATAGCGTAAAGTCGCACGATCAGAGCGGCCACACGACCAGCAAAATGTTGTCTTAACAAATTGATAGTTTCTCTTGCTGAATGGTGTGTGGCACCATGCTGATGAAACCGCATTTCCTCAAGATCATTATTGTTCGATTGCTCTCCCAAAGAGTTCCATATCTTGTGACGATATCGTACTAACTCACAGCCCCAGTCCACAACTCGCATCAGGTCTTTATGGGCGCATCAAATTTTCATGAATAACATGATTTTGATTGCCCAATCGTCCAAATAAAAATGAGCTTCATCGCTAAATTGATATTTTAATGAAATTGTCATTAATTGTTTAATTTTCCATCAACCAATTAGCGAATTCCGTTCCGAAGGGTTTGGTGGCTTGAGGTCCTGGGTTAATTGAGTTTTGCGAGGATCGAAGTAAAGGCTGTTATTGAAAATTCGTTACAAACCAGTTCCGCGAATATTCAGATGAGAACGGTGACGTATTTTTTTCTGGATTGCCATTTACACTCTCTCTAACGACCGCCATGTTTTCGATCGACCGCACAGGATGAAAACACGGTAGAGTTTGTTTATTCATAGCCGAACCTGTTACCTCAAATTTTGAAACAAATCTTCGAGTAGGGAATTCGTTAATTGAAATATGGTTGCCAAGAATTCCACGAACGTTTCGAACAGATTTCTTAAAGCTTTCGCTAAGTTTGTAATGCGTTTTAACAATAACGACCCATTACTGTTTTGAATAGCGACTCATTTATAATAACCTAAATGATTACAGATAACAAATGTCAAACATCGCCAAATTAAATATAAAAATTGTGGGAAATTTAAATGCGGCATACCCGATGGGGCGCGCTTTATGTAATCAATTAGCAACATCTAAGCGCAGATATTTATTTACATATACCTGACACGAAATTAGTCATCTGGACGCCAAATTGAACACTTCAAAAACCACGTTATATGTCCCGCAAATTCGAAACGATTTTTTGAAACAAAAATATAATCGTTTCTAAGCTGCCAGCGGCATCTTGACCAGATCACGAAAACAAATATCGGTGAGTACAGGTTGAGAATGTTTCCTTCAAGTATTGTGACATTTAATTTTTCGCCTTAATTCGAGATTAAAAGCAGGGGGTGGCGCGTATGCCACCTGTCTGAACACCTCCTTAAGGCTTGGCAGGGGTTTAGTCTGTTCCGTTTTTGGTGTTTCTTTTGTATATTTTAGTTAATTGTAAAACGTACTGAATAAGGACATATTATTTTAATTAATTAATTAGTTTTAGAATTTTGTGCGTTAATGTATGATTTATCAGAACAGAATATTATGTTTGATACGCTCACATTTCCCTTTGATCCAAAGGCTTTAAGACGTAGAGCAATGCAAGCGAAGCTGAGTCGCAAACCTATGCCTTACGAAATCAAGCCGGGGTCTGTGATAGAAAATGTGGCCAATGCCCGGAGACTTGCTGAAACTACTTTAGGGCCAACAGTGGAAGAACCAGCGACTAACACCGGTTCAGGTTCTGGCGATGAAGACGACGACATCGGAGAACAGGATTGCCAGGTTATACCGAATGACAAGAGTACGGAGTTTATTTTGGCAACAGTCAGCGAAGAAGCTACGTAAGTAAATTTAAGCAACCTATACTTGTTGAAATTATTTTTACACATGTTACAATATCTCAGTGTTATTTTAAAAGTTCACTCATTATTGAATAATTTTTATTCTGCCTTTGTCTTTAGATCTTTACTATTGCTAACAAATGTTACTAGTCGCTTCTCGTAATTTTTTTTCTTTAGGTCTTTAGTAAAGAAAGCTTCTTTTCCTTATATATATTTTATTTTGTTACGTTGCGTCGACATTCTCAAGCCTATCAATAATAATTTTACTACTTTACTACTTTATTTTATCTTTACTAAATACAGTACCTTTTGTGTAATTTGTAATAAAATAAAATAAAACAGAATAAAGTGATATTCAATGAATGTAAACTTTTAAAAAAGAACAAAAAATTGGAGATTGTTAAGAAGTGAAATTATTATTAAGAGGCTTGAGAATGTCGACGAAAATAACACGACGAAACGTAGCAAAATAAAATAAATACAGAGGAAGGAAGATTGCTGTTCTAGAAACTCGAAGAAACTAAAGCGCTGGGAGATTTACATTTTCAGTAAATTTAATTTACTTCAACACGACTATATTTTTGGTTTAACCGAATGATTTGTGATATGAAGATGGGCTAAAAAATGTGAATTCAACGCTTTTTGCAGCTATAAAAAAATGAATAAAAGAATACTCTGTAGATCAATGAATAGCTGCATTTTTAATAAACATGTAATATTTTCTATAAACTGAACTTATAAAGCAAACTGCGCGAGCTACAAAGTTATTACAGCATGTAATGGTAACGTTTATAAAAAAGTAATTAGGCGAAGATATTGCTTACAAGGTGTACATCGTATAAACGCTGGTGTACCGTACATTCCGCATTGTGGCGTACTTTGTATTTCCTTTGCGGAGCAAAAGCTCATAGAATCTTCTAAATCCGGGCGCTTTTCGTTTCAATTTTATACTATACACATTGAGATAGACCAGAGAACTTTGGCAATGGCAATAAGTAAATGTAAGTAAAGGCCGAACTGAAAACTGAAAAAAGAAACCAAAATATGCGCATAAATATGCAGGTTTTCTGGCCTAAATGTGCATATTCTCATGGAAAATACACAAATAAAAAAATACTAGAAATAGAAAAAAATGCAATACCAAATATTCTTTTGTATTTATTTACAACATTGTTACAGCATGATTAACTATAAAGAGAATCTACAACTAGCGTTTCTTATTGAGGAATTGTGGCGCTTGTCTGAAAACATCTGTTTGTAGATTTCTACCTACGCC
Source organism: Marronus borbonicus (assembly GCA_902655005.2). NCBI lineage: Eukaryota > Metazoa > Arthropoda > Insecta > Coleoptera > Scarabaeidae > Marronus > Marronus borbonicus. The sequence goes on from LR737381.1 coordinate 1,793,267, forward strand.
GACGCTTTGTTACGTGCAATTTTTGCAGTCACCCTACCCTGTATTTTGATAATCTTGCGAACTTTTCCCCCTCAATGCATTTCCAACTTGTTTTATAGCTACGCAACCCATTTCGCACCGTGCGAATTATCGTCATTAAAATTCTATTTGATCGGATTTTGCAGGATTTTTACTTCATTTACTGCTTCCATAATACTCGGGAAGATTTTACACAAGTCTTTGACCCCATTTATCTTTACTTTCCTAAATTTCTTAAGGAAATAATTTTTCGTGGTCTATTTTCCCATCTTCGCAATAGAGGTTGTACCGTGTTGTATTTTAAGTAATTTATGATAGTTTCTCAGATTGGTCCGTTTGTGTGATGTTTTATCACAAAAACTATTTTATTCTAGAACGTGAGAATTAACAATTTTGAAGCTCTCTCTCCGTTAAGTCATCTTACGAGTTGGGTGTGTTCCCTCTGGCGTAGAAACTTAGTTTTGCTTCGAGGAAGGCATTTCGCTTATATTGCGGCTTTAAATTCACCCAGAGAAAGTGAACAGTTTACTCAGTTTGAGTTTTTTGAGTTTCGAACACAGTGGTTGCAGACGTAATTTTGTACGGCTTAGTGTGCGAACTTCGTCGTTTGACCCAACCCTTGCGTACGGAAGAACTCTAATCCTGTATTAGGTATGTACATACTTGAGCTTTTCCTTTTTCGTGTAAATCTTCGTCTTTCTCCGTTCTTAGAGTTCTTGTGGAGGGCGCATTTTATCCAAGACCCGTCCTAGTGTTCTTGTGGAGGGCGAATTTTATCCAAGACCTGTCTTAATGAACTTTTGGAGGACGCAAGACCCGAATTATTGTTCTTTTGAGGGCGTATTCCGACCTAACATCCGAGTACCGAATACGGAGCACGTCTGACGTCCCCCCGCTGGAGAGACCAGTTTGCCGATGGTGACATTAGAACATTAGAAACGACGTACAGAGAAGTGCTTCAATAACTTCCGTACCGTCCCTAGGGGAGGCGGAAAAAAAAATTTACCTTTACCTATAGGTTTAATATTTCAAATCAAAACTTTTGCAATTCTTCTTTTTTTTAATTTTGTTTAACGACATTCAATAACTTAACAAAAACCAAAATTTGTAAAATCTGTAAACCCACTAGATCTTGGGGGATAAATGGGTGGACCCACTTGAGATACCTAATTTTATAATTTATTTCAAACAAGGAAATTTACCCGTGCTTTTCATTATCCTTTTTATAAAAGTTTATTTCTTTTTTTTGTGTTTTTGTTCCTTGACGATTCATTAAATCAACTTTCAATTTTCTTTTTTTATTTATTTAGTTTATTCTTTATTTTATATTTGAAGTTATCATACTTCACTTGTTGGAAGTATTGTTTTTTTTCTGCGTCTATACTGGCAGCAAACCTCGGTTGCCGACGACCGGGGTCTACGAAGGAGATTAGTGTTCAAAGTGGGTGGCGCCTTCCTGATTAGGTGGCTCCTGCCGGAGCCAGAATCTTTTTTTTTCCTCCTTATATACCGCGATAACGGCCACGAATGTCCTTTAAAATTCTCCATCACCAAAAGAGCGTGAAAGTTATTCGATAAGTAACATAGGATTCTGGCAGTATCCTCCAACTTTTTCAAACGCTCACTCTTTTCTTGTGCATGCATAGATTTCCCATATACTATGTTTCCCACGATTCCTGACTTTTCAAATTTGTTTATGACCTCAACGCTTCCGATTGTTTTTCCAGTTGCAATATAGAATTCAAAATGAAATGGTACTTGGCTTTAATAAACGCCAACTGATAGGGTACTCTTTTATCCGAATGTGCGTATCGTATACTGTGCGTCGGCAATAAGATCCAGTTTATTATTTTTTCCTAATGCTTTGCATAAAAAGTGAAGCACCTTCCGATTACTGGCTGAAAAGGTAGCGGAACGCCTGGTAATGGTACCCTAAAAAGTACTATTTTAACACTACTGATAAAGGTCTTTACTAAAGGAAAATTATTTCTGAGAGAAGTACTTAATATGCTTATAAACTAAATCATTGCTTTATTGGCAAACATCTAGTGCTACAATTGGCGACGGTTATGCATGAAAAAATTCGCGGGTGAAACTTTGGCACTGTTTTCGTCAAAAGTGTTGAAATTGAACTTTAATGGGTGGGTTCCAGTCCTTTTATGTTTCTACTCTTTCTACAGTTTAAATTAATAAGTTGACAACAATGACTTTGACGAATGATGAATTAATCGCAGAAAAGACCTTTCATTTACGTGCTCTGCGTGTGCCATGTAATAAATTCGGCGTTCTTTCAAATGTTTCAACTTGATTCGGATTTGAAGTTGTGAATTAAGGTTAAGCGGTATTAACACTGGAATTGCTTTGAAAATGTAGTACACTTCTATGCGATCCAAGATTTGTGTGTACCGTCAACCATAAGAACCGCACGCGCTCTAGCGAAACTTGGCAACACAGTAGTGACATTTCTGTAAATCAATTAAAACATATTCTCTGTCGCTGAAATAAACATAAAGAGATGTGTTTAGTGAAGGAAGTTTCAATAAATACGAAAAATAAAGACCAAAAGGAATGAAAGGCAAGAGCAACTATGTTGCCGTTTCATCAAGATTATCGTCGACTGAAACAACACCAATTAATGTATGTCAATTTGCGGATTTCATAACTCACGTTTTCATCCGCTTTGTTCTCGACGCCACCACATTTGCAAATCTACGCATTATCAGATCTATTCTATGTGACTCTTAGTCGAAACCAATAACATTGACATTAAACATGAAACGGATGTTCTATTATTGCTATTTTCGCGTAAAGCGAATTAATGGTTATAGGTTTGTTCCAGCCACCTATTTCTGTCTGGTACACATATCACTTCACACGCGATTATTGCGCGTCAGAATTAGTAAATGATGTCGCAGGTGTTGGAACGCTTTGTGAAGTCGATTCTGTATCGATATTGAGGAAGAAAATAAGAGATAGGATGTAACATGCAATATGAATGTTTTCTCTGTCGGTACAGATGCACATTCCGTATGTCAGTACAAACGGCTCTTGCTTGATACGATGTACCGATACGACCGTACAGTACAAATTTATGTTGGAACGTTATTATTTATCGGTACATACTGTAAGTGGAACACCTCGTTTGTACTCCACAGGTACCGGATGGTTTTATAAGCGCATTGGGACGAACCTTTACCTATCGATCTGCGCCATAGTACATCAATATTACAAACTGCAAATAATACTAAATGTCGTCTAAATTGGACAGTATTATGCACTGTGCAATAATAGTTGTATGTATGTACATATATTCAGAAGTTGTATTACATTGATAAATTGAGAGAATTATTTTTAGTGGGAAAAATTAAGAATCAAGATTACAAAATTGGATACTCCATACGAGGAATATAAACCAGATATGTGTTGCAAAACAGTGGACAAAAAGGAAATAAACGTTCGTTACTTCAATTGAACGTTGTTTTCCTTGTAAAACAAAAAGGTGACAAAGAAGAATTACACAGTGACTACCATAAAGTTTGCAGCAATGGGAAAGTTCTTTCCATCGTATAATAAATGATAATATCACGGATTATCATTCGGTCGTAGCATTGTCAATGGTAATCCACGAATTCTACCAAAACAGTTGTTCCACAACCTCTGTGGTGGTACTTCAGTATTTATCTTTCTTTCGCTGTTTTTCTAAAAACAATCATCAACGACGTGTTACGCTTTTCTTTTTTATTTCTTCTTGTTTTCCGTTTAAATTTCTTATTGTTTCGAAGATTTCACTTTTAGGCTGGATGTTGTTTTCTGTTTTCTGTTTTCTGTTTCTGGCAGAAGACCTCGCGTCGCACCGTTCCCGCTGGCGAACTACGTCGCGTTTAACCGGTTTAATTTTTGGATGTACTCGATCTGTATGCCGTCATAATTTTCTTGTGTGCGTGTTTTCCTTATAGTTTTGGTAATTTTTGGGTGCCTTTTTCTCCCACTTATTCTGCGTATCGTTTTCAAGAGAAAGGTAGTGCGTACGAAGACAAATCTTCTGCGAGTTCTCACTGATGAAGTTGTAGATGATATTAGGGAGAGAATTCATGTCCTCAGAGATTATCTGCACAATCTGGTAACATTCCAGTTTAACCAATATGTGAATATGTAAGTAAAATGTACTTTTTTTTTCTTTAGGAGTATCGACTGCTGCCGCAAAGCACTAAAGAAGGTGCTACATATGCATACATATATGGTTTCGGTTGTACAGGCACTTTTATCAGTTGACTATGAAAGACATTTAAATGATTATACTTAGTTTTTAAAAATCGGAGATCTAACTTCTCAACTGAGTATGACTTTACTATTAACATTTTCAGATACAACGATACAATAATCCAAGAGCATCCTTAAGTTATCTATGCAAAATGATTTATTTTGCAAAAATAAACCTTCGTGTGATAAACGTCCTCTTAGGCAGACAATGGTGGCCCTGGCTTGCGGACCTTGGTGACGGTGACCAGTTTCTTAATAACGCTTTTGTAACCTTTTTACAACGCGCTGTAACTACTATTACGCCTTACGCCTATTACGCAACACTTGGGACTTTTTACTGCCAACCGCTGTTTTATTTGAACGCTGGTCCGCCTTCGTCATCTAACCGCCAATTGTCTAATATAGATGCTGAGGTTGATGATATCACTACCGTTTCGCGCATTTTTCCCCCAAAATACCGTCGCTCTCGACATCTCATGCCAATCACGAACCGCACAACAAATCACAAGAGCGAAAAATACTTTAACCGAAACAAACACTTTACATGGATATGGCGAAAAACTATCAAGAAATATATGCGCTACTTACGTACAGTGGTGAAAATAATAATAAGACATTTTTTAAAATAACTACATTCAGCAAAATATATAAACGAAATCAATTCTATTTGGTAGCGATAAATAAATGCAAATGAAACACAGAAGCGTTCCGTTACGATATTTTTAATAAAATGGAAGAAAAAACAAAAGCTGACATTTTTGAATAACACTTTGGAATTGGAATCCCTAGATAGGTGGAAACAACCTTCTCTTAGGACGTTTGTTCATATTTGGCCAAATAATTACATTTTTGAACGTTTTAAATGTTTAAATGGCGTTCACGTATTGATGCGAATGCGATGTAACAAATATTTTGGAACGTTTTTTGATTTCTGATGATGTACAGACAGACTACAAACACAGTTACTTTGAAACTAAAAAATTTATGAAAAATGTTCCCATATAGTGCAGACATTTTCGCGGATACTGTATATCGGATACGCTACGTTAAATGAAGAACTTTTTAACCACTTAGTAAGTACCCCGTTCCTAGAGCCACTAAATTAAGGTATACGGCGAACATCTTATACTTTGCTAAAATATATTATACTAATACAGTATGCTGCTATTATCTACTGTCAAGGAACGAAATTAAAATAAATGAGTTTTCTTATGGAATAACATTTATGTCGATATATCAACAGATTAGTGTTGAGACATTCGCGTTCGCAAACGCGTGGCTGAAAGCGTTCATTCAATGAGGCGGGAACAATACATAACTATACAACTCTCAACGCTCAGTACCTGACGAACGAGAATCGATGAACGAAACAATTCGGCGCGACGTTCACTTGGATTACGAAAAAGATCTGTCGTTCATGCGTTCACGGACCGCTAGGCGATCTCTGGTGAAAATACGGACGAAAGTCGCAATTGCGGAGAATAATACGATACCACAAAATTTGTATTAAATTTAGGTTGCACTTCAAGATCTATAGTTTGCTTTATACCTTTACTAAAACTTACTTGGTTGTAGCAACAAATTGTAAAGTTGATGAAATTTAATAACTCGTAACGTAATGTTTCGATTAATAGAATGAGTCAAAATTCGAATTATCTTAAATGCTCATCCTGGTGTAACTTAATTACAATTAAAAGTAATTTAACATTGTGGGTGTAACATTGTAAAATATTTAGTACGTATAATGCTAAAAGTACATATATACACTTGGAAAACCCCACGCCGCTTCTAAGCTGGATAATATTGAATTCTGGGTTTCGTACATTCATTCCTCTGTCTGCGTTCTTCTGCGAATGAACGCGGACGGGAGAATGAATGTGCGCATATACGCAACGCTAAGTTTAGTATACTGTACTGAAACAACGCCCTAGATAAACTGTGAATGCGCTACCAAAGAGCGCATCGCACAAACTTCGTTCACTCAGTCTTTCAGTGTGTTCTCCAAACGACGTTCAAACCGAAGCCGGTGAATTAGACAAATCGACAAAATTCATGGCAAAACGTAAATTTTTGGCATGTATCTGATATGTATTTTTATGAAAGTAATTGAGAGTAGTAGTAAAGTAGAGTTTAAAACAACTCGTTTTAGTAAACCCGCAAAAGACTACCTTATGATAATCGATACCGTCTTTCAGGTAAAACTTACTCTCAACGACAGCTAAATTGTCTTAATTTCAGTAGCAGCTGGTCTATGCTGAGCGCACGCTACCCTTTAAGTTTCATCTTAATGTAGGCCTACATATTTTCATTACGTAGATAGACAGATGTTAACGGTAATGGCAGGTCCAACACGGTAATGATAGTTTTGACCTTTTCAGGCGCACCAGTTGGAAATTTGTCGACGAATATGTTACGACAGTTCGAAATTCAAGGAACTTGATGAGCGCGAAAGTGCCTTAATCATTGGTAGCTTTCTAGGAAAATGAATTAGGCGTTTAGTGTTTAATACAATGTAATTATTATGTAACGTATTCGACCATACTTGTATCTTTTCCCTCCAGATATAAATACATTGGTAGCTAGAATAAAAATCAGATAATCTATCTTCCATTGAAGCTGGAATACACAAACCTAAAAAACAATATATCACTTCATAAGTAAAGTTTAATGATATCAAGTCCATTTGAACAAACTCGTTTTGAAACACGATTTGCTGATGAAAAATTGCTTGTTTCAAAGTAATGTATTTCTGATTAAACAAGTTCACAATTATTTGTATTAAAATGTACTATACAACGATTCTAATTTATAGCAGAAACTACTGCGTCATCAGAAGTAGTTAAGCGAAGTTCGTAAAATTAATTAAACTCTACACAGCGCGTATTTATATCTTTGCAGCTTATATTAAAACTGGAATCTGCTCTAAGTAATCTAAAACTGGTATTAAAGCTATTTCTCCGCATAGTTGAGATACAAAAACAATTCTCTTTTTCCTGCATAACTGGCATTTTCATAACCTTTTTTTAAATTTAGTCTGAATTAAAAATAGCGTTTCTTCTTTGTCTTGTTGTTATTTTTAACACTCGTAGCATTCTACGGCACGGTTTTTGAGAGTGGATTTAGGGTAAGTTAAGGCTACTGAACGAAAATTATATCAAATTTGATAAATTGGTATTAGTTTAGCGACTTACCGATGAATTTATTCAAATATATTTTACTGATCATATTAGTTCCCAATTTTCTTAACATATTGACGACTATCTCTCAGTAGTCTTCAGCTTTATGGTAACAGTTTTTCATCACCAAGCCAGAGCTTGTCCAGACACCAATTTCTACTTCTAACATGTGGCTTGTTAAATTGTTATCATTTATCAGGGTATGAATTTGGGAACCATCGAAAATTCAAGCTTTGTTTTTCTGTAGTCAATACAGTAATAGCTTCACAAACCTATCTAAAGCATCTCCTGTTCTCATGTAAAGCCTAGACGAACTTCTTCAAGTCCAAGCTTAATGCAAAGTGGTGGAAGAATGATTCTCTTTCTCTGTATCAACCGTTCGCGATGTTGTCATTTCCCGCAGCCATACATTCTCTTAATGGCCAAACAATTCTAGACCAGTGTTCTTTTTTTACACAAATATAGGGAATAGGGATATTTAGTGTAGCCAATTTGTTGACCCGGTTTACCATCTCCGAATCCACAGAAACCGACTATTGATGCTAAACAAGCGACATCTTATCTGAAACATGTTTTGACACTGTTGCTTTACTTTTGCTCTATAGCATCGATACTCTTTACTTTGCACTCACGCTGAATATTGTTTTATGCATGTTATCTATTAATTTTTTCGAATAGATATGTATTTTTCTTACGCATGTTCCTTGTTATAAAAGCGAATTTATATCTCAACCTAATGAGGGACGTAATGTTGCCATAAATGTTGAATGAGATATTAATTCCTTGGCAATAGATGCCTGACAATGACCCAAGACATATAGCTTGAAGTGTTAAGATCTCACTAAAAGAACTAAAATTAACGTAATATTGTAGTCTCTTTGGATAGGTTTTACCAACGGTGTAAAACATATTAAACTGTCCAATATCCAAAATTGTGTAACGTGGTTTAAAGTATGCTTCCGATATCTTGTGAAATCTACATCCCATTCCGAATACTTAATCATTAGCGACAGATACCGCACAACAAAACAGTAATTTGTGGAGGTTTTTAAACAAGTAAGCCTTCAATGTATTTTCCAAAGGACAATTCACAGCATGCTTTATTTAAAATAATTAATTCATATCTGTTTTAAATTTCAAGAGCGCTACGAATCTAAGAAGATGAACCTTTATTTATAAGATTGCTGGGTTAAATTTCAAATAGGTATTTTTGTTACGTGTTGGAGAGGAATGCTTGAAACTCCTAAAATAAAACAATATTTTTAACCTTACAGAACAATTAATTTAACCAGAATATTAAGAATAATTGGAATTCATACTACATTACAACAAACACTGCATGTGGACATATCAAATGCTTTCAAACATTAAAAGTGATTTCCAAAAATTAACCTTGCCTTTTACTACTACGTCAAAATTAATAGTACCTGTAAACATCTTCAACGCTGAGTAACAACATGTTTGTTAAGGTAATGTTGTTATGATCCTAATTGTCACTGAAGTATTTGCTTGAAGTAGCTGTCCAAGTTATATCAATGTGAACTTTTTCATTTATTTTACTTTAATGTTGGCACAAATGTCTAAACGTGGAAATTGTAAACATTCTAATAATGGTCTTTGTAATAATAGTCCTGTTCCCATTCCACTCTCGTCATCAAAAGCAACGTATTAAGAGGCTTCCGAAGAATCATTTCAAGAAATAAGTGAAGGGATATCAAACTCTTCCGGAAGTCAAGAAACCTTCAGGGTGTATATAGAACCTAATTTGTTAACACAAAACGATATAAATGATTTGGCTAGACTGAAACACTTAACTATTACCCCTTTACCACAAAAACTTCACTGAAGCTGTACGCACGTTTCGATAGCTAAGCTATCATCTTCAGCAGCAATACTGAAAGTTCAGCTATCGAAACGTGCGTACAGTTTCAGTGAAGTTTTTGTGGTAAAGGAGTAATAGTGAAGTGTTTCGGTGTTCCAATACCACAGTATTCGAGTATGTGATTTAGATTTGGCTAGAGATTTAAGCTTAACAAAAGGTCGACTTACTAGGATCTCGTTTGAGTCAATGAAACACAAAACTTGCACATCTTCAGTTTTTCAAAAAGAATCTTGCAATTTTCAAACAATTTTTCTGTGGAGGGTAAGATCTACTATTGTTCGGATGTCAGTGGCTTATCTAATAAAATTCAACAACAAATCTACGATTCCATTTAAAGCTTCAGTATCGGTGGTAGGTTTACAACGATTTTAAAATTATGGGTTTCTACAAATGTTCCTGCTTCTTATTCCATTGGAAAACTAGACCGGTTAATGAGTACTAGATTAAGAGGATTAATGGCTAACTGAATTAATCAAAAGGTGTCAAATACACATCCCTCCACTTCAGTGTCCATTTCAGCCCAAATTTTTTGCTATCGGTGTTTGTGGAATTAAAACGACTTCTACAATAAGATAAAAATATTAAAGTAATCACGTGCTAAAAGTTTGGGAGTATACATCCAGCAATATCAAGTAGTATATTGAACACTTTTATTTGCACAACAAATATTACAATATAATATCAAAACACAAAAGTATCAGTAACATTTAATGGTGGATTTTCTTTCATCTTCTTCAGCAATCATTTTTTTTGTTTCGATACTCATGAGATGGTGACACACATTCACCCAATCTTCTACAATATTCACCTGAAAATGTTCTTCTTGCAGATTGCGGATGTCATTTAATTTAAATGTTATATTTCTTACGGCCGTTCTTTACATTGTTCTTTATCACTCTAGATTTTTCTATTGGATTTAATTCCGAATGATTGTGAGGTAGTTACTATACTAAGTGCTATTTCTTTGTAAGGATGCCATCCATTGTATACAGATTTGCCTTCGTCTATTGCGAACTCACCAAAATGTTCCGTGCATTAAGCCATCCCGTCATTTGTTTCCTTTGTATTTGACATTGGATGTCAGTACGTTGCATTAAGTAGCATTATTCAATTACTGATCAAAGTGGAAGATCTGATTTTAGTTGTTCTTCGAGTCGTCTTTATAATTTACTAAATTCATTATTTGGTCTGATTCAAATGTCACCTACAATACTTATATTAATTAATAAATTATTTGCAAAACATTATTGTTAGATTTTATACCATATGCAATAATTAAAACACTTGTCTTTGGATATAAGACCTTTAAGACCCAGGTTAGAGTCATGAGCATTTTCATACAGCTTGGTATGGCTAGGATCACAGAAATGAATTTCATCCAACAATTTCCATATACGTATATGTATTTCTGTAAATAAATCTTCAAGTACCTACGTGTGTATAGGAGGGTGGTTCAAGCAGTTCTTAGAAAATCTAAGAGATGACGCTCGTAGTACTGAAAATTGTTTGTTTCTTGTAAGGATCATTAGTCACTAGACAGCTGTCAAAGCCCCAGTTATATCCATCACACAGTTTCATTTTTGTTATCGATTTAAGCAAAGAATTTTTGTTTATGTATAAAAATGGAAAAAAATGAGTTTCGAACGGTAATTAGACACTTATATTTAAATGGTTTAACACTGAAAGAGATCAAAGCTGAGTTGGATGAAGTTCATGGGACACCTGTGTTAGCAACTGTTTACAATTGGGTAAATGAGTTTAAACGTGGCCGTACATCCACAAAAGATGAACATCGTTTTGGATGCCCAGTGGAAGTGACTACTTCCGGAATGACTGACAAAATCTACGATATGGTTTTGAATGATCGACGAATCAAGGCGCGCCAAATAGTTGAGGCTAGAAGCATATCGCGAGGTACAGTGTTTTCAATTGTGCATGAAACATTGCAAGTGAAAAAATCTCGGCAAGATGGGTGCCACGTTTGCTTTCAGTGGAGAATAAACGTAATCATGTGGTCAATTTCAGAGCTGTTTTGACGCTTTTTCGTTGTAATTCTGACAAATTTCTTCGTCGACGCATAACTGTGGACAAAACATGGATACACTACTACACTACAAAAGAATAGTCAAATCAGTGAGTTTTTGAAGCCAAACGGACTCCCAAGAAGGCGAAGACGGTGAAATCGGCCGGCAAGGTGAATCCCTCGGTTTTTCTGGATGGATGCGGAATCATCTACATCGATTGCTTGCAAAAACAACAAACAGTAACTGCAAAGTATTATGCGCCGTTACTGGACCGGTTGAGCAAAGAAGTCGAGAAACAACGTCCTCATTTGAAAAAGATTCTCTTCCATCAAGACAATGCAGGGGTACACACCTGCGCAGTTTCGATGGCTAAAATTATGGAATTGAAGTTAGTACAATATCCACCGTATTCACCGGATTTAGCTCCCAATGACTTTTTTTATTTCCAAATTTGAAGGAATGGCTCGGCAGACAACGGTTCACGTCGAACGAAGAAGTCATCGCCCAACCATATTCCTATTTTGAGGGCCTTCCGAAATCTTATTTTTGGGAGGGCTTAAAAGGCTGGATACCTATTCCGAAATTCTGGAGGACTTATTTTTGGAGGACTTAAAGGAGCTGGAGAAACGCTTGGGAAAGTGCATAGAGTTAAATGAAGATTAGGTTGAAAAATAAATCAAAATCTACAGAAAATACTTTGTTTTTCTCTTTTACTAAGGACTCGTTGAATGGCCCTCGTAGGTCTACCCTCCAAACGACACTGTGTAACTGCTCGTGTATACCTTGAATATTACTTCTTTCCTTCAGAATGTGTCGATTTTTTAAATATGTAGAAAAATTATACCACAAACCAACATCAATCAAGAATGAAGAGCTGATCGACAATTGTAGGCAAAGCTTTATACGAGAAAAGTTTTCAAAGTTTCTTGTACCTTCCGATTTTAATCCTACTAAAAGAGCGTATGAATTAAAAATACAGGGATCTAATAATGCAGCAAAGTATTCCATAGAGAACGCCATGAAACGGGCCACGATTGGGCCACCGTATTATTTACTGGAATAATGTTTCTAGTCGACCTGTATTCTTTTGTTGGGAAACGCTTTAAAATGTTATTTTACCTACACTCCAGTATGTAACGCGATTTCGTTTTCAGAGTTATTGATTTTTTACAATTTAATTATGAAGCTTAATCCTTAATATTTTCGTCTGAAAAGCAACAATTAATATTTAATATTAACTACACGGAACGGTATTTTGTAACTGCTGAAATTTATGCAACCACGCATACATTCCTAAGTGACGCCTACTCGAAATAGCCAGGAAAAACGTGCTCATCAAGAGGTAACATTTTATTACCAACTCTGCAAAAAATTATGGCTCGTTGTCAAGGTTTTAGACGTGACAGCTATTCAATATATTAGATATTTGGCATTTTCACTAGTCTACAAATTAGAACAACATTAAGATGTGAGGAATGATAGAAAAAATGTCACCAGTAAAAAAAAGGTGCCCGGGTTGCTTTCCGTCACATTGCCACCAGTTTTCTCGGTAATCACAGAAGTTTAAAGTATTCAGAATCATTTACAAACCTACACATTAATGGGATGTTAAATATCCTTAAAGCATTATTCTTTTACACTCCTATTTGAAGTTTTGTAGAGCTAATAATTTAGGCAGTGTAAGTGAAGATTGCGATGAAATATTTCACCAAAACATTGAGAATTTAGTGAAACAGTACCAGGAAAATGAGATGAAAAAATTAATGTTAGACGTACATCTTCCACTAGTAAATGCAAATGATAAATCATGTAATCTGTAATGTACAACACGGTTGTGAATTACACAAAAAATTACCACGATAAAGTTGCAGCAGTTACCTTATAGTTTAACTGTTTAATTAGTTGTGACGTACAGTTCTATTTTGATATATAATAATCTACAATATTTATTTATGTCACAATATGATTTCCCATCGCACTTTTATCTTCACTAGATTATTCATCTGAAATTATTAAAACATTAGAATGTTCATCACCATTTGTAAAGAGGGAAGCTCTAGTTGACTTCATCAACGCAGAGCCGAAACTATCGAAATCACAAACACGAAATTTGGAACATTCTTTATGTGTGTAGACACCCAATGTTTTTTTGAAATTTAGCCCTTAATGGTGTAAAATAACGGGAACCTTATTATTTTTTTAATATAAAAAGATGAAATTTGGTACATAGGCTCCCGGTTAGAAACAAAAAGAAGAAAACGAATTTCAAAACCTGCTTATACAATTTTTTTTTCAAAAATTATCAAATATGTTTTTTTCTAACTGGGAGCTTGCATACAACCTTTCGCATTATTAATTTTAAATGTGTTTATAATTCCGAAACAAAATTCCAACACCCATTTGCCACCTGATTCTTCAAAAACACTAAAACAGTTTTTTTTTATTTATAATCAAAAGCCTAGATAATAGTCCATGTTCCCTGCTTGAAGAATTGACAACTCGACGAACTCTCGACAATACTTCTTGAAGCTTTCAAAGCATCTACTGTATCTCGCGCATGTCAAATATGCAAGGCTCCGAAAGCAATCTACGTTTTGATGGAGATAATACCTTTTAACCTTTCGGAAATGTAGTGAAAAGTGAAAGTGAAAGTATATAAACAGAACACATCAGAAAATGCCTAGAAACAATAACCAAAAAATATAATGCTAAGATAGCTTAGCTTCCTCATGGTATTGATGGAATAACTCACGGCAAACGCAACAAAAAGAAAGAAAAAAAACACTAACAACGGATATGTTTCTGCCTACCCGGCGTCATCAGCGTGGTTTCGAGAGTATTTTTCATATTTCTACCTTCTGATGTGTTCTGTTTATATACATCATGGTAAGCCTATCGGAATATTCACAAGTGCGGTTTCCCAAAGCGCTACCAGCGTTGCCATCTCGTGTTTAGCAGTCAGAGAACTGCTCGAGGGATGGTTTGGGGAACAGTACCCGGTTTATGTCGCTGCTTCCTGAACGGCAGGCATGCGTTTCTTTGGCACTAGAGGGGGCCAAAAAATGTCGAGTTTGTCGTTTTGAAAGTTGTAGCATTAACTGTGAGGCAACAGCGATAGAAAGTAGAGATAAAAATACTCTTGAAACCACACTGATGACGCATGGTAGGCAGAAACATGTCCGTGTGTTAGTGTATTTTTTTTCTCTCCTTTTGTTGCGTTTGCCGTGAATTATTCCATCAATACCATGAGGAAGCTAAGCTATCTTAGCATTATATTTTTTGGTTATTGTTTCTAGGCATTTTCTGATGTGTTCTATTCAAAATATAATTAAAGTTTTATTCATCGTCAAGTTGAGCACATTTTCCGCATCTGAAATTCGGGTTTACATACACAGGGGCACATTACATGTTTGGCAAGTGCAATTGGTTTCCCTATCACTATTTCTAGGACACACGGAACATCTCTGACGATATTTCAATCATTTTAAGGGTTGCCCTAACTGCTCGGGCTAGATCTCGCGCAGGATTTTTCGTAATGGTGAATTTTGTCTTATTTCTTCTATTGCGAAATAAGCTGCACAGCAAACTCCTTTAGAAAATTATGTCTGTTAACAGTGGCAAACTTATTACTGTTTTTGTATATAACTTGTGCTTTCACTCCGGTAGTACTTAAAAAAGAAAAGATAAAATTAAAGGCCAACGACGACTATTTCTGGATACATTACAATTGGCGGATAGTTCATCCAGCGTATCGACTCCTCCTTTTGTTGAATTGTAAAAATCGATAATTTTAGGTAATTTCTTTTCGCCGGTGGACTCAACAATAGCATTATCGTCACGAAGAGTAGAAAAAAGAATAACATGTTTAGATTTCTTACGGACATAGGATATCGCCGTGATATCATCTTGGAATGCAAATTTTCTAATTGCAGACGTTGAGGCCTACTTTCTATATTGTCAAATCTGAGGCATTGTAATAAAATATTAAAACGTTGCAAAGACATTGTAGTACAAATTAATTCAATTTCACTGCCACCTGTATTCCATAGATCTTTCACATTTTGTGTGTTAGGCTTATATAATCCAGACGAGTATAATAGGCCGATGAGGTCTTTTAATTCTCATATCAGTTTGTTTCACCCAATATCGGTAGGCATCATTATATATCAAGGCTTTAGCCCCTAACTTTGTATTTATATAAAGTACAATGTCTTCCAGCATATTATCGGAAAAGAACAAGAGCCAACTGTCAAAAGGGCTTGCTCCCGTTTTCGTCAATCCTTTCGATCCAGGCAGATGTATTACTGTATTTTTTCATCTAGTTCTATCTTTTTTTTTCACTTGCTTTGACCATTTCGATTTATCTTCATCAAAATAATATTTACTGTTACAGCCTTCTCCTTCTTCCGTCTCCTCCAATTCACTATTATTGTCACTACTTTCTTCGTTTTGAGGTTGAGCGATTAGTTGATTGGTTGCTTCTTCTGCATCTTCCATCTCTGACTCGCTCTCAATGAAAGATTGATTATCAGAGATTCCCCCAAACTCGTCCCATAACTTTTGTAAATGTTCTTGCTCATAAGATATTTTTAGAATTACAAATACTAAAGATTTATGCATAATACATACACTAAAGGTGTGGTGAGGTATGACAGACCCCAGCCAAGTGTGACGATCTCTAACAGACAACTAAGTACTGATTCCGGCGAATACATCACCACATCCAAATAGGTTCAATCTCTAATTACTGAACCCTGGAGGTCACTAGTTTTCTTAGTTTAAGTAATATATGCTTACAAAGTGTACATGAGGTCTAATCGGTACCTATGCTGTATCAGGAAATTCTTTGCTAGTGAATTATCATCTACCTTCCAAAAATTAGCATTGAAATTTTCTATTTTTACGCTTTTTTTACCTCTTCTATATTTACGCTTTCTATAATTATTACCATTAGACTTAAAGGCAGTAAAGTTTCTTGTCTTTTATAATACAATGTTAATAATCAACACAATGTGCCTGACGATGACGATGAAATATTTTTTTTAATAGTTGGGAAAAAAATAGTTAACCTTAAATGCGGCAGGAACAGCGTCTGTCACTTGAATGATCTTATTTTTGGAGTTAGCCCAATTTTATATAACAAGGCAAACGCGATTAAATAGTTTACTGCCTCGCCCTTTTTTTAGCATCTTTGATGAAATCTCAATTGATATTCCAGAAATACATTAATGGCAGAAGCTGGTCATAATGTATATTTCATCAACTTCTGCCAAACGATGAAATCATTTAAAAACTACTGCCACTAGCTATTTATAAAAACATTACAAATGAGATATTTTGTACGCTAAGCGAATTCACATTATACATTTTATCTTTATCTTGTTACTTCCTAATTCAATGTTAATTAAGTAACGTATATAGACTGGCACAGTGTAAAAAAACTGTCTTGTACACGCAAGTCAGGCCCATAGAGGAAATAAAAGTAAAACCAAATCTATTTTTGCACTCTAATTAAGATGAATAGACTGTTATGTAATTTTACCACTGTTATTGTCCACAGAATACCCACCGTAGTGGCCACACTGAGATCGCCCGCCCTATTAGCAGATCCGAACGGCAATAACGATTCCGGTTACGCACCCAGTCAGCCGGAAACAATAATCTCGGAAAGCCCGAGGAGGGTGAAGCACCAGGCAAAAAGGAACGGTGCCACCTTAGATACAGAACTTAGGTAAATCGAGCTTTCTCTTACTTTGCCGAACTTTTGATAGTTGTTGTTATTCTTCTTCCTTTGCTTCCTTTAGGTTTTCTCATTCAAGAGCAAGGGAACCGAGTAAAGTGCTTTGAACAAATGAACAGTTTAACCAAAATAAACTGCTTTCTTCTTATGGATTTTGCGAGTTTCTTTTTTGCTAACTTCGCTTACATATTTAAATTCTTTATGTCAGAAATATAAATGGATACATGAATTTCTATGGACAAAATTTGGATTAATGGATAAGAAAACCAAAAAAAAATTAGTTAAAAAGTTACTTAATTGCCTGTATTTTTGCAATCACTATTGCGCATATCCGTGTAAGTTATGCGAGAGTACACCGTAAGCGGTAGGGAGGGATTAGCAACCAAACTTTCAAATGTACAGCAGGAATTTTACTAATCAATTTGGACGCCATCAACAAAAAACGTTGAAATTTTTGAGCATTTGATTAAATTTATTGTTACAAATCATTCGTTTCAAATTCTGATTTTGCGTACGAAGCAAGCTCTTCTTCGTTATTTATTGGCTCTTTCGAATAACAGTTCCATTTATTGTTTTTAATCTGTAAACGATGTAGTTCGATTTAAATTTAATTTTTATTTTAGAACCCAGTTTTTATTTGAAATATTTAGTTTCCTACTCTAGATGGTAAGAGCCCTTTTATATGATGCATAATTTCTTATTAAATCTTGTTCCAAATTTGTTTCATAATTTAATACTAAATTTAAAAACCTATAAAACGCAAAACTTAGAATACATGTTGGATTCATAAAATTAGACACAAAAGTTTTGAGAACGTGTCCCATTTTTCCTTCTAAATCGACGTGTTATTCTGCGCAGAAGATTCAACAAGAGCTTCCACCGTAACGTTTATGTTTGACGTTATGCGTATGTTCGTAAGTTATTACTAATAACTTCGTAAGTTATTACTAATAACTTATTAGTTCGCGCTCATAGATATGTTTTCACTCTGTTAAGTAATTTATTCGCATTTTTACGACTTAATTTGCCTGTTTCTTAAGGAAAGTTAAAAGATAATATCATGGTCTAGGAACAAGTGGACTGCTTGGAATTTCACATGTCGATTTAATGTAAAAAAAATTGTACCACAGAAAACATGCAAAAAATTCGCGCGCTGAAAGAAATTCAGGATGTTGTAAAACATTTGTAGAATTCAAGATAGATATAAGTGGAATGATATATAAAAACCGGCTAAGATTCGGCTGCAAACTCTATTAAAGAAATAGCAAATGTACAAAAAAAATAGGAGCATAACAGAAGGGACTGAAAAAGCTCCAGCAACAAAATATATCCTGAATGTTTTATTTCAAAATCAAATGTAATTCCGGATCCTAATATTTTGTTAGGATTCCAAGGAAATATAAGTTCAATTTTATTTAATAATAATATAAATAAAACGATGAGGCAATCAGTAATTATTATTAGTAACAAATGAATAATATGTAGTTAAAAAAAGGACTGTTGGCTGAGAGTGACAACCTTTATTGTTTTCTTTGTTTTTTCTTTGTTTATGCAATCTAAAGAATTATGTTTTTTTGTTTATTTCTGAAATGTAAAAATGTCTTTGTTTAATATTTGATGAAACAAATACATATTTGCCTTTTATTTTTATTTATTGATGAGTCCTACCATAACATTTGGAGAATTTCTCAATTATTTTTGCTGTTAGCCCAAAAGAAGCTTTTGTTTTTGGGGATGTCTGTAGAGAAATGCAATTCACTTTAAATTTATTTATTACATAAAAATCGTTCATTATAATAATTTTGAATTTGAAATTGTTAACAAAATATAAATTTACGATCTATGTCTATAAAATCTTCTCCCCATGACACCTTTCAAACGTCTAAATTAAAATAATTTTTCTTATGTGACGTCTCTGGGGACATGTATTAATTTGTTACTACTTGTCTGCTGATATTTTAATAGTCCGCACGACATCTTCTTTTCATCGTATAGATACGGCGTTCTTTTTTCCGCTCATAAATAATTGTGTGATAAAACATAAGTTAATGTTGCTTAATCCAACTTTTCTGGAGCAAGATGAATAGGATTTAGTCATAACTCATAAGGTAGTGGAAAGACATCATCACCAATGAAAATATAAAGCAATGTTTTTTGTCGTTCTGTTATAATTTAAAGAATTATTCATCACTGATTCATCCTTTAACTCCGACATTAAATTTATAATCTTCGTCTACTAATCCTAGTAGTACTATAATATTTGTGCCCTTATAGTTAAAATAATAAGAGCCATCATACGTAAAAAGGCTAATCGTTGTCTGAAGATCATGTACACCCAGTCGATTAGAGAACTGCCAAATAGTTCCAAAATCTTTAGCGATCTCCTTCCGTTCTGCTACTATACTGGGAACCTTCAAATATTTACTACATCCGTAAGCGTTAGTCAATCCTTCGCACACTAAGGGTACAAAAAATAAACGGCTTTTCATGTATTTTGCTGCGATACATTAGCGACCTAAGTGCCTCCCCGATAGCCAAAAATCGTAACGTGGGGAATCCATAATCTACTCATAAACAACACAAAAGTATCGGCAACCTCCGCACCACATACGTTTAATTAATTAATCCGGGACAGCCGTTTCGAGGACACGAATTGTCCTCATCATCAACCGGTAACCGGAACCATTCGATTACTCCGGTAACCAAATGATTCCGGTTACCGGTTAATGATGAGGACCATTCGTATCCTCGAAACGGCCGTCCAGGATTAATTATTATATTATTATATAATTAATTAAACTTGGTTGCCGATACTTTGTATGTTGTTTACCATACTACACCACAATCACATTGTCGCAATCAAAGGAAACACTATCGCGCCTTTGCAACCAAATCCGACATTAAATTTGCCTAATTTTTTTTCTTTTGCTTCCTTTTTCTTGAAAGCATATACAAACAAACTGCAGCACTAGCTAATAAATCTTCGACATCCATTGACAAAATTAGATTGTTAAAATTTACAACAATATTTATAAACAAATTTAGAATGTGTGTAAAACAGATTTTTTTATTCAAGATTTTGTATAAATTTTGTTCATATTCTTTAGTATTATCAAATTTAGTATTAAATTATGAAACAAATTTAGAACTAAATTTAGTAAAAAATACATTTTTAAATTCACAGGACAATAATTTTACAGAGCGACCCAACTTAATTATTTTCACGTAGAACATCCTACGTATTACGTTCCACCTTTTACACTATTATGTATGTTTTTTCAGGAGTACACCACAATCCCTTTTTAAATTTCTTGTTTCGCAAGTATTTATAGAATCATTTATATTTCATAGTTAATGTTAAGCGTTTTGTGTACGCTTAAGCAAGCATGTAAAGACTGGACTGCAGACCCGTATACAATTATTGCATCAATCATTCAACAACAGAATAATCTCGACCGACCTAAGGTTTCAGTTTTAAATAAAACTAGAAAGCTTACAGGCTAATTTGGCGCAACAATAACATTATGTCAGACATGACCCACGAATAAAGTCACACTGAGAATGACAACCTGGTGACAATGGAATCGAATTTATGTATCAGTCGTACGTATGTTTTAGAAATATTCAGAATATTATCTGATTGATACTGTCGAACGGCTGATAATATGGAATTTTCTCCACTGTACAAATACAATATCTCAACGAACTTCTTAAACTAGTTTTTTGTCTTCAACAAGAAGCTATAGAATCTTCTACATCTCATACATGCAAAATACAAATCAGCAGTAATAGAAAACTTCTCCTATAAGTGTCATCATAAATTAATTTAGTTCAGTAACTATCCTAAAAAGGAAACTCAAACGCTTTCGCTATCTGAACTGAAAATCCATTAATCACTTTTGTTATTGTTTCAGAACTGTCAGCACGATAAATTCTGGTTTAAATACTGGTTCTGGCAGATCTATGGGATCAAAAAAGGAAAAGAAAGCTACAGCGGCAGCGAGGTTTACAATATACAAAGTAAATAAAGCCAGCAGGAAGAAGCGGGAGAAGTCATCTGCTAGGAAAGAAAGGAAAGCTACAAAAACGCTTGCTATTGTACTTGGTAAGTTACATTACACTTACGTTATCAACTAGAAAGATATTACTTGGGTGAACGTGTTCTGTGTAAGAAGTAATCCCTGTACATCATAACTTTATACACTAAGTATAGTCTATTTCCAAAGGGGACATTTTATTGAACAAAGTCTGTTAACAATGTATTCATACTACGCCTTTTTTTAGATTAAAATTACATTTATTAGGAAGTGATATTTCGATAAAACACTTTTCGAATCTTTTTGACTCTTAATTATATTGATAAAGCCAAAGAAAGAATAATTTATATCTGAATTTTGCAAAATACACAGAAAGACATCTCTGTACAAATTTAGGAAAAAATCATTTTCGATGCTACACAACTTCCGGCCTACTTCAAAGCTTATTATCAACAAAATTTGAGTGTCTTTACAGTTAAAATAATAACACTCTGTAACTTTCTTATTACTCCAGGTAAAAATTTGAATGTTGAGAGGTTTATACCTGATTTTGGGATGATGATGGAATGATTTTTTGGGATAATATGGAATGTCCAAGTTACTTCCGGTTTGACCGGAAGAGCCTCTATCTCTTGAATTTTAAATGGAACACTGTATTTTTTATATTTTTCGAATCAAGCCATCTCTAAAAGTTCTTGTTGGAAATAAATATTTTTCATACATATCGCTTGGATCGTCATTATGGGAAGTAGTAATAATAAAAATGTTTATTGTCTACTAGACCTTTACAAAGAGGCATAAGACAAGTCAAAATAAAAATCTAGACAGAGTGGAACAAAAACAGTAACAGAAAAAAATAGTAACAGAATACTAAATTAATACAAAACGTAACTTCTATTAAAGAGCTTTTGAGTGCTTTCTCGAAGTTTCTAATGTATGCGGTCTTTTTAATAAATTGGGGAGTGCTATTATAGAATTTAATTCCCACGAAGAAATTCATTAGGTTAAAGTTGGATATATTGCGTATAGCATATAGAAGAACTTCGATAATGTAGATAGAAAATGTTGCAGTAAAAATTGGCATAGTAATAAGTAAGCAAAATGTCCACATTCGTCGTCTGGCGAAATCGATATATAGCATAGCAGGTAGAAGATAGCTTAGGAGAGAGATGGAAAACGTGCGTTCCCCAATTTTGTGTATTCCCAACATAAAGTCGTAAAAGTTTAATTGATTGAACTTGTATAAATTCTCCTCCTACTTACAACAATAAGCTCTTGCTTATGTTACTGATGCCAGGAGTGAAATTAATGAAGTAGGTAAATTGAGACGTAGCTTACTCCTACTACACTAGTTCTAAAAGTTGGATAACATTTCTTCGCACTCTACGATCACTGCTGCTCTGGAAAGGTAACTAATATCATCCGCATATAAAACTATATTATTCAATTAGAATGACAGTCGTGGTAGATCATTTACAAATAAAGTGAACATTAATGGACCGATTATAGACCCTTGTGGTACGCCACGAGTCAATTTTACTTCCGTAAACTTGATACTTTGAAATTCAACGATCCTACAAATACGACTTTATCCATTTCCAGGCCCGTTTGTCCAGCAAAATAGTATCATCCACCATATCAAAAGCTTTACTTAAATCCATGAACACGGCAATGCATTTGTTGTTCATATTCAAATTTTTATACAGCTCACTAATAAGTGCAGTTTTTGTGGATTTGTTCTTCGTGGACCCGTGTTACGTTGCAGACAATGCATCATACTCATTTAAAAAGCGGACAATTTTGTCACTTTTTGTAGTACTTTTGAGATCGCTGACAACGTAGAAATCGGACGATAATTTTGTAGCTCTTCTGCATCGCCCTTCTTGAATATCGGTATAATCCTTATTTTCTTCAAAATCCTTGGAAATATACCATCTAATATAGATCTGTTTACTAAACAGGTTGGAGGTCGCACTATTAAATGTATTGATCTTTTAGTATATCAGAGCTAATGTTATCAGCTTCCATAACATTTGAAGGCCTGGGTTCCTGAATGACATTCAAAATCTCTGTAGTGGAAACGCTTTCGTTACAAATGGAATTGGGGTTATATTATATATATTTGATATGGAATTTGTCGTATCTATTTACCTGAACGAAGAATCTATTAAATGTGTCTGCAATATCGTTTGGGTTCCTTAAGACATCATCTCTACAGCGAATTTGTTTTAAAGCCTCCCCCGAATGTTTACTGGATGATATTAATACTCCATGCAGCTTTACTTTGGTTAGCAACAGCATGATATTATTGTACCATAACTGTTTCGTAGATTTAATCATTGATCAGTAATTTTTCTTCTATTTTTTATAATGTAACAAATCTTGATTCTTAGCAAATGCTGCATGTTTACAAAGTGATTTCATTGTTTTGAAGGACTTATCAATTCCAGCAGGCTGCTCTCGACTTACTAAACTGTTGGAAAAGCAAGGCCACTGTAGTATTGGAGAAGATTGAAGTAATGAAACTTTCTTCAGGAGTAGGACTGTAATAAACATCAGACCAATCATCATGTGAAAGGAGATGAGAGAAATTTGTTGTTGTTGAATTTCCTTGCAAGTTTGAATCATTTAGACGTCTCCATGGTATTGTTAGTATAAATGACGCTTGTAATTATTCCTGAAGCATCCGACAATTTATTATGAGCAACTCTACATTAGGAAAGTTGCAAGATATTAAGTCGATAAATGTGCTAGTACAATGTGTCATTCCAGTGGGTTCGTTAATGTTTATATTCATCCAAAATCCATGCAGAAGGTTAACTTTGTTTGTCATTGGAATCATTTAATATGTTCATATTGCCGTTCCCTACGATGATTACGTTCGTTTTTTCATGTTGACATACCTTGCATAATACTACAGATACTGCGTCATAAAATTCCGCAAGATTCGTTCTGTAAACAGTTACTAGTTTAAAATTGTCACCGCTTACAATACAATTTTTTAACATCGAATGAATTATTCTTACACAAAATAATATGCTACAGTTTTCAAGGGTCAACACATCAAATTTCGTTAAATTTTAGCCAATATTCTGACACATAAAACTGTAAGGATTGTTATATAACATTAACACCAACTCCGTATATTTGTTTTTAACAGTCTGAACTCTAGGATTCGAGCCCCCCTGTAGTAATTGCTATTTGTCGTAGTCAACACTTTTTATTTTTCTAACAACTAACACTAAATATTGAGTGATCAGTAAAGCTCACCACTTTCCGTGCGCTTCACGAAATTACCAGAGATCAAACAGACTCGTGTTTTGTCGACTCTCGGAGAAACCAGTAGGCAACACGAACTCATTCTCATGAGACGAAGTGAAGTTCTAATTATTATTCAACACAGTTTAAGCAATTGAAAGCATCACTATTACATGAGTCCGAATTGCGGTCCATGGAACTGCACTTACCACACTGCAACGACTAAGAACTGTCGTTTGCTCTCTGCCCAAATCTTCCACATTTAAAGCACCTCAATACATGGGCATAGTCGAACACCCTACGGATAGACCATCCAATACTCCAATTTGTTCTCGTTCAGGATTTTTTCATGCGTTTGAATATCAATTTCTACAATGGCTACAAATGTTGTTTTAATTTGCTTAATAATCTTAACTTTTATATGTAGTCTCTCACGATGTAAGATCGCATTTTGTTTAACAATACAAAATTCTAGTTCATTTGCTATCATTTCTTCATACATATCCACAATCTTACTACATGGATTCTTAACTTCTCGCATTTGCACACTATATTTCGTTTTAAACTTCTTCTCACCTTTTAATCTTTCTGAGTCTTCCCTATTATTACATTTAATTATTACTCCGCCATCATTAATTGCTTTAAATCTGACTATACCGACTTCTAAAAAATCTGGTTTTAAATTTGTCTATACTTCATCCTTGGTTGTTTTACTATCTTGTTTTGTTTTCGGTTTTATCCTTCGCAACACCGGCATAACTTCTTATCTCATTACGACTAACATTGAGAGATTTCTGTGGCAATAGTATTTTAAATTCATTTAACTCATGGACAATTTGCGCTTTAAACTCATTAAATTATTTTAAAAAGTTTATGTGCTTGTTCAATGAGACAACACAATTTGTTGATAGTTATTTTCCTTCAAAGTTTCACAACATTTGTTCTTAATAACCCTTTTTTTTCAACTGCAACTTGAGCGGGTTTTATCGAATTATATCAGTGTGTTTCCGCATTATTTTTGTCATAGTTTTTTTTGGAAAAAAAACGAAGTAACAAACGCAGAAATCTAGATCGTAATCAGGAAAATCATCCACTGACTAAGAAAATTATGGAAATTCATGTAATGGATATGTTGCATATGTTCATCAACGTTCTACATTCTTTGATAGAGAAATTTCTTTTCAAGTAAACATATCAAGAGAATCGATAAGAGAGATTGAAAAACATATAAGTGTTGTTCTTATAAGCATAATTTGCACCAATATCTGTATGATGAGGACGCAGCTATAAGGTTGGAATATTGAGTCTGGAAGTACGTTATTGATAGCAAATGGAGTAAATATTTAGAGAACGTTCTAGAAAATCCAACTATCGAGCCTATTTTACTCCAAAGCATGCTTACTGGTGCACATTATTTGCAAATTTTTAAAATGTCAAATCCAAAATTATATGAATCTTGTCTTTGTTGAGTAAAAACAGGGGTTTTTTACTCTGCAAGAGTTCGAACATAGGGGTGTTTGGAACGATACTTCCAGGGTTGTTTATTTATTTATTTATTTATTTTACATTCCTACAACAGGACGAGCCCAAAGAACGTTGTAATAAAGAATACAGGCACGATTGTAGGAAAGTAATCTTGGGGGGCGTTAACGATAAAAATTTTATTTTTAATAAATATATTGAAGTTGACCAAAAAAGCTGCGAGCAATTAGAAATCTAAATAAGCTACAATAATATCTGTCAAGTGAGTTACAAATACCGTTGTAGGCGCACATGAACCTGTTAATAGGAGAGTTCTGAAAAGAATTGTTGTGACATAAGGACAGATAGAATAAAAAATTGTGGACATGTTGGAAAGAGTAGCAGAAAAGAATCTTAAAAGGGCCTTGCGCACAATTAAAGAGATGTTCTGAATGGGCTTATACATAATTGAATATTTTATTGCGTGGCTGGTTAATTACCTTGAAAATTATGTAAATTTAAAACAAACTTTTTTAATGATTTATTTTTTACCTAGTTTTGCTTTTAAAATTGACATGGAAGAAGAAGTTAGAAGTAGCCTTATTTGCCGATTCAAAAAATGTAAGAAAAATAGAAAGTGTCCCGCTAAAAAATCGGTCAAACCCAAAGTGTCATGAACATTCTAAATTATCCCAAAAAACCATAATGTAATTCACAATAAGCCCCCCAAAATTCAAATATTAACATAAAGTAATAAAAAATTCTGGGTGTACCCGTTCACCGTTGTCACTCGGTATTTGTAACGAGTTTCCGGTAAACCCTCCTTTAGACCCAGAAATTAAAGGTTACCTTACATAAAATTCAAAAGTACGAGAGTTGTTCAATAAGTCCTTAGAAAAAGATAGAAAAGCAAAATATTTTCTGCAGATTTTTATTTATTTTTCAATATATTCTCCGTTTAACCCTATACACTTTTCCAAACGTTTCTCCAGCTTTTTTAATCCCTCCAGAAAATAGGACTTCGGTTCTCATAATGGGCATCTGTTTGGGCGATAACTTTCTCGTTCAACGTGAACCGTTGTCCGCTGAGGTACTTTTTCAAATTTGGAAATAAAAAGATATCAGTGGGGGCCAAATCCGGTAAACACCATGAATGTTGTACTAATTCGAACTTTAATTCCATAATTTTGGCCATTGAAACTGCGCAGGTGTGCAACCGTGTATTGTCTTGATGGAAGAGGATTTTTTCTTTTTAAATGAGGACATCTTCTTCTCGATTTCTTCGCACAATCGATCCAATAACGACGCATAATACTTTCCAGTTATTGTTTATCCTTTTCCCAAGTAATCGGTGTAGACGTCCGTAGTTAGGTGTCGACGGTGAAACTCGTCAGGATTGCGACGAAAAGCTGTAAAAACGGCCCTCACACGATTACATTTATTCTCCACTGAGAGCAAACGCGACACCCATCTTGCCGAGATTTTTTTCGTACTCATTTACCCAATCGTAAAAATTTTTCTACATAAACAAAATTTCTTTGCTTTAATCAACAATAAAGATGAAACTGTGCGATGGATATAACTGAGACTTTGACAGCGGTCTAGTGACTAATAATCCTTGCTAGAAACAGACCATTTTCGATACTACGAGCGCCATGTCTTACATTTTCTAAGGCCCTCTTGAACCATCCTAGTACCTACACTAATTGAGACATATTAAAATAGTTAAAATATCAAGAAAGATAGCGTGGACATATCCACGTAGGTTTCCAAACTGACAGGCACTCGCCCGATATCTAAATTTCATATGCATCATGGCCGAAATATCAATAGAATTTAGAAATGTAAGTATAGGAATATAAACTTGAATTTAAAATTATGTTGGTCATTGAAACAATTTATATTATTATAAGTTATGTAGATAAATTAGTTAATGCTAAATCAAAATATCAGCATGGTCGAACAGATCCTCGCTTTGTTTAGGCACGTTGATATTTCGACAAATTAAGCAACAAGAATGTGGAATAATTAAAGCATTATACTTTGCTCGCAGCAATAAACAATAACCTATTAATAATAATTATAATAATATTATGTGCGTAACTTTTTGTAACATGCTTTCACATTTTAATGACGATATCTTGCATTATATCCCCAAGCATGCAAGCTTTGGTGTAGTTATACGTAACGCAAATATTAACGAATATTTATCTGCTTCGTGACCACCATTGCTGGAAAACGACACATTCTACTAAAATATCTCCCCTACAAAATATTGTGTTTGTCCTTAAAATGAATAATAAATATACTTAGAAATGTTAATAATAAAAATTAGCCCGAAAGAAGAAAATTATCGTCAACACCAATAAGATTTTTAATAATAATGTATGTATATGATGAACTACATATATCTGACACAATAGTTTTTGTAGAGTGAAACAACCAAACAATGATCATTGAAGTGCTACATATACACCGTAAAAGGATACATAAATTTACATTAGATATCGTGGGAAACCTGTTGGGAGGTGCATAAGAAAATATTTAGTGGCAAGAACATTTAGATGTTCTTACCGAAAAAAAAGAATAAGAGGAACGAGACGAAAATAACAGTATGACGGAAGAGATCAATGTTAGAAAAGAAAATTTACTGACTGAAGAAAATACCAGTGAAGAAGAAATACATTTAAACACAAAGAAATTAAAAAAGATTAAAAGCCCTGGTAAAAACCGCATAGCAGCAGAAGTTTTGAAATGGAGAGGTACCATTCTAAGAAAGACGATAATTACTTGATTCAAAGCTAGTATTACGTTTGGAGAGTGCCACAGAATGCTGGGAAGGATCTGGGGTATCTCTCCCAGAATAATGATGTGGGTTTACACTACAGTCGACAGACCAGTGCTAGCATATGACACGGTCGCTTGGTGGCCTAGAGTATGCAGCCGAAAACCTAATGGACTGCCAGCCTAGTATCACGGACGCATTAATATCCACGCCCTCGCCGGCTATGGAGGTCATGGTTTACGTGTCGCCTCTTGACTTACAATTAGTTGTTGAGGTGGCATTGACTACCATGATCCAGCTGCTAGGCAGCGGTATAAGACGGAACTACGTTGTAGGAAATTGTTAAATCCACCATGAACGTTTGCAATAGATTACTTATCCTGGAAGCTAAGACGGACAACATTTCATCCCTTTTGTCTACGACAAACCATATAAATTGTTTTTGACACACCAGCAGACCGACATCCATGAAGACTCCAAGCGGAACAAATATGGATCGATAAGGCAGAATCGAAAGTAAATACGTGAGAGGAGCACGAGACAATCTTCTAAAGAACCTGACAGCTGATCAGAGAAACGTCAGGAGTAAGCTCAACGAGAGTGCTACCCGGAAGATGACACTCATAATTGCTCATTAAATGGATTGGTTCTTAATATTAGGAAAACTAAAGCATTGCAAGAGTGGAGGGGAAGCAAATTTATGCAGATACAAAAATAACCTTAGTATTAAGATTACATCCCATTACAAGCTGTTGGTATTAACTCTTCGTAATAAATTAAACTGATACATGCGTACATGCTAATACAATCATCTCTAAATTAAACAAAGCGCTTATTTTTCTGGGGTACAAATAAAAATTTTAATGCTATCCTACGTTAACTTAATACCAACAGCAACCTGTACACTATCCTCTCAAGAACTTGGTGTTCTAACTGTACATATTCCATGAAGCATTCTACGTGCGTAATAGTCTCGAAAACTTCAAAACCAAAGCCGGCGTACGCAATTACGTTGCGATGTAGCAAACTTTAACAAACTCTATAATTCTTATATGCGTTTGGGTATAAAAAGGTTACATGTATCTTATTACAAATTCTAAGTCGCTGGATATAAGAATATATTTATTAATCTATTTGTTTTAACAATAACACTTTAAAATTATATATTTATTATGAATTTATTGCGTAGCATAATACATTAGCATTCCAAAGCATACGAAACAACCGCCAGTTTTACGCTATTCAGTATTCGCTCTTCAACAGCTGCTACTGTTTGAGGATGTAAGTTAGGTAGTTTAAATACACAAGTAAGATCAGTAATTGTCACTTCAGTGAGAGCAAAGATACTATGATATCCTTGAATTTCCCGGTATCTTTCGGAGTAATTAACTATTTAAAAAATGTCCTGCAGTAAAGGATCGAACCTGATATATCCCACTTGCTAGACGAACTTGTTCCTTTCCTCCGTTCCTGCTGTCAGAAACGAGGCATTTTCATAATTTACCGATGGAAGCCAAATTATATTATGTAATGTTATTAAAAACGACGAGGTTAGCTGTCATCAGCGCCGTAGTCACTTCTTCTTTGCTAAGTTCACAGGGCATACGTTAGTGGTACAAAAGTTATAAATGTCAATTAAATGTCTTTCGGTTCGCATCATCTAAATTCTCAGTACAATTTAACGTTGTAGTGTTGCATGTGTTCAAGTATGTCTTCTTAGAACACAGAATCCCGGCAGCAGTTGAGTCTTTGTGTCACACTACAGCAAAATCGTTCGTTTCTGAATCCAATTCAGTAATCGTATATTTTAAATTGTTAAGAATTATCATAGGTATCTATGAAAACAAAACCGTTGGCAAAGAAACTAACAATAACTATTTTTTGTAATTTTATGTCGAGATATCATTCAGACATAATATATTGAGAAGTCGTTCCAATTTTTCTTGGTTTCGATCTACTATTTAAAAGTTATTCAAAAGTGCATTTGAAGAAAATTGTGTTTATATAGAAGAAGGCTACAACATTTAAGGTTAGTGGTCATTTCATTTCTAGTTTTCCGTTTTGAACTATCCTCAAACAAAACTTTCATTTGCCGAAAGAGTGTCTAATGACATTCCCGGATTCACGACCTCCAATTTTAGTAAATTTCTGACATTTGTAAATATTTCGAAAATTTCTTTGAATTAATCTATCAAAAACATTACAATTAATTAATTAGTGTACTTGGCACTTAAGAATAAAAATATCCGTCGAAATATTGTATTTACAAACAATAACGTCTTGATATTAAAAAATGCACGTTACTGACAGGTCCCCGTGGTGTAATGGTTAACACGCTCGCCTGGCAAACGGTAGGTATCAAATTCCATGCTTTATTGCGGGACACTTTTCATATAATCAAATATGCCAGAGGAAATTCCAGATTTTCATAATTTGCCGACGGGAGCCAGATCATATTAATTATGATACTCGTTTCAATCTCCTGCGTATCGGAAATAGTATGTAGAATTGCTTCATTTGAGAATTACAATCATCGTTCCTCTGGCTGTAGGTATCCCTCTTCGTTTTATAATTTTTATAAACGACTTGCCCGCAAATATGCTACAAAACACTATAGTATTTGCAGACGATACAAATGTGATAATAAATAATTGGTCAAAACGCGAATCGTGCAAAGAATCATTCGCATATTTATATATACCAACTATTTCCCATTTATTATAATAGTTATGTAGTTTAGTTTCAATAGTTATATATTATAAAAGCTAATAGCTGCCTATCATCGGTCGATCCTGCTCTTATTAAAGGGTAAATAGAAGAAAAAATAGCTCAGACGGGAACAAGCATCAATAGTACAACGAAAGCGAGAAGCACCATCCTTGGTGTGTGCCCTGCATGGTTTCGATTACCCTTATTTTCATGAAGGCGTATCTTCGTCTTCTTAGGCCTCTGCTCCTATACAAAACAATCCATACCGTCCGTCATCCAACAGATGCAATATATAGATTCGGCACACAGAACTCTTATTCACATCCGGCCCTACCGCTGAAATACTGTTGATATGCAAAGGATCTTAGGGGTAGTTTATTTACCACCCTTACAGAAAATAATTCATATCGTCGGTCGTCTAAAAACTATCGCATTCAGCTTCGGCAGACACAACACTAATTCATATGCAGTTCTACAAGCGAAATACGATTGACATACAAAGAATCTCAGGGATGATTTATCCACAACCCTTACACAAAATAATTCCCAAAAAACATTACATTCAGATTCGACACGTGTAAGACCAACTCATACCCAGATCTATAAACGAAATATGGTTGACCTGCAAAAAGTCATATCGTCAGTCGTCTAAGAACTGCCACATCCAGATTTAGCATATCTAATTCACACGGGTTATTACCAGAGCCCGTACCTTTTTATCGTCATTAAAATACGACTGTTGCGCCAGCAAATTCAGGCAGTAGAACTACTCCAAAACAGCGGCAAATTTGACTTGTCTTATATATGAATGGTTTCTTGTAGTAACAGTATTACACACCGATCACAGCATACGTTCTGATAGAACGTAAGCTATGTATTGCATATTCGATCGTTTATTCCAGGAATAAATAAGGATTAAAAAGAAAACTCCTACAATTCAATAATACCTACTTATATAGGGTGATTCACGGATTAAAAGTTCTTGAATTTGCAATGATATCTAAATTTTTAAACAAGGGTCTGATGATGATCTATTAGGCAAAATAACTTCATCAATGTCGCAAGTCATTTTGAACTAGGCATTTTGAAACCAATTTTATAAAATATCTTGCTACCTATCGCTTACCGTTTTAGAGTTATTTTGAGTTTTATGAAAATAATTAAATGAGCTCAGTTCGATGGCAAACTTGCTCGTCACTTTAGTTCTGCTTTGGTCTGTACTGTGACCGAATACATCAATGATTTTATGTGTCTCCATAAATAAAAATCCAAGGACGTTAAATCAGGAGATCTTGGTAGGCAAGTCCAAGGTCCGTTGCGTCCAATCATTAAATATTGTACTCGGTGACCGATCTACCTCATAAGAAGTATGAGCTGGTGCCCCATCCATTTAATACCAGCAGTCTCTCCGATCTAACAGAGTCAACTCATCGAGAAGGTCTGCTACGCATTGCCCTAGAATTAGTGTATATCGCTCACTGCTTAAAGTGCCACCATAAATTTAAAAACGGATTCTCCCATTCAGTATTAAACAAAATATTGTCCGTCTAGAAAGTATCCGGAATTTATTATTTTTCTTAATTTTAATATATTTCTTTTATGTTACATCCTAAGACAAAAGTAATGCATCAAGTAGGTTGTGCCGACTGTAGGCCATGGCAAAAATCATATAACAACACCAGCTGTCAAATATTGTTGATTATCAACAGGCTTAATATTTGTGAAATAATGTCGCAAGTAGAAAGAAGAAAGTTCGTGGAATATCTGTACAGAAAAGGTGGTCAAACCGTTAAAAAATTTGTGCAATTGACTGAACTCGGAAAAAGTGCAGTATATGAGACACTAAAGAGGATAAAAAATAGGAGAGATATGAGCCATGGACAAGTTTCTGGAAGACCGCGTAAGATTAGCGAAAACAATCTAAACGCTTTAGTGACCTTAGGACGACAAAACCCGCGCCTAGGGTATCGAAAACTGGCTAACAGATTTGGAAATCAACGTCAAATAAGAATGTGTCCAGAAACTGTCCGGATTTCACTGAGAAGACAAGGTTACTTGTCAAGGAAACCAAAAAAAATCCCTGCAATGACACCTCCACAAAAGCAACGAAGAATAGATTTTTGCCAACGATTTCGAGACGATAATTTTAGTGATGTTTTTATATCTGACGAAAATTGTTTTCAGCTTGGTGCAAATCATTTAAAAATACTATCAAGAGAAAATGTTACCGTTCAAATTTCCCACAAAAATAATGGTTTGGGCAGCAATCTCTCAGCGTGGTGCTACACCTCTCTGTATAATTGATGGCACCGTTAATAGTGCAAAGTATTGTGAAATTCTTAATGGCTTTCTTCTTGAAACGACTCGTGCTTTATATCCCGAAGGGTGGCGTTTTCAACAGGATAATGCAAGATGCCATACTTCTGCCTACACTAAAGCTTGGATGCTAGAACAAAACTTGGTAACAATTCCATGGCCAACAGCTTCCCCAGATGTTAGTCCCATCGGAAACATGGGGACTAATGAAAATTGAAGTAGAACGAGCAGCATCACGAAATGAAGAAGATTTGATTCGGTCAGTTTTACAAGCCTGGACCACTATCACCGAAAAGTATAGCGCTGACCTCGTTTCGGAATTACCTCAACGTTTAGTTAAGTGTTTACAGTTAAATGGAGATTCTATTAGTAAACGAGATTATTTGTTGTGATTTTATTATTCAAGTAATAAAAATATATATCGTCAAATTATAGCTGTGCTCTTTGTTTTCTGGATACTTTCTAGACGGACTATACATTAAAACTGAATGCTTTGTAGAAGCTACCTACACCAGCGAAGCAGGGTTTTGCGTTGCCCAGCAGTTAACAACCCTCTCTGGTAAATTTGGATTCATCCGTCCAAATAATTTTTTGTAAAAACTCTGGATCTTCCTGGAGGCATATTAATATTCGCTAGCAAAAAGCCAGATGGCAAGCCTCATCGCTAGAATGAAACGCTTGCGTGATGTTAGACGTATGCGTGCATTTAATATATTGCCAGAATGCGCTGACTGTGAAAGTAAGCTAATACCATTATTTGTAGTTCTCATGCTCTGTTATAGGTTTTGTAAGTAGTAAGTAAAAAGTGTTCTTCAATTCTTCGGAAATGTGTTCTTCTAATAGCAAATGAGCATATTGCTCATTAAACACTCGCCAAGTTATGCTTACATTCTCCGCTTCGATGTAACCGGAAGTGCGGCATTGATGAAATTACTTTTCCTAATTAAATTACAGCTAACTATGCTTAACTTCGAAGTTTGAAAATCGAGATATCATTGCAAATTCAAGAAATTTGAATGGACGTGTTGTGAAAAACGTGAAAATGTTTCTTTCGTGAAAAATATAGGGAAACACAAAGAGCAGATTCTGCAAATGCAAACATGATATTGAAGGGAAGTGTAATTCGCAGGATAAACTGATATTATCAACGCCATGAGTTTGGCAATATGTACATCAATGAATATTATCAGCACAAATGTCACGTTGTATGAACATTATTTTTTTCTATAATTACATTAATTATATTCCAAACCGAATCTAGTTCTATAATACCTAATTCATTACGGTAGCGAGTTGTGTATACATACATGTAAGTGCGCTAAACTAAAATGTTTTTGGCATATTTTACGTGTCTTGTGGATTTGGTGAACAATTCTGAATATCTTGTTACTATAACGCTGTAAACCAATTCAAAAATCAGGAAATCTCCATTGCTGAACTTGTAAATAAGTAGAGTTGATATGCTGTACATACAGGATGAACTACTTAAAGAGATGCATGCAAATAACGAAGAAAGCAATTATTGCAAATTCTGAGCAGGTAGAGTTTTTATGCACGGTAGGAGTCACATTTCTACCACAACAAACTATCTTAATTATTTGGCATTACGTCACACGAAACACAACCTACATTTCTGTATATTTTGTTTGTGCCTTTATTGAAAGAGGCCGTTATTGGCGTATGTGCATTTTACGTGAATTTTTACTGTAAAAGTTTTTTTCCTAAATTCATTCAAAATGTGAATATTTTATTCCCGCCGTTTAAAACATGCTATTTGATTTACACAGTTTTGACGCAAAATATTGTGCTACACCACCAACCTTAGATAAACGAAACCCCCATAATAATACAATGAAATACGGCGCCTGAGCAGGCACGTTGATAATGACAATTCCGTTTAATTTTGTATCTAAGCATGCTATTTAATCCTTTTCCTACATTATCTTACTCACCTTTAACGTAAAACGGTTGTATTAAGAGAGCAGTGAAAAGAAAAACAAAGAAAATAAAGTAACAATATCAAACGGGTACATAAACGAAGCTAAATAACATTCAAAGAAAATACAATAGACGCTCAATACCATGAACAAAATGAAACGGAGAGTTTCCACTAACGATTTGTTCACATTAAAGGGAGTGACTGATTTTATACTTAAAATAATAGGTATTGCTGCTTCAATAACTGTTTACTTATTTGTAATTGCACTGTTTCTCTTATTTCTTTTAATATGGAACATAGTCCATTTCCTTCTGCCCATCGGATTGATGTGTCCAATATATTTATCGCACTGTCTGAAGTAATTTTCTTTTGCGGTTTTCTCATCTTTAGTTTCATCTTCTTCTCTTTCTTCGTCAAAATTGTCTAATTGCGCATCAATCTCATTCCATGCCATTACGTCTGTCTCATCCAATTCAATCTAGAAATAGATGTACACTATGTTAAGAATTAAATGCGAAGGAATGTGCATAATAACCTGAAGAACAAAATAACTACGGAATCAATTCTTAAAAATATACTCTCCAAACTGATTTAGAGTAGCCATAGTCCACAGGAAGAGAAGAAATGTTAAAAGCCCCAGGATTTTTTGCCTTACCAATGGCTTAACTTTACGACTTCCACTGGCATTAGTACATGCCAAAAATGTTAGTCGTTGTTTCTCATATAAGGTTTTCTCTAGTAGAAGCTTCCAATAGAGAACTGATTCATCAGTATTATATAACTGGTCAGGTGTAATTCACAGTTGCTGTATTTTATTTTTTAACTGAACTTTAAATGGATGGTTCTGGTGTTGCATAAGTATAAGCCACCGCACAATCGTGGATTTGGCAACATCATATTTTTTTGATAAATAAATGACATAAGTCGCGATAGAACGCTTCTCCAGTCCAGTAAATACTATAAGAAGTGTTAAGACATCAAGCTGTATTGCGTAAACAACGCGTATCATACAACCCAGGGGAGTACAGCAGCATTAAAACATGCGGTGCGTACCGATATGGGGAAATCCCGTCGCATGTTGCTTTTTACGCATTTTACGCGTCCGATAAAAAACATTGGAGGCATATTTATAAGTTATCGATTTTTATTTTTTATTATTAAATATTACGGTCTATGCTAAGGTA
This sequence comes from Marronus borbonicus, assembly GCA_902655005.2. Classification (NCBI taxonomy): domain Eukaryota; kingdom Metazoa; phylum Arthropoda; class Insecta; order Coleoptera; family Scarabaeidae; genus Marronus; species Marronus borbonicus. The sequence goes on from LR737381.1 coordinate 1,830,056, forward strand.
CTCATAGAAATACGTAGATTTTAATAAATGCACAATAAAACATACATTCCATTTAAAAATGTAGGTTGCATTTCGTGTGACGTAATGCTAAATAATTATGATGTTAATGTTGTAGTAGAAATGTGGTCCCTCTCCGTGCATAATAACTCTACTTGCTCAGAATTTGCACTGTCTACTTGGGCAATATCTAACTCGGTACAGAATGCAGGTATACGAATTAAGTATAGCCCAGCTCAGCACAGAGCTAGGCAGATCCATCTTTTCGGACGTCCCATGTCAGCACGCACGTTTACAGTGTGCATCTAGCAAGTTATAGTGAAATTGCCCCTTAGGTGTGTGCCGAAGAAACGGATCGTCGCAAACCAATTAAAGATTATCGGATTATTTTGTGCCAAGTTGGGTATCACTAGTTTGCTTTCTTTCCTTGTTATTTGCACGTATCAATTTAAGTGGTTCAGCCTGTACATACAATGACTATAAATATTCACGTTGTTACGAACTTGTTTAATCGGCAGGGCGACCTTTGGTTTTACTTACCGAGGAAATAACTCCTATATCCTCTAATTCTCATAAATAGAGTGGGCAAATTCGGGTGCGCACCATCGGCGTAGCTAAAGAATGGACTCTTGCATGCGAAGGGAGTCAGCATGCAGATACCCGGTTCCGGTGGTAGATACAAACAAGTTTTAGTAGATTACGAACCGATCTCGATAAATTATTTCTATGTTACTGAATGAACACGGGAAATTTCCATCTCTAGTCATATGTATAAAAAATAAAATCGAGAGAGTATGTAATTTGATGATTAAAAAAAAATTACCGTCTTAAGCGTCTTCCGTGACTTGAAAAGCTGGAGAAGTGAGATTAAATATAACACAAGGTGCGCTTCCAAAGTTATTTCTGCAAAACGCGTACGCCATGAGGAAAATATGTTCTTGTATAAAGAAAACGATCGCTCTACATTTAGTGATGTTATATTCGCATAATTAAAAAATCTTTGAAACAACTTAATGCATCCGTAGACGAACCTTCACAAATTTGTCTAAATTTGGCAAAATCTGAATCTTTGTCTAAAACACTTTCAATCTTAATTAGAACACGCTCATTTGTTGCGTCTTCTACCGAACAAAGCTGTGTGTGTACATCTTTCACAATTTGCAGTGATTCCTCTAACGCTATTGCTTGCACTACTCCGATGTAATTGCCGTGAATAGTTTGTAAATCACTTTTACCGTGACTATCTTCAATTTTTTTCTGACTTGTTTCGATAGCTTCTTCTTCTAACATTCTTTCGGATTGAATAATAGAACCACCTTCTTTATACTCTCAAAATATTTGTGATAGTAAAATGCCGCTTGTAACCATGTTCCCCAACGTGTAAGGATCGATTGTGGTGGTTCAGGGGTATGAGAATAAAGTCTGTGAAATTCGCGAATACGTTTTGGGGATTTGAGAAACACTACTTTTGTACTCGCAATTAGCACATCCACCTGTGGATAACGTCTACGAATTGTCTCTGCCACAAGATGTAGAGCATGAATTTTATATGTAATATGTAAGAAGTTACCACTCTGGATATTTCAAATGTTTCCAATATGCTTAACACCACTTTTGAAATTACTTGTACAGTACATCCTTCTATTCGTCTAAAAGCTAATAAAATTAAAAATGACGATTGATGTGGTTCCATTTTGCGCACCATATCATCAAGTACAGATCTTTTTTTTCAATAAGGTGTCATCCACACACAAGCACACTTTTTTATTTTTCAGTTCAGCCTTGATTTTATTTTCTAAATGTACACGCACAGATGGTAAATAATTTCGTAACGTGGTCCTGCTCGGTAATGTAATATTGGCGTATTTGTACCAAAATGAAATAAATTAATCGTTGTTTGACAAAGTAAACGCCAGATTACACTGAATCATCATTGTACATATATCAAATAAGAATCGTTCGTATTTTGCGGCGACACCGGTTTTGATATTATTATGGTTTGCACTTTGCACATGCCGTTTATAATGTGTTTGTGACCAACACGGTAGATATATATCGCACACTAAACATTTAATTTTTACGCCGTCGTAAGTCAAATCCGGATAATCCTTACTGAACCTATTCACTGTCTTTAATGATAGCTATCTTCTCAATCTACGTACCTTCAACATTATTAAAAACAGAACACAGGGTACTTCGCTGCTACTATTACGTACGCTCCAGGCAGCAGCGAACTAGATACTGACTAGTGTTTCGTGACTAGTGACAATTCGAACACCCGTTGTGTTTCATTACGATTTCCTTTTCATTATTTTCTTTGTTAATACACAATCAATTGCCGTCTCTTTGTGGTCCGTTAATTAGACAGGATAAAAATTAAATGTCAAATTTTATTTTTTTTAATGTTTTTAAGATATTTCGGTTTCATTTTGTGTAAGAATCACAAACACCTATACTCAATTATAAAAAGAAAACCGTCAACGCATGGAAAGTAAATGTATATGTTGAGTGGCAAAAAGCAGCACGGTATAATAAATAATATCGACTGATATAGACTGCTCTGCACGACAATATATGGAACCATATAAAATGCCTTCTACTTACAGCTGACGTAACATGAAAATCAACAATACTCATTCTCATTCGGCATTAACCACAGTTCTATACCAAATATTGGTAGTAAACACAACTAAAATAGCACCGCCGTCCTCACGTGGCAACATTATATGTACCACGTGATGGTGATGACCCGATAAGAGGCGAAAATTTGCCCATTTAATATTCCAGGCCCTGTGTATTACCAGCGAAATAGGGTTGACACGCAAAGAATTCTGGAGTGATACAAAATAATTCATGTCATCGGTCGTCCAACTACTTACAGATTCGAAGCTGAACAAAACCAAACATAATTGAAAGAAACCGGACCGAAAATAACCAAACGGAACCAAATGGAATCGAACAGAACGGAATATAACCGAAGGTAACCGAATGAAGTCGAACAAAATGGAATATAGCTGAACATCTCCGAATATAGCCGAATGGAACTGGCCATAACCGATTACAAATGAAATCAAATATAGCTGAACGAAACTATAGAAAATCGAATACAGCAGAATGGAACAGAGCAGAAGCGAACATAGCCGAATGGAACCGAACAGGACGACACCGAACAAATTCAAGTACGGCCAAATGGAACCGAATAGAACCAAGTATAACCGAACGCATCCAACCGAAATTGAAAATGGTTAAACATTTAAACGGCACTGATACGACTACAAAACCAAACGAATTCAAACGGAGTCAATCGGAATTATTTTCCGATCGCGTTCTATACGTACAAATAGATACGAAAGATGCAAAAAAAATTGCCTTTCACATTTAACATCGGCACGCATCCTTTGTAATTGAAGAAAACGTTCGTGTTATTGCGTATGCGAATTCGTTTGCGTACGATTTCGCTTTTGTTTTTTTTTCATTGCTAGGAAGCAGAAGTAAGTGGCAACCTAAGGTAGCATGAAATTCTGATGTTGGTTTGCTGGTGTGCAGGATGCATTAAACATTTCTAAAAAAAATAAAAATTATTCCTTCTTCATATTCACAAAATAATTTCAAGTATAAAGTAAGATTTTCCTTCTTTGATTAAGAGACGTTGCAATTGCCGAAACATGAACACTGGCCCGCTACTTCCGAAAACGAAAACCAAATCGCAACTCTGACGCTGTGTTAATGGGGGTATTATTACATTTACTATCGTAACATAGTGTCGCTCACTGAGGGGATGAACGCGTAAATATAGAAAAGATGATAATGCTGAGCGCTGTTTAATATTGTAAATAAATAATTTCATATGGTTGGTATATCCAAACTGTTGTGAATTGTCATGTAGTTATTTCTATTGTCTGTGCAGGTCGTGAACGCGATACGAAAGCGAAGCCGGAGCATTATATATTATGTATTATTTGCGTCTCGTTATATACTCGAAAACAAAGAGAAGTACGTTGTTAACGCTGACGTTCATCATTACGAAAGTCGTAATCTCCATTTTATTGGGCATGATCTTATGCGAAGTAATAAAATATACAATTCATTGGTAAGTATAGATATTACCAATAATGTAGATATATCTATTGCCAAGTATTATTAAAAATTATAATAACAATATAAATCCTGCGTGAACAAGTATTTGCATAATAAATATTGCTATTCATTCGAGGAACTTTTGGAAACTCCAGGTGGGTCTGAATGTTAAGATGTATGTATTATGTTGTTATAGTGTACAATATGTAAAATTTACATTATTATATTTTGCATTTCGTATCTTATATTCTACACCTCTGGTAATTAAAATGAATTCTATTTTATCCCTTATTGCTACCAGTCCTCTCAAAATACTTGCTTATGAACTTATGATAATACCACAAAAGTTTTATAAGACGCGATACAGTGGATATCATAATTCAATGTGGCAGATCCTCATCAGCATCTGTACCGCCGACAACGCCGAAGCTAACGAAAGATATCGCGTGATATTAAAAGAAGCATTGCATTATGATTCCAACTAAGATGAAGTAGAAGGAAAGTAAGAAAGTGAAGATAGGTAAGGGAGTAGGGAAGAGTTAGGAATTAGAAGTAGTAGATGAAAAAAGTAAGAGTAAGGGAGTAATCATGATAGTCGGAAAAAGTTTTTTTTTTCCGATAGATAGATAGAGTAGAGAACTATAATAATTAAAATAATAATAAAGCATAGTGAAATAACTTGAATTATATAGTGAGTCCCGTTATAAAAATTTTTTAAATCGTTAAGCTATTCAAAAAGAAATCTTTCATTTTGATCTACGCGTTTCAGTAATTTCGTTGTCGTATCTAATGTTGATTTTATAAGAGACGTCTGATTCTTCAAAATCTCGCCCTCACTTAATTGTCTTTTCGAAAGATCACTAAAATTAATTTAACATCTTTCTGGGTAGTAAAAGTGTTATTGGAAATTTCTTTTAATAGCACATAATCTGAATTTCTTTGTAAAACCGCATTAATGTTGTTCCGCATCTTTACGCCAATCGATCCCTCTATACTTTTTAAATTACTAAACAATGATTCTAACTGTTTATTAATAAATTCTAATTGCTCGACTAAATCTTCTTTTACCCTTTAATGCTTGGACTGCTGTAACACTGGAAGCATCTCGTTTTAACTTTAGTACAAAAGGTTTTAAAATACGAAAGTGTTGGGTATAGAAAAATGCGCCTTCCAACCATGTACCATATCGTGTTAATATAGGTTCTGGCGGCAAAGGTATATTCAGGCACATTTCTTTATATAACTTTATCCTAGTTGGTGCTTTCAATAAAATCTTTTTAAATAAGCTAATAAATGAAATAACATCGGGAAATTCTTCACGTCGTCACCTGCTACATTTTTTACGCTGTTAGTGATAATGTTATTGTTTTGTCGAATTACTTAGGTACATAATATTTTCTAATTGTCGATGGAGGGGGAATATCTTGGTTGGTATATTTTTTAAGAAACCCACGGAAAAGTGGATCCTGCAATTTATTTAATGCTATATTGGCACCAAGAAAACCTGCGCATAAATCAATTATGTGGAATACCTCTTTGGTATTCAATATGCCTCGTATTTTTCAGATGCCGCTCAAGAGTATATTTGCCTCTGATTTCGCAGAACAACTTTTTTGCTAATGACATTGAAAATGGTGCCATATTCTGAAACAATGCTCGACATTCTCGGCATTGTTGGCAAATGATAAACTAAAAACTACTAAAGTAAAACGAAAGAATACGAAACAAGTAAATATTAAATAAGGATCAAATATATTATAAAATTATAAAACGAAATATAAACTCTAAAGAATACTTCAAAAATATGAGAGTACCTAACACAATAAACCGAAAATGAAACTTCTAAAAAGGGGCAGTGACAAAATAAACGAAAAAACACACTTCTAAAACAGTGCAGTAACAATATAAACCGAAACCAAAACTTCTAAAGTAGGGCAGTAATGAAATAAATGAAAAAAGCACTCTTCAAATCGCACAGTAACAGAATATACCAAAAAGGACACCTATAAAATGAAATGCTTAGATATTTTAAGCTGAACGTCGCTACGATGCTCTCCACTCGGTTACTAATTACGCCGTCGCTCTCTGCCTATCTCCTACGTGGCGAGTTACACACATGCGAGACTTAGCCTGCTACCGAACGTAACGCCAATGACAAACTGCACGCAACGTCGCCACTCAAATTATAGGAGAACACGCAATGTGGTAGTAAAGCGCTCTAGTAAAACTACTCTCAATGCCTAACAATTTTACTACCTATTATATGTTCTACAATAAACTTAGCGACTCGCTGCGCCTTCCTACTGGATATAGCGTTTGCTTCTACCCAGCGCGTTGTATAATCTGTTGCTACAATTATAAAGGTCTTACCTGATGAACTTGGGCGAAACGGTCCCAATAAATCGATTCTCACTTTTTTAAAGTTGTCCTACTTCAAGGGGATGTAATAAACTGCGAGGTTTTCTGTTCATCGATCCGCAATATGTAATTCCATCTCCGCTTCTTAACGATTTTATATTGTAGTTGACTCATTTATTGATAAGTTGTTTCATTTAAATATCTCTGGCTATCTGAATTCATTTTAATATACATATATACATATAAGAAAATTAACAAAGAAAGAAAAAAGTTACTCTTAGCTGAACTGTACTGCAAATCCTGAAACACTCTATATACTATTATATATATATATGTTTATATCAGAATAATTCTTTCTCAAACCCGTTTTCAGTTTTACAGCGGCTTATATAACTTCTAGTCCCCTTTCTTTGTCCCTGGTATTGTATTGGGTAAATTTATTCCCAGCCAGCGATAATTCCGGGGAAACGGATAAATAATTTGTTTTCGCTCCATATTTGTCAGGTCCTAAAAGTTGATTTTTAATATAACTTCCTCTTACAAATACGTAAAGAATCAATTCTATGATATCTTGCAATCGTTTTGCAAATGAAATGTCACTTGGTATAAAGTAATCAAATTCGGTAGGAAATGTCTATTCGCAATTAGAGTACAATTAACTGCACTTTACCCTTTACGGCGACGAGGGAATAGTAACAAAGTCATGGAAGTCTACACACACAATTTACATACTAAAGGCTGCTGACCTTTAAGAAGCTTGTACACCCTGTTAGATCGGCACTAGATATTAAAGAAAAACAAACGAGCGAGTATGCGCTAGGAAAATCTGTTCGTTCTAGCCCGTGTTTGAAAGTGAACATATTTGGCTAAATGGTCAAATTTTAAAGCAATTCCATTTGTAGTAGTGTTAACTTATAGTATCTGAAGAGCAACATAAATTCAAATTCCATAATTCAAAATATTTTTTTTAAGAATTATTTTTGAAATTTGCTTTTTTAAACTACCGAAAAAGTACGATGCTCTGAAATCTACGGGCTGAAAATTATCGTTTAATTAGGATTTATTCATTTCGTGTAACCTAGCTAATTACAGAAATCTCAACAACTCCCGAGAACTTTATACAGAAACTCTTGCAGCGATACAAATTTGCCCACCAGATAGTGTTTTCAAGTTGTAAGTGAAAAACGCTATGCAATGTATGAGAAACACAATATAAAACTTGGACACTGGCAGAGTACAAACTAAACCATAACGGTAATCGAAACTAATAAAAATCTAAATTTAATAATTAATATATGTTGGAAGGAAGCGCCCGTTGTTCCACTGCCCAAGTAATCCTCTGTTAAACATGTAAGTGATTTATGACCAATTAGCATTTTACCAGTTCTAGGTAAAATTTTGGAAAGAGTTTTGGAAACACAATTGAAAGTATATTCTGTCAATAATGGTTTGCTTCCTGATACAGTCGAGATTTAGAGAAGGTCATATCTGTACAACGGCACTCCTTAACGTGACAGATGATATATTTACAACAACAAATCAAGGTTTTATTATAATTCTTGTACTTCTGGATTACTCAAAGGCATCCGATTAATTATCGCTAAAAACGCTACTTAATACAATATCATCGGGTTTGGTGAGGATTCGATGCGTATGGTAGCATATTTTCTTTCTAATTGGTCGCAACGTGTTCGTTCATATCTGGGGCATTACCGATCAGACCGGGCATGCCACAGGGATCAATTATGAGTGCTATATATGTGCTTCCTTTATACTTGCCGTTTTGCAGATGTAATAATCTACATGTTATTTCTACTAATCACCAAATCACAGTTTTTACTTACTTGGAAAAGACCAAACTTAAGTAACCCTGTTAAAGTACAAATATATACCGTTTACCTGTTTGAGTACCTTCACCGCAGGACATATCCAAAAGGTTCAGAACGCGTGTTTCCGGTATATCCACGGAATTGAAAAGTATAGCCACATATCATACAAACTGGGCGACACTAATTGGTTGAATATGAAAAGTGGAAGGGAGTTTTTAAGTCTCTGTTTGTCTCATAAAGTCATGATGTACAAGGCACCACAAACATTCGCCTTAAAACTGACATTCATAACATTTCAATTCGGCGCGGCAAAATTTCACCTCCCTGTCATCGAACAACTGTTGACGTATGTCATATATCCCCAAAGCATGCTTCTCGTCCTGTGTTTTCCTGCAAGTAACTAGTTACATAACTGCTCAAGCTGTGCGCCAAAATATGAAAGAAAATTTGTAGACAATTATTGTATAATTGTAATATACATATATATATATAATGTGTACAAATGTTCTTGATTGAATTGAAATTAAATTAAATACTTATGTATGAAATCTTATGACATATATATATATATATAAATAATAATATAAAACAGTATATATTTATAGTCAGAAGAAACAGGGAAAGGGTTTACCCCATTATCTGGTCCTCACCTCACAAGATTTCATACATAAGAGTATTTACTTTAATTTCAATTCAATCAAGAACATTTGTGCACGTTTATTTTTTCCCTGTATGTGCATATATGACATAAAGGAATTAATGGATATTACTATTCTTATAAAAGAGGAAATGTCTATTTTGCATTCGTTTCAAATGAACCCAGCAAAGTATCATTAAAATGTGACATACACATGTACATTTGCACAAATTAAAACAAAGTGTCGGTAACAAAAGCTCTCTATGCAAAAATCTTAAAATAACTAATTAAACAATTTCATTATTATAAAGTATATCAGAAAATGTCACCAGGAGGACCAATTAAATCAAACATTAAGTTTTTGCCATTTATTGACAGGTTTATCAATTAAAATTACATTTGATGTTTGTTAACCTACTTTATAAATAAATTTAAAGCATATCACCAAACATCTATCATTAAATGGAGAAAACTAACGAAGGGACAAATGATGTTATTCTATACAAGTATATATGGATGAATTTCTTCTTTGGTTAAATTTAACGAAACTGGTGTAGTAAGCCGTAAACCCAATAGAAGTAAACTCAAGAAAGGAAGTATGAAGCTATTGAATGCGAGGAGACGTCCAGAATATCTAATTAGAAAGTTTTCACATTTCTAAAAAAACGTCTCGAAAAATATCGATCCGGTAAAGATCCTATTGGTCCATTATTTTTCATGAAACGATAAACGCAGAAAGATATCTAAATAACTTCTTGCAACCTTTTCTAAACCAGTTGCGCAATGACGAACTAAGGGATGGATACTTCCAGCAATTCGGCAGCTCACAAAGTACTGCAAGCAATAATCCTCTTATACGAATGTTTTAACAACCGGGAAGTAGATTTTCCTTCACGTTTTCCTGATCTAACTCTTTTAGATTATTTTAACAATATGAAACGACGGGTAAGACGGGTAAATCCGTTTAGATCTTTTGCAGCCACACTTCTTTTTTGAAATTGAATATTAGTTTTAAATACATCAGTTTCAAAGCCCCAAATGAATATCGATATATCAAAAAAGAGAACCAAGGATCATCTTATTTACGTACAAAGAAGAATCACTACAGAAAGTAATAGGAATTCAAGCACAACAGAGGTGCTGTGTATGTGTTACACAAAGAACACTCGATAAAATAAATATCAAACTACACAAGAATACAAAGGCAAGGAAAAAGGGCATTTGAATTTAAGAGTAGAAAGATTGTATTGACAGAAATATACGCAAATAGTGAGTACAGAAGCAATAAATCCATAATGCCACACTCAATCGAATAGAAAATTAGGTTTTAGTAGCTCCAAAAGAACACTAAGAGAATATAATCAGAAACAGAACAATATCTGGAGGGAAGCGAGGGTAATGCAGAATTACGCATCGTCGCATCTAACGGAAACGCTGAAGCGCTGTAGCAATCGTTAGGCGAAAAAGACAATTTAGCCACGGCATTTTCACTGGACAAGGGAGTGCGGCGCTAATATCGATAGAGATAAAATAAAAAAAATAAACGGAAGAATGTGTTTTATATTGAGAAATTCCAACATTATCCATATTCGCTTTGGCAATTTCTGAGTACCAATCTAAAAATCAACTAAGCCATTCCTGTTAAAATTAAGAATCATGGAACATGTTACTTCTAAGGTATTGTTAATGTATTAAACTCTTCAAACAGAGAGAACAATGAAGAAGAAGAAATTATTGATTGTTGCTTAAGTGTAGCTATTGATTGGTTTTCAACTACCCTCTGTCATCCAATCATTAGTACTACAACCCAGTTTTCTCCAAGCAAATTTTTAACCATGCACCCATCGAAGAAAGACAGACAGCAATACAATACAATACAGGGTGCCCCAATCCTTTGGAGTTATAGAAATTTTGTAATAGACACCATAACCTATCTTTCAAATATATTTCTGGATTTACAAGGTGATCGATAAATAGCGAACCAAAGACTTATTTTGTTATTTTAAATTCTATGATTTCTTACGTTTTTAGCTCCTTTGCTTACAGACAAACCGATATAATATGGATTTCACAGTTTTGGAAATATTTATAATTTTGCTTTTAATCACTTAAATGTATAAAAATCTTTACGAGATTAATTACGCACTTGACTCTATCTAGATGCGGTATTAAAGCGCCTTCGCAGTATACAGAGTGTTCGGTACTTATTTCTGCATCAGTTAAATTAATGTTCCCAGTGGCGGCAAATCTTGGCTTGAATTTGACAAATTTTTTCGGTTGTGGACATCGTCGGTCAGGGTAACGCAGCTTATACATAGTGCAGCTAAAATACACCAATTCTTTCACTTTTTCCTAATACATAAATTATACCTATTACCTAACACTTCTTTACCTACATAGGTTAGAAATTTCAAATCAAGAGTCTAAGATCGTCAACGTCAGTATGTTTCGTTTACCGCTGTCATGGTAACCAAACTATATTAACACCAGGAACTACTTGGATATAATTTCCAAATGCAAAACTCCCCTTTGACTGCAAGTCAGTAGGGGTCAAAAGTTTGAATCAACCGTTTAAAAATATGAACGTACGTACATTTTTACTATCGTCATGCTAACTAAGCAATCCTAACGTCAGAAATTGCTCGGATATAACATCCAATATCAGGACTCGTGTTTAACTGTAAATATTGTTTTTGCTTTCAATATTGGAGACATGCACCATTATATAAAAACGTTAGAGATATTCAATGGATGCAGAAAAAAATTCTTGGTCGATTATCCTACTAAGCGTGTCGGGCTGTTCTCTGTTAATCCCCCTATTCATAGCTACCACCTCTTCCAGTCTCTGGCACAATTCTTCATTTCTTTTACCCTCTTGCCTCTTGTTTGTCCTATTTCAGTGATATGATCTGTTAATTTCGGTCTACCTCTTTTCTTTCATTCTTATAATAGTTTTTCTGTTGGCGTTCCTTTGAGGTGACCAAACCATTGTAAATGTTTCCTTTCGATTTTCTTGCATATTAGTTCTTGGTGTAGTGTAAATTGGATGTCGTAGTTTGACTTATTTGCAATTTTTCTTAGAACCTTCGTTTCAGAGGCTGTTAAATTAGATTTGTGATTACGTTGATTACGCTGCAAGGTTCATATTTCACGGAAGTGTAGAGCATTATTCGAGCTGCTATGCTGTTATATTTTATATTAGTAGTTCATTTCTTCGACCAACTTCTTCTTTTTTCGACATTGTTTTATTAATTTTTGTTGGGTATTTCTATTTCTATTTTGTCATCATGAGGAAAAGTAGTTCCTAAATAGTCTATCATTGTTACTTCCTCTAAACTTTTTCTATTGTAATTTAGGGTATATTTATCATCTGTTGATGTTTTGTTGCAAATTTTTGTCTTGCTTTTGTCTGTATTTGGATCTGGTGGCGCAGTGCCTAGCACGCTGTACCCATTTTTGTTAAATAAATGCAAATAAATGCGGTCCTATGCTTTTATTTGCAGAACCTAAGTACTTGGCCTCGCCACGCGATATTTCGTCGTTGGAAGGGGGAGACAAAAAATAAACCGGTCACTGTACATATACGTCCTCGCATCTAATAATGTTTGTGTATGCGGACCCACATCAAATACAAAATAAAATGCATAGGCCGTACAGTACGTTTAGTGATCCTTGTATCCAAAATTTGAAGGTAACAGTCGTGACATCACGTGCTGGTATACGTTGGTTTCTAGATTCAAACAAACGTTTTGATTGTGGAAGCAAATTTGATGTTATTTTCTTTTATTCGTTGGAGAATAGAAAGTAAATACACGATTAAATCTCTAAGAAAAATCTAATCCCGCTTTTCAACATCCTAATATTTTAGGCTTTCACACCCGCAGTCAATATCCTTGAGCTCCGTTTGACTTTGTAAACTTGTTCGGTCTCATCCGAACGTGTCTGGCAATGTTGTAATACACAGGGTACGATATTTCGCAATCGGAAATTTATTATGTACGGGTTGTGGTGTTGATTTGTAACCTTAAATTCTAATGTACAGGATTTAAATTCAGAAATTGTAAATTTTAATGTACA
>LR737381.1:1858030-1924819 GCA_902655005.2 Marronus borbonicus
AATAATAAATGGTAAAATCAGAGTATTTGGGAAAATAGTACGAAATATTCTAATTACAAAAATGTAACTTACTGCTTTTACTTTAAAAAAAACCATTGAAAGTCGACATACTTTGAGTTCGCTTTTTGTTAAACATCGGCTCTAAACATCAATGCTGTATATAGGCAATATAATGTTAAAAATACTGCTTGTAAAATCGCTATCATTAGTGCCACGAGAAATAACGCTTTGGCAACACCTTTTTAAATACGGCAGCGGCTTATGTAACCGTTAGGTTCCCCCACTCTGTTTCTCGGGTTTTATTGGGTAAATATATCTCCAGCCAAAGACAATTTCTGGAAAACGATAGCATAAGTTCTTTCGCTCCATATTTTTCTTTCCATTGATTCTCATCTTTAGTGTAACTTGTTCCTATAAACACACGAAAAATAAATTCTATTTTGTCTTCACTTATTTTCGCCAATTAAAGATTACTGTTATAATAAGTCGCTTAGGACATGTCCATACTTTACGATTGCCGAGGCTCGCTCATATCAATTCGTTCGAAGCTAGATCCTAGACTTGAACATATTACAAACTGAAATATGGTATTGTTAAAGAAAATAAATTTATGATTAGCGAAACGTGTACCGTGGTTCACCTTGATTAATATTTAACAAAAACTATCGGAAACAAAGAAGAAAAGTGCTGCCAACACAGACGACGCTTTTTAGCTTAGATGCCTTTGATGGAAGACTTTCGAAGCTTTTAGCACTTCAAGTGCTACAGTGAAAAAAATTAATTTCAGGTCCCAGATTAATTCAAATTCCATGATTTAAAAAAACGCAGAATTGCTTACGTGACGCGCTAGTATAGAAAGAGCGTATGAACGCCAAATTTTTAAGATTATTTTATTTTTTTCAATTCACCTTTCATAAACATTATTGTACACCGAAAAAAAAATATATTATTATCTGACGCAATTATAGTAAAGTGTGATATAAATTATAGTACAATAGGCTCCAGGCGTAGTTTGTAGTACTTTTTGCCAAATAAATACACACAAAGACTATCGCAATTCTTGCTACGTAGCGTAGTAAGTACTCCAGAATTATATTGCCAAAATGTTTCAATGCAAATCGTACATTTTGCTTTAAAGGATATGTAAACGAATTACAAATTATAGCAATTCTTGCTAGTAGTTGTAATTTGACGTACTAAACTTTGGAGTAAATTACGCTATGATATTCATTAGTAATTACTTACCGTGTCTTAAGAATTACTATATTGTATACCAGTATAAAATATATTTTGTAGTATTAGTTCACGCGTATTATGGCAGTCTTTGCTTAAAAAACCGTATAAATAAAACATATATGAACTGAGTATTTACTATACTCTATGTATCTTATTCGTACATTTTTAGTCGGTTTTACTACAATTTTATAGCACATTTTGCTAGAAATATTAAGAAATTTTAATATATAGAACGATTAATTCTTCTTGTTCTGATTAATATCTCTGAAATCAAGAAACATAGAAAAATATTGAAGTATCTGTATAAGTAGCGTACACCAGAAATGTAAATAGAATTGTTGGCACAATTTAAAACAAAATGTATGCATTTTCATGCATAATATACAGAAACTTGTGTCTAACATTTTCTATGTCATGACAACAAAGATATCAACCAGAAAAAGAGAAATTAATCATCTATACAAATGTTAACATAAAGTAGTATTTTTGTAACTCCACATTTAGTGTTTAATAAAAGATAAACTATAATAAAAACATTAGTAGATATATACATATTTATTTCATAACAAACATGTTTAACAAACGACATAAACATATTTTAAACGTATACATAATATTAAAAAAGATTACTAAGATAAATACAGACGATCAATGTTAAAAGCGAAAAAACTACGTTAATTATAGGAAACCAAAAAAAATCGAATTGGAAAAACTAAGGCGAATAAATATGGACTTAGACAGCATACCTTACAGATACAAATATCCTGGAATGTATTTTACTTAATAAACATGGCATAAAGTCGTGAAGATTTTCGTAACTAACAATTTCTCTTTTTGAATTTTCGACATTTACTTCATATGCATAAAAATGTTGTTCAAAGCAAAGAGTTTTAATAACACTGCATAAAAAATATACTTGAGTATTATTAAAAATATATATTTTGTCTATTATTGCAAATAAAGGCATCTCCAGACAATTTATTATTACGACAAGATTAGATCTGTATAGAGTTCCCCTTACATCGACAGTCTTTACAACAACTAACTTATTTTTATCTAGAAACGAGAAAAACTCATTGTATAAAGAATTATGTTCAAGCTTAAAATGATAAAAGAGCGCCCTTAGGGTACTAAAGGACAGCTTACAATAACAACATTTATAATCCATTTCCCAGTTTCTCAATTTCTGAAATAAAAGTAGATACAGCTACATATTTCCGATCATTGTTTGTGATTATTTTATAAATGTATGTTTGAATAAACATCCATATTGCATCACATTCCTTTGGATACTCCGCATCCAAAGCGAAATATATTTTAAAACACAAATCTACTGCTTTCATAGGCGTATCTACTTTATACTTAATATTTTCTACACACACATAACATGCTTCAATGTTATTTAATTCACCGACTATTACTGGCACTGGTTGGTGATTGAAATTATAGAAGGCGTATTTGTCTCTTCTTCTCTCTAGTTCTGGTTCCAAATCTACTATATTCTGTAATTTATTAAAAGTGTCTCTTCAAGTTTGTAGAGGGAAACAATAGGGGTGAAATAGTTAACGCGAAAATTTCTGAAAGATAAAATATTTTCTTAGGAAGATTTATATGCCTAAGGCTTGTATTCGCTTACCGTCTTCCTGAATATTTCGTTTTTTATATTGGTTGAATATATTTAGTATGTAGTTATCCTTTTTCTCGAGAGCTACCTTTAATACTATCTTTGATAGTTTAGACCAAGCTGAGTAAAACAAATGTTCTTTCTCTGGATACAAATTATTAAAATCTGCTTCCAAGAGTATGTATCCCAAGGGTTCCCTTAATCCAGGATAGTTACACAAATACTCTCCGATTGTTGCTGGATATTTTGTTCTGCGTATGTGGGTTGTCAGTTTCCATTTAAGTAATACGTCAGTAAATGGGGCAGCATTATTCCTTAGCCACAATTCGATGTCTTGTAATTCCTCGCCTGAAACTGTTATTAGTTAGTAGTAGCTAACACCGAAGTTAGAAACATTTACCATCTGTTTCATCCAAACATCGAGGTTGATCAGTCGATGAGCCGGGCAATAAATCTAAACACCTAAGAGTTTTTCTAATGTAGCAGTATGTTGACCACAGCTTTCCTCTTGCGGATCGTGGCTTTCCGTTAACATTTTTACAGTAAGGAACAAAATATATTTCTTGTCTTTCGTGTAGAAATATTTGATTAATTTCATCTGCCAGCTGAATAAATCTCGCAGTAGGAATTCTGAAATGTAAAAAATACATAGATTTTGCATTAGGGTTCAAGGCTGGCTACGATAAAACTAGCTTGATAAAGGTATGTGTAACAAACAAAAACTTATTTTGAAATTTTTTTACATATTTTAAACATTGAGATGTGTTTTTAAGCAGTGTAGCATCGATCTCCTACCGTACCTCTTTGATGGAGTACTCTTCAGTTCATTTTTGACTATTACTTCACAAAGTTTAGACCGCAAAAATTTCTTATTTGCAGCGTAACTTGCAATTATAAGTTCTCCCTCTGGTGACTTTTCGAGCAGTTCCCTAACTCCCTGAAAATTGTGTATGATTGTATCGCATATTGTGTCAACTACATAAATGCCTTAACATGTCATACTCAACAGAAAGCAGCAAAATGTTCTTAAATAACCTTTTATAGATTTTCTAAGTATTCAACAGGTAAATCACCTTTGACGTTTTATTGTTTGAAAAATTATATGAATGCTTATATGAATACAATAAGACACCTTCATGAAAAAAAAAAAAAAACACTCAAATGCAATATTTACGAATATTTCCTGACATTTGCACCATCAGGTATGTTTCCACATTTATCTCTCACACGTTGACGTGATGAGAAAATGTTCTCATACGTCCTCATTACTGACCTGTCCGACCTGTCGTCCTTCGCTGTTGCCCAGCCTAGTAATAATTAAATGTCCTGTTCTACAGTGTTTCCGTTCATTTATAATTAAATTACGTGGTTGTATTCGTGACTATATCATCTCCAAATTTGGAATAAAATCGAAGAGGCTATGAGATTCTTATTCATATTAGCCGAAACGAACGTAATATTGCGCAATAATGATGGCGCAAGATATCGTTTAGATAAATTATAAGTCAAATATTGAAAATTTCGTCTCTGATTATGTATGCATTTCAACCAATTACATAGTAGACATAAAAAACCATCAAACCTCCAGTTACATACATTGACTTTGCTCTACAATAATTTTAAAATTTACCTGAAATTGTTATGAAAATGTTTACAAACGTGTTCAATCCTGCAAAGCTCATTAAACCGTATATATGTATAAAAAAAGAGCAACTTACAAAACAGGTTTCTTAACCTACACATGTACATTTAAAGAAATTTATATTAAAACTTACCTTCAAAGGTTTCCCACAAGCAAGAAAATCCCCATTCTTTGAGTAATTCTTTGGTTTTTTCCATTTCACTATTATAAAAATGCAGGAACTTATTACACACTTACTTGTAGAAGCCACAGCAAACAAGTGCGATGCAACCATAGGATGCAACAAAAACACGACTAAATAATAACGCTAAAAACGACTGAATACGGTACGACGCAGATGCTATTCACCCCCAGATTTTTTATCCTTTTTTTGTACTTTATACGTACGTTGATATAATGCTATACAAGATAATGCCTCAATCTACAGAAGTTTATACACTTTATTATACTGAAAAGTGCTATATTTGAACGCACACAAAAGTGAAGGTATAATCTCCGTACTATACAGTAGAATTTGCTATAAAATGTATACTACAATAACATGTAAAAAACTTGGAGAATGGCATGGCACTATTTGGTGTAATTGTAGCATCGACTCCTACAATATCTTAGATATAATTTTATAGTAAAAAATACCAAAGTATTTTTTTCCGTGTAGCGTTTAGATTCATATAAAACGAAGAATGTATAAATAACCCAAGCTCATCCATAATAAGTCGTGTCACAAAATTTGCGGGGCGAACACAAAACCATATGCGGTAAGTTAACTATTTAAATGCGACGACGTAAACATCCTCCCGGCCTGAAAGTGATGCAATCAATTTCAAACAGCACAAGATACAATCATTTTGAAAAAGTTACTGAGACTAAACAAAGTATTCTCAAGTGACTCAAAATCCTTCAAATTGTGAAGGCAAAGGGCACAATACTGGCGTTTCATAAACCGCGTTTTTTTGTTATAACTTTTGCTACTTTCACGATACCATCAGCACCAGGAACACCTCTTCAATTACCCCCAAGGATCACTGAGGAGGAGCGATATTATCCTGTTTAATTAATACAACCATCCCTGTGTTAACAGGGCATGTAAAGTATTCCATTTTGGCGAACCTGCAATGTATTCAAATATTCTAAATACCATCACTTCCAAATCGATTCAACTAATTTCTCTAAGAATTCTTTACGCATAAGACGGTTTATCGGTTGATTTAAAACATCTATAGCCGGAAAAAACAGTAATCGGAAATAAACCAGCAAAGTGGGCTAAAAGAAATTTTCAAATCAAAATTTTCGTACCAACAGCCTTAGATAAATGCGTTTTTGCACTTTTGTTCTTGCTTCATTAGAACCATTCGCAGTAAAAACTTTTTGGCCTTGCTCAAGTCCTCCGTAGTAAGAGGGCCTTTACTACGTTATCGTATCAGGAATCGACTAATATATACAGCGGCATTCAATTTAAGTCGTAAAGTGGGTGTTCATACCTTCTGTTTTTGGGTAAAAAACTTTTGGCTTTTCTTCTACCGAAGTTTCAAATTCTTCCCGAAATTCTTTGATAGACCATATCTCTTCTCTTCCAGAAAGCCAAATAAGGCAATGCTTTCACAGTGAGTGGTTTACTAAAGCTGTGATTCCAGAACTGCGGTTCTATAATGTTTTGAATGTTAGAAACATAATTTGCGACAAGATTGTTCCAACGGTGTGGAGAATCCTTTATCCAACCAAAGAATCAGAAGATGCGTACGTCTTTCCAATAGTAATGCGCATGTTACAGGTATTTATTACTAAATTCAACAACTGATAAATAAACAAATTCATTGGCCATTGATAACTATTACACAAAATATAATACAAAATGTTATACAAGGTGTAACAAAGTTGTAAGCCGACAAGACAATATCGCCGCTCCAAATTCACAAGGTCTTCTACCTATAAGCCTATTAATGCGGAATTATAACTGACAAAATATCTGCATGTATAGAAAAGTGAAAAGAAGAAAAATAAATTAAAAAGAAAAAACTAAACGGAATACATTATTAATAAACTAATGGAAATCTAGGTGAAAAGGTACAAGATCAGTTAGGTCGTCTAAATGGGTGAGTACAAACGTTGATTCTGCAATAATTTATCTTCTATTCCAGAACTCGTAAAAACACTTTCTTTTAAGTATAATAAGTTTAGAAATCTTTCTAAACAGCAAGCGTGTGTTTCTTGGATTACCACTTGCATCTCAATGTAATGTGTAATTCGTAGTAATAAAACCCACCAGCTATTTTCAAGCACTTTATCAGAATTACACATAAACGTAATGCGCAGCATCAATATTCGTATTCATATATCAAAATTCACATCAAGTGGTTAATACTGTCGCGATGACGATAAAACATGTAACTCTTTTAAATTACACCAATATGTCGCTTTTATCTTTAATAATAATAATAATAATATTTATCCATCCAACGGGTATAAATCCCTAGGAGGACACGAGAGAATACATACAATACAATAAGAAAAAGATGTGTGTGTGTAAAAAATTATAGCTAATAATATAATTCCAACCAGCTTTATGTCTTAAAAACACCACCTACGGTGTTCCCCAATTTAATCATCACTGCAATGTGTGATCGCTTCATTATATTTGTTTTGGCTTGCGGTGGTGTAAAGATGGTCTCATTCCTGGAAATTACGCGGGAGACGTGGAATATGATGTTCCCCAAAAGACAATATGTCTCATTGTTGATCAGATTTCGCAAGGATTCACTACATAGTTTATCTCGTTGTTCCGAAAAGGATACCATGCCGTGTCGCTCTAGCAAGTCCAACTGAGTTGTGCTAAACTCCGGATAAATTCTATCTAGTTCATACGACAAGAACTTAAGAAACTTGGAATCACATATATAAAATGGATATTATACCAACGGCGCATATTCCAGCTGATGTATTTTGCAAGCTAACATCGACGGAGTAACGTGATATACGGATCGGGAATCAAATCCGGAATCTTTAATCAAAAAACTCGGTGTCATATCATATCCTGATTTAACTTTACTACAAAAAGTAGACATTAATTTAAACTGTTGCAGCTACGAGAGCACAAGGAAGGGTGTTGCATACTCTATTGTCAGGATGTATCACTATTAGTATTAGAAAGATCATTTAAAACGTCAGCGGGGTCATAAATGAGTTAAGCAGATAGTCAGGTATGCACATTCAAAAATTCGATAGAATACATGTTAGGAGCTCTGAATGACAAATCGTAGCTCTTAACACACACATCATTTGTTGTTGGAACAGGTGTGGTAGGACTAATTACCATCTTAAAATGCCTACAGAACTCCGCACCAACCTATTTCAAGCAGAGATCTCTGCTTTGAACTCCGCGTCTGAAAGAACTTCGTGACAAGAATACGACGCGTAACCATAACTAGATTCAATGACAATCAGTCAGTTCTAAAGACTATCAAAGCCTACACATACGAATCTGGTCTAATTTGCGAATGTATACACAATTTAAGGCAATTGGGACACAAAAACCACGTTACTTTGCGGTGGGTCCCAAGCCATCAAGTAATCGAAGGTAACGAAAAGGCAGACAAGTTGGCCAGAGAGGCAGCGAATATGGCCTTCATCGATCCTAACCCCTTCTGTGGCCTACAAAAAAGCCACATCAAACAAATAATTAAAATATGGGAAGACAATCAGAAGACCTTGTACTGGGAAAATGTTCCAGGACAAAAACAGGCGAAAGCATATCAGGCTCGCCCAAGCTAGCAAAAATGGTGCTATCGTTCAGCAAAAGGGACCTTAGGTTACTGGCAGGATATCTGACAGGTCATGCAGCCCTAAAATATCACCTATTCAATCTAGAAGAAGGTGAAGATAAAATCTGTCTAATCCAAGAAGATCTGGAGACGGTAGAACACATTATATGCAAATATGTCGCCATCAATCTCACTTAACAATATTTCAGTAAACCATTTCTAACATCTACTGAACTGAGAGAAGAAGATGCTACAGCAGTATTAAGGTTTGTCAAGAGGCTTCACCTATTCTAACACATACAAGGGCATTTTGTTACAATAGATCTATAAAGGTCGCAGTGACCCTGATGAAGTTTTAGAAATAAAATTTGTGAAATTTAAAGGAGTTAAATTTTTTTAAACTGGTCGTCATCCGGGCAGTATTAACCACGTATTAGTTCTTAACGTCCGCCATACTCCTTGGTGTTTTAAAATTCACAGCGACATAGAAACTAATAGTAAACAATCACCGAAGAAATCAAGACACGAAAATATGGAAACCGTTGGATAATATCCCTGTTGATAGAAGTAAACAAACGTACAAACTAAAAAGAAACATAGTCAGCACGTCTAAATATGAAATCGTTTTAAAATCAAATTTAAACCCAATAGCAACGCAATCATAAAATAATCGCTACATCAGCTTTAGCCTGGTTTTTAAACCAACGAAG
Organism: Marronus borbonicus; assembly: GCA_902655005.2. Classification (NCBI taxonomy): domain Eukaryota; kingdom Metazoa; phylum Arthropoda; class Insecta; order Coleoptera; family Scarabaeidae; genus Marronus; species Marronus borbonicus. The sequence continues at coordinate 1,867,001 of LR737381.1, forward strand.
AAATTTGAAATGTTAATAGTTGGAGCAAGGACCGAAGATCATTTTAAGCGCACACAATAAGAAGGAATGTTTTCTAAATTGCATTTAGACAATCAGGTATCTTGTAACATTTTAATACATTTAAATGCTGCAATATGCAATATAAGACCAGTTTTACGTAAGCGATTAAAACGCCTCAGTTGAAACAACGCTCACGTTTTTGAAAAATACTTAGCATTACAAGCACTACAATGTCGGGGTGTTTGAATCGTTTCATAGCTACTATGCAAATATTTCAACGGCGTAATTTCACAATCTGTTGCGTTTTAAAAGAGAAGTTATTGAAATTGGGTGTGATACTGAACCTTTATTGAACAGTTAAACGACAAATAAAAACAGAAAGCGCAATAGCGGATTCATCTAGCCCGTCTTTTGTCTAGAAGTTCGTTTTATAAACGGTGATTATTTATCAAATCTTTGATAACGAACGAGAATCAAACTATCGGGATTTTGCATTGTAATTTCCATATAATACTACTCTAAGGATACCAAAAGAAATTATAGCAAATTCTAGGGAACCCACGCATGAGTCACTTTTTTAAGAAAACTATTTAAAACAAGAGGAACTTCAAAACCATTGGGGTATTGTATTTAAATGTTATGGTAATGGGGCACAATATGTCAGTGGTTGGGATCCCAGAAATACAATAAAAGATATATGCCAAAAGATTCCAGTCTCCATTTTGACTTTGTTCAGACTGCAGGCAACACTTCCATACCCTCGTGTAATTTCGTCGCATCGTGTACGTTTTACTTGACAGTCACTACTGCTGTCAATCCTAATATTTATGAATCATTACAGACCTGTTTGTCAGTGTTATGCTAAATTGAGAACAATATAGCAACCGTACGTAGGCATCATAAGTTCTTTAGTAATTAATACAAGATCGCATATTGGTACCTTCTACTCTCTTACTATTACTATTAAGAAATAAGATTCTCTAATATCTTTTCACAAAACACAAACATTATAAAAGATGCAGATGAACTGAAAGCAATAATATGTTCCTTCGACATAAATTCTGCCAGAATTCAAACAAAAACATATTCGCCCCATTAGTATCTTTCCCACGCTTTCCAACGTTTTGGAGAGGGTTATGGAACATCAATTAAAAGCGTTTTGTTTAGAGAATGATATTCGCGACGGATCACAATTGTGCTACTGCTTTGGTGAATATCACTGACGATGTATTTAATTCTCTTGATCAAGGAATGGTATTGATCTTAGTATTTGACTTCAGCAAAGCATTTGATACCATAAACCATAGCGTATTACTTTCCGTACTGCGTTCCACCGGACTCTCAGAATCAACATCGATATCAAGCGGCGTTTTTGTCATCTTTCCCAACTGGCTGCTGCTTCTGATTTGCTGAACCAAGATCTTGCAAGATTTGTGGAATACTCAACACATCACACTCTTTCGCTTAACCCCCATAAATCGTGTGTGAATATTTTCCGAAGTGGATAGGTTGATTGTAGCATTAGCGATGTTGTCGTCAAAGTTGATGACATGATCTTGCGTTTACGTGGATAATTCCCTGCGGTTTAGAACTCATATTTCCAAATGCCTTCAACGTGCTTTCAGCACTCCCAAATTAATCTATCCCCATAGACAAATTCTAGACACTAAAGTAAAGACACATCTCTGTGACTCTATGGTTCTTTCTCATTTGAACTTCGGTGATGCAATTTACGATCCCTATTTAGACGCTACTACTGCTGCACTTATACAACGGCTTCAAAATTCGTGTTTACGTCTTATATTTGGAATCCGAAAGTACACATAATCTTAAAGTATAGGGTGACTCAACTTGGAACAGCGCAGATTTCTTCGCACCTCTCTCCCCTTTCAGAAGATCATCTCTGTGTACCACCTGAATCATACCGCATATTCATAGGCTATCGCCATTTAAACGGTCTTTTAGTGATGCTCTTAGTAAAATATATAACTCCATTCGACCGTACTTAAAGACTCTGTCTCCACAAGTATTCAGAACTTCGTTGCACAACATTTTGCTAACATCCTCTGGTGTGTTGATCTAATCTCGTATGCGTACCTCTTTAATATAAACTCTTTATTTTTGGTTATAAACTACTTTCTTTTTCCTTTTTGATTTTCTTGTAATTTTCTTTTAGTTGTAGTATTCGTTGCAAAATTTCTGTTACTAATCAGAATATACTCACAAGCTTTATTTCTATTTGTGCTTTTTTCTCTTCATTTAACTAGATCAGCATTAGCTGGATTTCGCTAATTGATGTATTGTATTTTTCTTTTTTTGTATAAATATATGTATGTATATTATTATTAAATATACTAGATAATACCAACAATACAGTGTAATTACCAAAACACACACATACAAACTCTACTAAATGCGCCACTGTCAATAAACGCAACCCAAGTGTTGATTTGCGCAAACAGCTTATTAATTAACTAGCTGAGCTAACTGACGAAACATGCTCTCATTACTATCTGCCAACAAAACTGTATACCACGTATTACTTCAGTATAATTCAAGCGATGAAAATACGGGACTTGAACTTTATCTAATATTTTTGAAAGGATAAAAAGAATATTAAACGATGCTACTAAGATTGATGTCTAAAATGAGATTAAATGAAATTGATAGCACACTATACTGTTGAACCTGCACTTATTGCTTCTATCTCTTTCCTAAAGTAATTTCATCCACGGGATATTAGACAACAAAGCTGTCGGAAACGTGAAATGCGATATTATATTCGTGCTAAGTATATATGATGGGTGCGAAGACAACCAAAGAAATTGGAGCAGTCCGTTTATTTTATGTTAACCTGAATTTCTTGGCGTTTGTTATATTGCATTGTGTTGTAGATAAATTGAAATATTACTTTTTGAACCATATTTCTAAAGAAATTTAGAACAAAAAACAAAGAATAAAGTTCACGTAATATAATCAATGTGTCTAGCAAAACATGATTATTCAAAAATATCAACTGCAATAAGTAGTCGTGATTCGTCGTGGAAAGGATTACTAACTATGTTCAAATACGTAGGATACTACATTTTGCCGGATATTGAATTATTTTTCAAACGTAACTCATTATTTCTATCCGTAGTGTGCACAGATAATTTTGTAAAATTTACAATTGTATTTACTTTCACGAGGTGCTACAAATACTTCATTCTTAAAGCATTTTTTATGCTGAATTCAATCAAAATTTGAACATAATTCGCACCGTAAATGAGCTTAAATGTGACAATGCAATCAAAGTGTTCCCGTAACAAAAGTAACAATTAGGAAAACAAACAAAATCTACTATAATGAGATATTAACAGTAACTTGTTGTGTTCAAATTACATCTTGCAGGATATCTTCGTTTTTATCAAGCGAATAAAAAAAATATCTAATTCAGCGTAAAAAGTGCTTTAAAATAATAAAGTTATAATCGAAAATTTAAAGCTAGAATTGTTAACGTTAGAGGTTTGAAGATTGGGAAGGGTGGTGAAAAATACCACCTACAGCCAACTAAAAACGAAAATATAATTAGTAGTAAACGATTAATTGAGCTTATTTCTAAAATTTTAGGGACATGCTGTAGGGTTCTAAAGATAGTATCTATTACCTACTGGAAATGTTCTCTTATCAAGTCACAGATCGTTGTTTTTTATAAACAGTGTTGCCAGTACGAAAAATGTGTTTGAACTAATTTTTACTTTTAAACGTTCTAGATTTGATTACTTGTGTAATAAATTTGTCTACCTGCGTACTAAATAGCGCTACATTACTAGAGTTTATTGTATCGACAGCGGCAATACAACAGGTGACTTTCAAAGGAAACAAAATCGGCCTGCTTTTTCGATAATTATAATTTCATGTAACAAATTAAAAGAAATGGCTGCAAAAATATTCCATTAGGTAAGTGGTGATTATACCGTTTTCAAAAATGTATCAAAATTAAGTCCTTTAGTTCTTGTACTTAATTTTATCTTTCATTTACAATTCACTTAGCTCTTGGAGGCGTCCATTTAAATTGATGCCACATTTTGAACTTTCCTTGGTAAAGTTTTCTACCTTTCGCAGTAAATCTGAGAATTTAATCTACAAAGTTTGCTTTTATTCCCAATGTTTCTCATAATTGAACAATGAAAAGCTCCTCCCACCATATTTTGTTTTTAATTTCTCACCAAACATAAGTTGCTACTTAAGCATAATATGAATACTTAACCTAAGTAACACCACAAACCACACAAAAGTTCCACGTGATAATTAAACCATAACTGAAAACATCTAAAACAAATGCTGCTGGCAAGTACGTACCAATTTTCATTTTCAATGTACCGGATTTTACAATTTGCTTACGAGATGGCACTACACCTTTTGCACATAAAAATAATCTATCTCAATAGGTACCTAATTGTCACAACTGAAAAATATTAATCAGAATTTAAGCTTGCCATCCAAACCGAGCTAACGCCGTAATTTTGTTTGATTTCGTGGATTAAATTAAAGAAATTAAAAATATTTTCTATAAACTGCACGTACTAGAAAAATGCTCTTGCGTACTAACGTATAAAGCGAGATGTAACCCTGAATGCAAATAACACACTTTATACTTGAAACACAATTGTTACTAAAAGTTTAAAAACACAAGAAAAGTGCCTAGAAACATTTACCAAAATGATGCTATGGATGGTCATAGTTCAGTGTTGAAACCACTCATGGCAAAAGGAATGTGAGGGAAAACACTATCCACCGGACATTTTGTGCATACCCGGCGTCATTGACTTTGCTTCAAGTGCTTTTCTTGAGACCATCGTTGGTTGCCTGAACCTTAGTCCTCCTTCCTCCAGTACAATTATCTTCGTAATCTTGCTGGGGTCTTCTCATCTACGTGTGTGGGCTCGGAGTCTTCGTTATGGACTCCTTTCTCTGCTGTGCTCCTAAAAAGAACGATATGCGTTACTATACTATATTCATTGTGAATGATGATACTTGTGCCAGCCTACTAAGATAAGCTTGTGTCTCGCCCTGCAGTTCTTCGAACGGTAACGTTCTTCATGGCGGAGTCTCGCGCGTTTGCGTCTTCTTGAAAAAGTTTCTGTTGAGCCTTGTAAGGAATTCCTGCATCTGCTAGCTTAGGTAAGTCGGTGTGGCAAGGGAGGTAATGTAAGTGGGTGCTGCCATAGCCCAGATAGGACTGGCGTAGGTAAGTATCTGGCGTATGTGTATCCTTTTGAGGGTTGAGGCGGAAATAGCTGTCCGACTACTTGTTTCGAGCTCTTATCGGAGATACTCCGCAAAATTCAGCGTTTTGCCAAAGATCATTCCAAGATACTCGACCTTGCTGTTCCAGTCCATCTCCGTTGCTCTGACCTTGATCTTGGGAAGCGGACCGTGATGTAAGCGAGTGCATTCACTTGTGCCTTCCCGGGATTGATCGTCAGTCCCTAGGCATCCAAGAAATTATTAACGAAATTATAACTTGGCGTTCCGTGATGTTGCCACGATTACTTTGCCATCTGTGTAGACGGTGTTTGGCACTCGTTGATTGTCTGATTTTGAAATATTCATGAGAACATGTTCTTCTCTGAAGATTCCGTCCCATTAACCGTGGCGTGAAATGTTCGATCCTTGAGGTGCGCTCTGATAGTTTTAAGGAGCCTCGGCGGAAAGCTTCGGTCCCCTTCATCTTGAGGAGTAGTCCTTCATGTCGGATCTTGTCGAATGCCTTATTCTGAGCCAGGAATACCATGACAGTGGTCTGGTTCCTATTAAAGGCTGTAGTGACCTGATCCGTAATCCGATACAACTGAAGAGTTGTGAAGCGGTCTGTAACCAAACTGGTTGCTGTACATGAGTTGGTTATTTACAAGACGTTCGTTGATTCTTAGCAAGAGGAGAGATCCTAGATCAGCTTCCTGTACAGATTCCAGTTGGGTTTCCTGTTCACCGTACTCGGTGAGGGAGTCGGTAGTGTCAGGTACGTCTCGATGATCATTTGGTAGTAATCTGAGCATAGTTCCTGCAACGTATGACACCTCCGAGAAAACGTCTAGTTCTTGAAGGTCGTGATGTCCGGCACATTCGGGTCGTAATGACTCTGAGTGGAGTAGTGGGTGGGTCTACTCAGCGAGGCAACTTCGAAGTCTGCCGCTGTTGGTATCAACTCTGGAGTTCCATGAACGGTGTTTAATGTTCAAGTATCCCGAGATGGAAACGTGGTGGGTAAGGTCAACAATCCTTTCCAATTCTCAGGCGTTCACGGTTTGCGAAGATTTGTTGTAGCAGCCTACGAACATCACTCGCACCTACTCTTTTCATAGCGATCGCGCTCACTTCCTTGCTGTTAGTAGGGAGGCAGTTTTGCGAATGCATGATATACCTTTTCACCAGAACAGCAATTCCTCCTCCTTGCGTCGGCCTGTCACTTGTATAGACGTGATTGTTCTGGATCTTGAATTTGTAGTTAGTTTCAGTTCCATGCGAAATTGGAGTTTCTCCAACGGGTTCGAAATCTTTTGGAGCTTCTTCAGCTCAATCACCGCCTCCCCTGCAGCTGTGCAGTGTAGCGAGTCCTGGGAGGAAACCATAGGTTCCTCATCAGATTCGTTACTCGTGGTAGCCTCAAGTTCCGGGACACTTCTTGGATGTTTCGTTCCCTTCTTTCGCCGGAGAAGAGTTAGTTCCGGCTTCTCGCTCTTCTTTGGGATTTTTTTCGCCGATGTTTCTTCCTTCTTGCTAGGCGGTTTGGAAGCAGGACCTTTACGGAAGCAACCTTGGCCTGCTTTTGGGCTCCGCTGGCAACCGCAACGTAGATGGCTGGATTAACCTCTGACCGCTCCTTTTTCTACGCGCATTTGCGCACATTCTGAGAGCTCAAGAGCTCGCCGTCCTGTGTGCTAAGTGACGGCAATTTGGGTACTTGCTGGCGACGGCTTGGGTTTGGGAGCCTGTAGCATTTGCCGCGTCAAATATCAGTTTTTGGTATACCATAAAGCCCCTGTATATGGCTGGGTGCGCAACCCCGCAGTTAGTACACTTGTGTACGCCATCCTGGTATATTCCGCAATTGTCAGCCGACTGCTAGCATCCGTAGCACTGGGGTGGTCCTCTGCAGGCCTTGAAGGGGACGATCAAGACTTTCGTCCCGAAAAGTTCATTGTCCTGGTAGACTCTAAATGTTCGCCACTGATGTCACCGTCACACCTTGACTTAGAAATTCCGCCTTAATCGTCTCTGCGTTCAACGTGGGCGGCAGGTACTTAACGGCAACCTTTACAGGGCGATACCTTTGCAAGGTATGTGCGTAGTGCTGCTTACTCTCCGTTGTAAGCGCGCTCGTCACTTTCTTGCAGTCATCCTCGTTAGCGGTTTTCACCACCAGGTGGTTAACTTTCAGTAGAAAGGTGGCTTTTTCGCGGCACAAGGCCTTGATACTTCTCGCCGCCTGAACGAAATTTACCTTGTAGAGGATACTTGAGACAGTTGTTTGCCTCTTGGCTTATACCACTAGCCTTCGACATAGCTAACGCTATATTGCCAGCGCCATCTAATACCAAGAGATGCATGGCTGCCGTTTAGGAGGTAGAGACAACAGCTGGGTACGGACCCCAAACTCGAGCAATTCTTGTACTGTCTCCCGAGATGGCACAGCGCATAAGCACACTAGCACCTGGACATGTAAATCACTCCGGCAGACTTACCATTAATTAAAAATTAAGTATCTAGAAATAATAATCAAAATAAGCGCAATGTTTCATACTGTTATACAAATATTGAAATTGAAAAAAAAAATAAAAATTCTCATTGAATTGTGTGATAGAAAGTATTTGTAATAAAGTGTTAGAAACCTGAAAATTGTTGAATGTTTGATATAGGTATTGTACAGGAACGTAATTTATCGTTTTTCTTTGAGTTTATAAGAATGTGTCATTATTATTTGTTTCTTGGCAAGTTCTCTTTTCTGCGAAAGTCACTATTTTGCTTAACCTTCAAACTAACTAGTGCTTAAGGAGTTTAGTTTGGAAGTCTAGAAAAATAAGATATTTACTAACACTACTGTAACATGTGCTGTAACTAATATTTTCATAGAAAGAACGACTTGTAATCCAATTTAATAGCTTACAGTGTGAAAATGTATGTAAATTTACAAAGCAATCGCATCGACCAGTCTTATAATGTGTGTAAAAGCTAATGTGATATAAACGATCGATTTATTAGTACTATATCTGTCTTAATTAGCACTCAAAAACATGTACGACGTTGAGCGTCGCAGTGTATTAAAAAATCCTTTCCCCTGAAAAAAAATTCTCTTATTGTTGAAATTCTCCATGACAGACACATCTATGTTTGTTAATGTAGGTGTAAGAAAAGAATTTCTTAGTTTTAACCATTAAAAAGTATGTTCACAATTCTTATGAGAAATATGTTACAAGTTGTAAATATAGCTTGGAAGACATTTATGATCATAAGATAATACAAAAAAGTATTAAAGTTGTTAAACAAGTTGAAATAAAACTTTCAATTGCGTTTCTACCAAAAGTTTCTTTTTATTATTAGTTTCAAAGAATGTGTGCGGAAATATTATTAGAAACTTGACCTGTTTTCTCTTGTCTCCATTTTGGCTTTTATTCATTATAAAAAGAATTTTTACAGACTATCTTTCCTCTTAATTTATAAGTGAACTCAATAGATCCCACCTCCCTTTCTCCACACACATTTTTTTTAATTAATAACAAAAAATAAATTACAAATTTAGTCTTTGTTGTAAATTTGACAAATTTTTAATGTGTTTACGTAATCCGATATACATATTCTTTAATAACAAATATCAAAAAAAATCTTGTCTTACACATACTTTAAACTTTTTGTTATTTTTATACTTAACTTGGAAATAAAGAAGAATGAGAAAGGAATTTCTTAATATAAATGTGTGAATTCTAAAAAAAAATTATTTTTTTTCTATTCAACAATTAAGAATACTACTTCATTGTAAACTCCTTTTAGCTGTGGAGGAAGAGTTCTATATAACACGAAACCAGTCGCCCTTAATATTAAACGTAGAATTTTTTGAGACCAGAACCTTTTCATTGCCACTCCTTCAATTTAATTTATAGGACAACTATGCTAAATTACTAAAACTTGAAATAATTTACATGAAATAAGAAATATTGCGTAAACTATTTCTCCTTACTAAACAGTGTAACTCTTGATGATGTATTGAACTATACTTTCTAGTAGACGCGGTTGTAGACTCCCGGGATCGTTGTTTTCTTTGGATGAATCTTGGTTTCCGGGTTGAAACCGCGTCGTAATCGTATAAGTCAACCGACGTTTCGCTTTGAGTTGCATGGGGCCTCTTCTAGATTTCTGCATATTGGACCGCTGCTGTGAAAGGAATGATCATTATGCTCACACCAGTGGCTCCAACCCGGGAACCAAGACACCTTCTAGTATTTGAAGAACTTGTAACCGTTCTCAATCACAATTCCTAGTTATTAGAAAACCATTATTCTCTCAAACGGATGTATGTGAACACTAACGCGCTACAAGAATAATTAGGATCATTTTATCAACATATATTTTGTGTTAGTGTTAAATTTTTCAAGAAACTTATCCTATCGATTGTTTCAGGTGTCTTTCTGGTTTGTTGGGTACCATTCTTCACCTGCAATATCATGGACGCCATGTGCAGCAAGCTGGGTCTTAGCTGTCAGCCTGGAGTTGCAGCTTTCTTACTAACAACTTGGCTAGGCTACATGAACAGCTTCGTTAATCCGGTGATATATACGATATTTAATCCAGAATTTCGAAAAGCGTTTAAAAAGATTATGTCTCGAGGTCACTAATACTCTATATTTGTATTACTGCATATTAGCAAAAGTTCGTTGCTCAAGAAGAAGAAAATAAAACATAAAATAGTTTTTTGTTGCGTTAAAAGTTTGAATTGTCCGTTAAAAATTGAAACCAGAAATTCTTACTACCATACGGATCTTTCACTATTTTTAGGAATATACAATTAAATGTACAAAGTATGTATTTATAGCAGTAGGTCAATCTTTAAAATGTGGAAACGAATTTATTGCAAACATATCATTTCATAGAAAATGAAATGTTACATTACGAAACGCTTTCTTTGAAGTGAAAAAAATCAAATTTCTTAACAAAAGTAGCGAGATTCCTTCAAATTTTCGACAACACTGTATATATACCTCTACTCTCTGATATACATATATATACATACATAAATCATTATACCAAGAGGACTGTAAATCGTAATGCATATTTTGTAAATATCTTATGTATGACATAGTCATTGTGTGTAAATGTACACTTCTCTGTATTAGGTAGGGTAAATGATTTTATAAAGAAATAACTACATATGTATTACTGTATCTGTCCAAGAAAGAGTGCGTATTGTAAAAATCCGTTAGTTGACAGATTTCTGTCATCTTAACGACGAGCCCCCTTTTTTGCAATACGCTACTCGCAATCTTCAAATAATGTAAAAATCAAGGCAAAAGTAATAACAAAAACCTTACGCTTATATTATTAAATATTGTATCATAGTACTGTACTATAGTAGAGAAAAAGCTAAGCTGAAAATAAAACTATCTATTGTTAATAAAGCTACTATTTCTTAAACATACAGTGTTTTATTTAATTACCTTAGTTTTATAGTATATCATATCCTAATTTCCAGCTATTGGAGCAACACCGCCTTTTTTTTTTTAAATATTCCGTCCGCGGACAAACGCAGCAATACTTTACATCAGCGGTCTCCAAACAACGGCCAAGACCAGCCCGCCAGCACCACTAATCGTGTAGCCGTAGCACGCCAGATATACGTATCAACTGCCTCGCCTCACTTATCTAGCTAGGTTAAAGAAATACAGAAAATATAAAAAAATTGTGTTTACTTTCCAACTAAAATACAATGGTATGCATAATACGTACGAAACAAAATTTAAACATCATAATCAATCAGATCTATGTACCTGTGATTTTCCGCTGACAATTGATTGTACTTGCGAATCAAATTTACTGGTGCCAATTATCAAAAGTAACTTGGATCTCTAACAATTTTTTTGTGTATTTCATTTTGGAGAATGTTTCTTCACACAGGTAAGTAGTGCCGAAAACGAATAATCCACCGACAAATTTATGCAATTTATCAAATTGTGTGAATGGAAGACTCTAAAATTCGAGCAAAGATGAGTTTTGATATTTGTGCTTGAATACATTACTGTACCGCAAATCAATCATTTTCATTTGAAAATCAGGGGTAATAGCTTCTATGATTTTGAAAAATCGTAATTTCATATGCTATTATATCAAAATTTGAAAAACGAGACTCAAAGTTTATTTTTAAAGCACTCAAAGCCTCAATTGCAAAGTCAACATGTTTTAAAAGGTGTGAAATATTTTTTATTTAATTAAGATTGAAACAGTAATATTTTCTGCCGAAATGACTCGATATGAGTGTATAGGTCAGACAGAAGCTGGTTTTCTCCTTGCAGTCGTAAATTAAGTTCGTTCACATGTTTTGTCAAATCTGCATAAATTGCTAAGTTCCATAACCACTCGTTGTTTCGTAACTCGGCAGGAGGACGATTTTTTTCATTCAAAAATAAAATGATTGCTCGAAGCTCAAGAAACCGATAAGAACCTTTCCACAACTACGTCTGCGTACTCCAGTATAATATGGTAAGTCGTCTTCCCCAATCTCTTCAATAAACTCGCGGAATTGTCGATGATTCAGTGCATGGGATCTAATAAAATTAACAGCTGATATACAAGCATTTTCCACACAAAGAACGTTGATGAATAATATAATGTATGACAAATCGTTTTAAACTACCCTAATTTTGTATAGCCTCTGGCACAAGAGCGACCACTCCTTTATTTATTCCACACATGCTTTTGTCTCCATCTGTGGTGATACACTTCCATTGAAGGTAATTTTTAATAATGATATCTTCAAGTTCTCTAAAAATATCTTCCCCAGGGGTCGTGCCATGAATGCTATGAACGTCAAGAAGTTCTTCGAACACTCCACATTTGGTATCTATCCCTCGAATAAAAATTAAAACGACAGCAGTATCTGACACATCTGTGGACTCATCCAGGGCCAAGGAGAACCACTCAAGGAAACGAATTTTAATTTAGTCAGACAGCTGAGGCTGCAATGTTATCGATTCTCAGAGTCACAGTGTTTGCTGACAGAGTGATAGTTTTAAATAAGCTAACCTTTTCAGGACACATTTCTTCCGCTACTGCAATTATGTAATCCTTAATAAATTTCCACCGGCGAATGGCTAAGGCTGAAAGGTTTGGAGACCCCTGCTTTACATGATAGTCGTGGTACAGTGAACCACACACGAACAGGAGAAACATGTTGACAAATTGTACTTAAAACCAGAAAATAACGATTATATGTCCCTGCAGTGACCAGAAAATATATTTTCTATTTCAATCCGACCTTAATCATGTACCTTCCTATAAACATAACATTATTTTCTCATATTAGCTATACTACTTCCATTTGTTTAGAAAAACGCGCATATACAATTGCCTGAAACAGTAAGAAATTAGAAATAGACATATGTGGCAGATTCGAATCGCCGTGTTAAAACACTGGTGACATTTTCTTTGAATAAATGTTTAGTAGTCCTAATTGAATACTTAATAAGCGCAAAACAAAGACTTTAACAAAATAAGCAATAGATGAACTCTTTATTTACAACAAGAAAACGAAGATTCCTGTCATTCAATATGTGTGGTAAGTACATGACTTTACTTAAGAAGTAGACACCAATAGCAGCTCAATTAGCTCACTTAATGTAAATAAACTATTCTAGAGGGATAAATTAACCAGCCAATTAGGAATTACTATTATATCTATGCATTAGTATTAAAAAAGATTAAGCTAAATTGTTTAGTTGACAGAGGTTTACAAATAAGTCCCCAAGTAGCAAGGAAACGTTTCTTAAACCTTATAATTAGTTTATTTTTCATATTCGACGTTAAAATAACGTAGCTGAGACGTTATCTAATTAACCTTTCCTCAAATTAATAAAAAATTCCCCGTAAGATTAAACGTTTACACGAAAAATACAAACATTTTTGGCCAATTTATTCGCGCAATACATCCTATCTGTTTTAGCTTCTCGTACTTCACATGTTTTAATTTAGGAATACAAAAATTAAGTACTTGTAGAAATCTTATAGAGCAGCAATAAAACAGGACATGTTAAAATAAAGAATCTTTATAGCACATTACTGGGTCGTACGGTTGACACGAATTTCCGAAACATATTTTCCCAATTAACCAAACAATTTGTAAAGTGCACGGTAAGTAAAATTATGAGTAAACTAACAATAGAATTTCCAACGCATTAATACTGAAAGAATATTTTTTCTAGAATATTATTATTTCTCATATAACTACGATACAACCACTCGACGTGCTTACAACTGCGCTTTAACGAAGAATTTTCTCCTTTCATCAGCTTTTAGAGACGCCGTTTGCTTTATTAGTGCGGCATTCGTTTGCGTAGTCCTTAGGTGCAATGTGTGATTGCCATCGGGCAGATCTCATTATACCTTCTGTTTTCGCGCATGCGTTTCTAATAAGAATTATCTTGGTGTACTTGGAAAAAGAGGTCTTTCACAGTAAATCTCTACCAACTACTACGCACTGGCAATTTTATACATTCGTATAACTTTTGAATTTGGTTTTCATATAATTACACATATAAAATCCGTCCTTAAGAAAGCCAATTTAAATGAATAAATAAATCCTGGAAAACCAATGATCTAAACCCTTTACGGTAATGTTATTTCTTTACTTTGTTTTATACTATTTCACTAGTACAAGAGAGTTCCGCAGTTTTGACCAAAGCGTCACTTATGCTTCCTGAATGCTGCTGCTGAATTAAAAAACAAGTTAACTCTTGAAATATAAATAAGTGCCATCTTAAACAATTTGCAATAATATTAGGTATGGTTAGAAGCCAAAGGAAATAATAATCTATAGAAGCTCCAAAAAGGAATGCACCTACAATTTATTTTACCAAAGGAATAATTATATGACTTCACTGATTTGAATCTTTAACATTCACCTAAAATAAACCCTACCCGTAATTAAAATATAAATATAACATATTAAATAATTTCCTTTTTTTTTTAAATTAACCAAAACGAATTATGTTTTCTACTCTCACAGTTGTCTCTTCAAACAAATCTAGCAAAAGGAATCCTTCTCAAGATCCTGCCCTAAGAATACCGCATAACCTGCTCCAAACTGCTACGTTTCTTTAAAAATTCTTGGCAGTTAATTACATCAATTTTAAAGTGGAATTTTCGATTTTAAATTACTTATATAAATGTTCGTATATAGCTCGTATGTGTATTCCAATGAAAAATGTCCAAATTCCCTTCTTCTCGCTTAAAATCTAATGTACACTTCACAATTGAATACGATAATTACCATAACCAGTGTTGGGACATGCTACTATATATCACTAAATAGATTCAAGAAGGTCACAGAATTGCGCCATAAAATAGCTTCCTCGTGGTATTCCTCATTTACGGCAAACGCAACGCGTTCTGCCTACCCGGCGTCATCAGTGGAGATGACCAAGGCAGGTAAAATTATAACTTTTTTGCAGCGACTAGACAGGCTCGTGTCTATTCGTCTCATAAGAAAGGGTTCATGTTGCCTACTGATTTCCCCGAGAATCGACAAAACACGAGTCTGTCTGTTCGCCGCAAGAAGTAATAATTTCACCAGGCTTTGTCATCTCTAGTAGCCTCACAGTTAATGCCACGACATTAGATGCGGTGGTGTGCGCGTTAAGCTAGATGTCTAGCTTATCGCACACACTATCTCGTGGTTAAGCAGTCCAAGAGCTGCTCGTTAGACATTTCTTGGCACAAGAAGGCCCCAAGAAATGTCTAACTTGTCGTTTCGAGGCAACAGCGATACATGGTAGAGTTACGGAAGTACGGAACCATGCTGAGGACGCCGGGTAGGCAGAAACATGCCCGTGGGTATTATTTCTCTCCTTGCTGTAAATGATTTCATCAATACAATGAGGGAGCTATTTTAGCATGAATAGACAATTTAAAATACGGTTAAAATAATTGAATGCCTATGTATTATACAAAATTCTACAGTTACCTATCTACATACAGTTGTATGTACATAGGTAGCCACAAAACATATTTTAGATTACGCATTTCACGGACAATTTGAGGTAGGTATTCCGACAATAATAGTTGTATTCGTATGCACTGAGCTAAGAGATTGGCGAATATATCATGTGTTGTTAAAATTACTAATATAAACCATCGGGGACATTAAAAAAATATATATTGCAATAATACCTTTTCTGTTGAATAGATGCCATTACCATTAGTTTACACCCAACAAGAACTATCTAAAAATCACTAACAAACTGTCGTGGAGAGCTACAAAAATCGCTAATTTAGCCCACCCAGCAAAAGCCCTGAATCGCCAAGGCGTACCTGGCTGCAAGATCTAGGTGGCATACCACCTTACCAACGGTGTTGTACTACCGGCTGCCAGCATACGATAACGTAAATGAAATTAGACTGCTACAAAGTAATAGCTTAATATGTGGTAGAATGTAACAAAATAGTTTTGGTTAGTAGCTTCTGTTAGTAGTTAGTAGCTTGGCACTGTGTACCAAGATATAGCTGACCATTTGTAAACATTGTAACGTACAACCTTTTTGCTAATCACACCTTTTTAGTTTCCAGGCAACGTATCTTAAAGTAAAGTGATATAAAATGCTTTTTCAAGAAATAACATCCATTTAGCACCAATTTCGAGACCATAAAAACAAAAGTGATAACAATATCAAAAAATGTTTTTTAAGTATATTTGGACTAAATTTCTTGATGGTAGCGGCTTCGCTCCTCCTGAAATTAAAATATTTTCTTTTTTCCCGCTTCTTTTTACAAATTGTTACATTAATAACTGGTTGCAATACTGAATGTATAATATAAATAATAAATAACAATAAAGAACGATCTATATGAAAAAGAAATTATTTTAATATCTTAAGCAGTAAATTTTGCTGCATGAAATCGAACCATCTTGATAATATTGAGTAATAAAAATATGATACGTGCCAAATGTGTATACACAACCTTACTAAAAATAATACTTCGCATATTACTCTTCTTTTATAATTTATGTATTCAATCTGCTGTTGCATATGAATATTGAATAAACATACATGCGTACATAGAAAAATGCACAATGGTTTTATATGTATTATTATCAATATATTACTCATCGTCAAAACATGAAAATACGAATGAACCAAAAACAAACAAAATATGTTCGCGCATGTTATTTGCTTCCTGTTTACAGCATATTTTTGAAGTAGAAAACATATTTTATATTCTAAGTTTTGTGCTATCGGTGCTTGGAGGAATAGAGTAATAACTACCACAATAAGATAAAAATATAAAAATAATCGTGTCAGATTTTGAAATTTTTGGACTATCTATCCAGCAAGATTATTTGTCTATTTATTAATTTATTTGCATACAATTGTAAAAACTAAGTATGGCACAAGTAACATTTATAACTTGCAGATATTCGCAAGATGAATAATAAAATTGGAAGAGTGATCCAATATACTTTCCTCTATAATTTGGCCCATTTCTTTTTTAATAAAAACACACACTTTTTCATTCTGGTTCCGTTAAATTTTCAGATTACCCATACGATGACATATAAAAATCGATACCTTGCACAATAAGCCTTTCAAATAACTAGTTTACAACGGCAATCTCTAGCTTTTTCACTTAATGTCTTCCGCAGCTTTTATATAAAACATACAAGCATAATCTGAGAAGTTTCAAGTCTCAACGTGAAAATTGCGTTGCTCGTAAAAAATATTCAGTACGCATTGAAAGAAAATTTCAGCCATATTGGACGCTTGTGCCAATCGCTGTTAGTGGTTGTGTAACAATTGAAAAAATCGAGCGGCGATTAAAGTCCTGCGTTCGAAAGGCAATGCGTCTGCGCAAATTAAATCCGAGATGAACTCATCATTTGCCACAGTGAAATTTTGGCCAGCTAAATTTCAGCGAGGTCGTATCAGCCTAGTTCACGATGAACGTTCTAAACGGCCAGAAAACGTAGCCGTTACCGATAACACCGAAAAAGTTTACCAAACGGTGCTAGACGACCGTCGAATTAAAGTTAGCGAAATAACAGACGCTATGGACATACTCAAAGAACGTGTTTGTCACATATTGATCAGAGATAAAGGGAGCTAACCGGTTTGGCTGCCGTACTTGCTCGTTCAAAACCAAAAATGTTCCAAAACCAAATTTCCAAAACCCTATTGCAGCAATTTAGGCCAAATAAACCGAAGATTTAGCGTCAATTAATAACAATAGATGAAACTTGGATACACCAGTACACTCCTAAAGCCAAGGCACAGTCGAGTTAGTGGATTAAGAAAGTGAATCGGCTCCGAAAAGGAAAATACTGTTCCATCGCCATTATGGCGACAGTTTTTTTGGGATAGTCGTGGAGTCGTGTTAATCAACTACCATGAAAAAAGAGAAACCATCACGAGAGCATACTAGGCATCATTTCCTCACAAGTTAAAGGCAGAAATTTCAGAAAAACGGGCGCATTTGAAGAAAAAGGGAGCGTCTTGCTGTTTCCTTGGCTCATCTCCACTATGTACATTTTGACAGATTAAAGATACGAGAGGATGGCTGAGAAAAATTACAAAGAGACTACGTTGGAGGATATAGGTGAATTTGACAAAAATTACTTATTTCCCTGTTGACTAGGTAAGATGTCCAGCCTAATGGAGAAACAAGTATTTTTTATGAAATTGAGTTTTATTTCTCAATGTAGTCTCCTTTATTTGAATAATAATTCTAGGACTCAAAAGTACAAAAAGTATACTTTATGATATAAAGATAGACTTTTACTCTATTTTTCTGAAAACTGGCTAAACAGTGCGCGTCAATATTTTAGTGTACAAATCTTTTAAAGGTATATCAGAAAATGCCTAGAAACAATAGCAAGAAAAAAACAAAATAATGCTGAAATAGCTTCCTTATAGTATTGATGAAAACATTTATATTAGAGAAAAAGAAAACTATTTTGGCATTATTATTACTTTGTTATTAACAAACTAACAACTTTGACAATCTATACACGCATGTTAGATAGTCAAAGAACTGCTCGACGGGTGATTTGGGGAACTGTACCTAGTTTATGTCGCTGCTTTCTAAGCGGCAGAGGTGTCTGGCTTGCCGTTTCGAATGTTATGGTATTAACTGTAAGGACGAGTTGGAGTAAAAACACTATCGCAACCACGCTGATGACGCCCGGTAGACAGAAAAATTTCCGTGGGTAATGTGTTTTTTTTTTTGTCTCCTTGCATTAGTTTTGTCGTAAATGACTTCATCAATACCACGAGGAAGCCATTTTAGTACAATTCTTTTTTAAGACTACTACACGAAGTCCACTATCCGTATCGACGGATTTGTTGTAGCACAGTGCTACGATTAATCAAATGTAAACAAGTTCAGGACGCAGAACTTTGTCTATAGGAACTTTTGTAACTACCTGTTCTCATTATATTATCGGTTGGGATTAAAGATATGAATGGAAATATGTATAAGATGATACAGTTGGTACTCTAAAATCCTTTATTATCAAAATTGGTCGCATTAGCTTTATGGTTTAATCTCAAACAGTTCTAGGAGAAACATGTTGCATAAATCCAAATTAAAAAATGCAAATATTGGAAACAGATCTAGTAAAATATACACATTTAAAAATAGAGGGCACATTTTGTTTAGACCATAATAAAAGATTGCGTACTTATTAGAATTTTTATCGAAAACTATCTCTTTTCAAAATAACTATAACACGGGTAATATTTTAGATATATAACAGTCAAGACTAGGAAATAACAATACTAATAATGGTGCTATTTACAATACTTAAAAACTAACATTTAAGCGTGTTGACCCGCTGCACTATTTATTTGATATTGCGGGGCGAAAACATAATATGGTTGAGGAACAGAATGCGCAGGTTGAACTGGTTGAATCGCCTGTGGTGATTGTGCTTGTGTGTAGGAAGCCTGTTGGGGAATGGTGTACAGAATTTGCTGCGGTACGGAAGCAGCTATTTTCTGAGTAGAGATCGGATACACCGGTTGGGGTCGAGGTACTGTTGCGAATGACTGCGGTGATTGACTATAAACAATTTTTGGCGCTGGTCCTGCTACAGATCCTCCTTGTGCCAATGTCTGACTGTAAATAAGTTTTGGTCCTGTCACTGGTGATGGCGCAAGTCTTGTCACTGGTGATGGCACGAAGATATGTTGTTGTGACGGTGGATTATATTGTATCTGAGGCAATGATAGTTTCGGCCGGTAAGTTAATTGCTGTGGTTGCGAATAGGTGGGAAGGATCGGTTGCGGTACGGGATTTTGCTGAATTACGGGAGCTTGTGATGATGGTTGAGGGTAATGGGCACGAACTGGAGCTTCTTGTTGGGTTGGTGCTGTTGATCTTCCGACAGATTGTTGAATCACACCCAAATTTGAGTAGGAAACGATAGGGCTGGTATACTTGAAACTCGAAACGTCCCCTGCTAAGGAGTACGGTGCAGGTGTAGATACTGACGCATGAATTGGAGTGTAAACCTGTAAGAAGGAATCATTTAAGCACGGTATATTGTCTCTATAGAATATAGAAGAACAGTATTTATATTTCACTACATCAAATATTAAAATAATTGTAATAAAGAAAACCTCAATTGAATAAATAATAATAATAATAATGTTTACTTCATTTCCTACACATATAGTACATTTATAAAATAATATATATCCAAATATGTGAGCAGTTTCAGTTTGTATTTATGTACATATGCAAGGAACGAAACCCCAAGACCAGGTTTGGTTTGGGTACATAGCACTCAACCATTTTCCCATCTCTATCTTGGGAATCACAGCAAACAAGCATACACATAAAAACTAAATTCCTAAAATAAACTAGACCTAAATTCTATGTGGCTCATCGAACAGAACTACCTAATTACAAAGGCAGTTAGAAAAATGACGCACTATGCCGCTGCTTATCAAAGGTGAGTTGGCGCATATACTTTTTAGATGTGGAAGACGACGAATTCTTGAATCCGTCTGGGCTAGTGCTGTATGTCTTATATATGTTGAATTAAAAAGAGCTTTCGAACAGAGACGAGCGGTGAAGTGGCGATGTAATTAGCCCGCGCGACCTGATATTTATATTATGAGCGACGATCTGAAATGTTATTTTGATGTAAAGATATGTAGGAACCCTATACTAATGATTGCATGGTACACGCATGATGCCCTCAACAAAACTATTTTTCCTATTTAGCCATTAGCTCAAAGTGTGAAAAATACGATCATATTTTCTCAAACCATTTGCAACTCGCAAGTAGATGGGCGAACAGAATAAGGATGGTGACAGCACAAACGCATTGCACAATGGGAGCTTTACGTCAGTTGGTAAGTAGGACCTATGAGTACAATCAGATTGCTGTACGCGCGCCTAATATATGTAGTTACTTGTTTTCAATAACGAAATGTGTTTCCAAAGTTAGACCAAGGCTCCTCGCCTCCGTCACAATCGGTAAAGCAGTACTGCCGAGACGTAATGCAAACCTAGGCACCAAATCTGTGCATGCCTGTTGCGGTTACCGAACAGTATGGCGGCAAGTTTGGAAGAGTTGGTATGCAGTGCATAAGATGAGTAGACCCGCCAAACCGTATCCAAATCACCCTGCACGGCTCCAAACGTATCCAGGTAAGCCTCCCTTCTAAAAGAGTAGTGTAACTGCGCATACATATGTGCAAAGTAAAATTTCAGAGAATGAAACAACACGCAGGTATAAATCGAGTAAAAAAGTGGTCCCAGAAGTGAGTTCTGAAGCACGCCGAACGCTAAAGAAGACCTCGCAGAAATATTGCCATCGAGCTTTATCGACTGCGATCTATTATTTAAGCTACATAGCGATTCTGACGCATTACGAGAGCCCGATATAGTGAAATATATGTTGCTCACAGCGTTTATGCCACTTGAGAGTATTTAACAGATAAATAAGTTTGGTAAAACAGTTTTTGTTTAAAGCAACATCGTATAGAGAAAAATATCCAAAGCTAGATGGGCCACATGGCTAGAAGCTACTTTATTCTATACAAAAATGCGTAGCAGGCTATTCTTTTATTAAATGATGTCACATGAACCATTATTAAAGAAGCAGCGCGCCACTAGTACCGCGTTATCTTTTCTTCATTGAGGAATATGCAAACTACATACACTCGCCTGACTGAGGAATCGCTGTTGCAATCAGTGTAATGGTATAATCGGTATGTACATATATGTCTGTTACGTAAGCTTCCGCGGCCGTGAATAAAACGATGCTCTTGTTTTTCGGGTTGAGACCGCACCGTTGTCGTAGCTTCTGCCAATGTTTCGTCCTTAGACTTATGGAACATCTCCAGGGCTATTACTGCATATTGATTTCAAGATTTAGTACCAACTTCACAATTTCAAAGAAAACATGCCTTTAAATGTTTTTCGTATTTCAAGTATGACAAAATTTTATAAGGACATTTTCAGATGAAATAGATCTACACAAAAAGCTCTACTGTCATCACAAGGTTATTTAGTTTATTTATACAATATACATGATATAAAATCCTGTTAGCTTTTGCACTACAAACTATACCTGAATGCGATATTTGTGGTCAACTTACATTAATTCCATGAGCATGGTGCAAAGAATTTCTTTATTTTAAGCACTTTTATGAAGATTATTATCAACTTCTCATACCACCAAATTATGTAATATGCATCATCTTTATTATTACCATAATACACTATAGATTATACGAATTAAAACCTCTTTGTTTTAGTTACCGCACATGTTTTTTGTCGGAATTTGAATTATTTTACGACAAACTTAATATGCATGTGTAATTTTAACGTAATTTTTCTATATTATTAGCACGTATTTTCTTTTTCATTTGAAATGAATTAGGAGGAGAGAGTGAGAGCTCGTCTTCGTAAATTAGTAGGACAAAATCGCTAACGTTAGCAGTTAATACTAGTGAAACAGTGAAAATACTTTCAATGGTTTCACGGAAATTAACGTAAATGGTACCTCGAAAATGGGAGATTGGAGACCTTCTTATATTAGATTAGTCTATAAAACCGGTGTTCCCTTATGAGCATATACTCTGTCTTCAGAGTGGGATACCATAAGAAATATTTTTAATTTGCTTATTATAATATCTATGTTTCAATTCCATCTTTTAGTTTAATTATTTGCGATTCAAAGTATTTTGTTTTTTGAGGTATATCACGAAAATGGTCGTTAATAAAATACAAATTAGTTTGTAAAAGTGGGTCCTGTAACAGGGTTTTACATTTGCTTATGCTTTGTGCATCCTCATTTAAATTGTTTATTACATCAATAACTTTCCTCAAATTGTCTGTGTAAAGTGAAGAGAGGGAGAGTCATAACAAGATAGGGAACCACGCTCCCTATATTGTTATGACTGGAGAGGGAGGTAAGAAAGGTGCTGGCCATTTGTCTTTGTATAAAGCAACTCTTATAGGTACTTTCAAGAAAACTTTTTTAGTGTGATTAATTAATTCGTTAACATTCGAAAATTGCTCTCTAATAAATTCCTCTACTCTATGGAGGGCGTTGGTAGTGCATGTAATATGCAGCATATTTTTCAAGATGTCTTCAATTTTCCAGCTATACGCATATAAGCTGCAGCGTCACACACAAAGAACAAAGCTTTTTCCCATTTCCTCATATCTTAAAAAAAAAATTAATACAAATTGACAACTATTTTCATTATTGCATCAACATTTACCCGTCCTATTGTTTACCTGACTATTGAATATGGCTTTGTTGGACGATTTGTATATGAAACACCAACAATGACATGAACTACATTTCGCCCTTATATATCCATCTGCGTTCAATCAACAGTAACTGTCTCCTACATTGGTTGTAATTTTGTTTACTTTTCTTTTGTGTATATTTTTAGGAGATTTTTTTGTAACGTTGACCCATTGGAAATACTTCCACCTGTATACTTTGTCAGAAAACTTTTAAAGACTGAATTATCTAGTTTTCGGAAGGGTATATTTGCAGCCACAACGGCTCCGCAAAGATCGCCATAAAAATTCTCATTCGAGACACCAGAATTGCGATGAACATCGGATTTTGAATGGTTCATAAAACGAGATTTTTTTTAACTTTTTACAGTGAACTGAACAAATCGTGCAATAAATCTCTGTGTCGTTGACAACTTTGAAACAATCATGACGCTTAATCCAGGAGCCATGAGCTCTTAGCAGGGACGTTTGTTACGACATAGTAGATATAAAAGAAAACCACAGAAACCAAATTAATATATCTGCACAAATAAAAAAAGATAATTCCAACGGGCGATAAAAGGAAATCAAATTTAATTAAAATAAAAACGAATTCTAAAAATACCCAGAGCAGAGTAAACTAAAACTAATATGAGAAGAAAGATGATAACAATGATCGAAAACAAAAACAAAATAATTGTGGAGGAAACTAAACAACTAATACTATGGTATATGGAACAGACATAAAAAACCCTGACCTCACAAAATGAATTAGAAATATAGAGGACAAAGCTAAAGATGAAACATGCACAACGATGCTTTCTGACTGAACATTAATGACTAAGTCGCGAGGAGCGCGGAAAGGGTGTGGCTTGCTAGGCTAAACGACAGAGGCGGTCGTCGATCCACAGTATGCTTATGAGCAATAGCATTTGGAAAGTTTTGGGTCTTAGTAATGCAGATCAATTTCTAAAACAAAAAAAGAAACCCTACATTAATACAAGCGTGCAACATAATATCAGATTTTTACCACTCCATATTTGGCTAGAAATAAAGAAGAAACGAAAGTTGAGCCATCAACATAAAAAACAACAGAAATTTTAATGTATTAGAATACAACAGGATATACCTATCAATTAAATGACGGGCCACTAGATCAGTGAGAACTAACCTACACACAGTTCGCCAATTAATCCATCCGTTTACTTTCTCTCGCACCTAAACGAAGACGATAATTTTACCAGAATTTTTTATCATCACTTTTTAATTTTTTTTCATCGAGGAAAATTATTGGGTTTATTAACATTGACAGCAAATGCTAATACCCAATTTAAAGGGGAGATTTCGTTCGCTGGAGAAATAGCGCAAAATTGCCAATCTGTGCGAATATAATTACGTCTCGTTTATATAATTGGATGTTATGTTTAACAAAAAATAAATCCATTATTTATATCTAATAGCATAATTGCTAGTATTATTATTAAAGTAAAAAGTATTTTTCTATAAAAATTCTTACACAAAAGCTTCAAAACTAGAGAAAACTTTCCAAACAAAAAGTATTTAGAGAGAAATACTGCATAATTAAAATTATATTCCGGTGCACAGGATGCTCAGTTTTTTTTAATGGAAAACCCTGTATATTACTGCGATTTTAGATGCCTCTCTTCAATTCATCGCAACTTTCTTCAATATTCCCTATACCTATCTATTTTACAATTTGAGATAATTGATATAATTTGAAATTTTTGCGAAATGTCGGTATTTCTTGAACTGCCGCTATCCTAAACGTCTTACACAATTGGATGGTGATTAAAATTTTATTCGATTGAGTATTTCCTGGAGTTGTTGGCAAAATATCGAAGATTTCTTTCTATCAACCAGATTCTACAAGATGGCCATCGATATGGTTACCAAGTTTCATTCTTTTTATTTCAATCACCTACGCCCGACAAAATAGCTCTTCTAGAATCTATTTTGGAAACATTTCCCCATACCTAAAATGCGTCCTTCTTATTAAATACAAAGCTATGCAGATAAGCTTTTCGCGTAAAAACGTAGAGTGCTGTGACGATATACTATAAACTTTTATTTCACTAAAGATATTTATTAAAGCAAATTTGTAAACGTTATCGTTTTTGATACAATTTCATCATCTACTCGAAGTAATCGTCATTTTCCTAAATTAGCCAGATTGTATAAATAATAAATAGTGAAAATAAATACGCAAATGTTAATAATTACAGTTCAACATAAAAGAATTAAATTAGATTAGAGAACACAGGTACTGAAAATTGTTTAAAACATTTTGTAAATTATTTAACAAAAATATTTATGCAAAGGCTTCCTGATGAATTTCTTAAAATAATACATAACATGGACGTTACACAAAATAATACTCTCGAGTAGTTTCTAAATGTTCAATAAATCACAACGAATCGCATTTACAGCTTGTGTGAAGCAAACTTTGAATAGACGTGAAATTTCATGCCTTAACTAAATTTTGCGGTTTATATTTAATGAATATCTTTAGAAAAACAAATGTTTAATGTTTCGTCGCGCAGCACTCTATGAATTTAAAGAAAAAACTTATATGCATACCTTCACATTTAATTTACTAAAAGACACATTTTATGTATAGGGAAATGTTTATAAAAAAAATGTTAGTTTCTCTATCACATCGCAGAGAAACACAGGTTTTTCATTAAAAAGAATTAAATAGCATGATTCAAGGCAATGATTTCAATGATCATATTGTAGTTATAAAGAAGTTTTCGATGTATTGCCTGAAACTCCAAGAAATACTCAGTCGAAAAGAATTTAAGGCACCACCGTAAAGTGTAAAGTCATTTTAAACATCGACATTTCACAAAAATCTTAAACTCTATAAATTACCACAAAAACTAAAATAGGTGGGTATAAGGAATTTTGTCTATTAAAAAAAACTAAATTTATATCTTGCGCAGCGGAAACCGAACAGCCTGTATACGCGGATACAATTTTATCTTTCGCAGTATTTGTTCGCGAATATCTTTTATTTGAAAACCTACTCTCTAAATTGCTCAGTAACGGAATCATCACCCGTCCAGGCACTAGGTATGATGTAGTATCGTATAAACAAGGTTCGTACAGGTTGAGTATGCATCGTCCAGGTTTACTTTTGTGCCACTCTACATACAACTATACAATCAGTTTTATCAGAACCACAGACAAAATACAAAAGGTAAAATTAGTAGAATGTCAAACATATCAAACAACTCTTAAATATGATAAATAAGTACAAACAAAAAGTGGGGTAAACCGACCAAAAATGGAATGATAATAATTTTATATGTATGTATGTATGACTGGCGAGACGAGAACCATTCAATAGCGAAAGTGATAGGCACAAATGAGTAGATTATACGAAAAAAATACCTATAAATTGCGATTTTTTTAAATTGTGTTATTTTTCCATAAAATAATGTTATTTTTTCAGGTCGGATAGACACCAAATTTTATAACGTCAACCCAACACAGAGTTTTAAGAAAAAATTTATTGCCCACAGTAAAACATTGTAAAGGTCATGGTATAGTTTGACGGTGCATAGCTCATTGTGACATAAATTATATACAAGGTAATCATTAAAGTTCCCCATTTTCCGTGCGCTTCACGAAATTAACAGAGACTAAACAGACTCATGTTTTGTCGACTATCGGGGAAACCAGTAGGGCAACACGAACCATTCTCATGAGACGAATAAACACGAGTCTCTCTAATCTCTGCTAATTTTATGAAGCGCACGGAAAGTGGCAAACTTTACTCATCATATATTAAGGGTATACTTCTACTTACTAATCAATTAATCAGCACCCCAACATTGTGACACCGGAACACTAACACACTTCAGCCAAACCCTTACCACCATACTTCACTCGCACTGTAGGCGCATTTCAATGGGCAAACTATCATCATCAGCAATGTAATTGAATTAACAAACTAAACAAAGAAATAACCTAATTATGCAAATCAAAAGTACGCAATTTAGAATTGTTTCAATTTGCATAATTTGAATAACCAAATTCTAAACTATGCAAAATTTCTTCTACATCTAACATTTACGTTCTTAATTAATTTATATTATCAACATCTTAATTCTCTAATCTTCTGGCATATGTAGAGCAACACTACATTTATCAAACGTCAGAATTTAAAATGAGCCAAATGCTGTTCCCCCCTAACTCTGGTTGATCTTCTAATCTGCCCATACACTTAATCATGAAATTTTGTAAGCTACTGATTTTCCCTAAAAGGATTTTAAGGTTACTGTTTTTTGAAGACTTTTCCTGTAACTTGGATGAAAGGGCAATTTCAAATACTTTTTATTACCGCTTTCAATGCGTTCAAGTGTGCTTATACTTCTAACTTTTAATCTACTCTTATGTTTCCTCCATCTTCACACAATCCATCTAAGTTAGTATTGGTGATTTCTTTTGCTTCATTTAGATACTTATCTTTAGCTAAGAAGAAACTGAGTAAACGATATACCAAAAAGTTAATAACCGAAAGTTTGTGTTGCTTATTGTTATTAGCAGGTTTTCTGTATGAGTCTATTTCTAATTTGGAATGGATTCCTGTTATTTGCTCCAGCCTTTCCTCCAGGTAATACACCGCATTATACAGCATTCCGAATTGAGCTCTATCAATTTGCTCCTTAATATAGTCTTTTAATGATTCTAAATCCGATCTCAAAAATCCGTTGCGTTTAGATCAGTTGACTTGGTGGCCATGAATTTCTAAAATGCCTGGTTATAATACGACTGTAAAAAAACAACAGTGAACAAGTCTTTAACTGGTCAGTGAATATAGCGGGGTGCTTCATCCTGCATAAAAATTGTTTTCAATTTCGTCCTCGTTTTGCAATTCTGGAATTGCATAACCTCTTAACATTTGCAAGTATCGTTTACCAATAACAGTTACAGTTACGAACTTATTATTCTTCTATCTCCTCGAAGAAATACGGAGCAGTGATGAAATTTGCTGCGAAACTGCAGTAAACATTGACTTTCTTGTCACTAAGATCTTCCTAAATGATTGTCTGTGGATTTTCTGTTGGCCATACTCGACAGTTTCGAGTATTGACTCCGCCATTAAGAGAAAAAATAAATATATCGCGATAATAATTCGGATTTCATTTCAACTTGAACTATTATTTGCAAAGAGAAATAGTACCTGATTGCCAATTCTGCCTCCTCAAATTAAGCTCGTTGCCGTTTACTAAAATACATTTTTAGTATCTTGCGTAAAATTTTCCAAATCGTGGTATATGACATTTGCAGACGTTTTGACATTGTGTTAACATAACTAATTTCTAGCGGATTAGTGTTGGCTGTTTTGATATTCCGAAAGAACTTCTGGAACTTGGACATTACAATTCCTTGGCCTTCCTGATCAATTACAAGCCCTGTTCTTTCAAATTTGCTGATCAAAATACGATACGTGTTTATTTTATACGAGCCTGCTCTCAAACCCATCCTCGTACGAAATCCTTATAAACCAACAGTGTAACTTCTATCACATTCATAACAACATTATACTTGTTTGCAGATTCTAAACATAATAATAGTATATTTCCTTGCTTTTGTAACGAAACCTTACTCACACGTAATACACGCCAAATATCTTTAATCGGATACACACATGCATGCTCATAATTAGTTGCGAATTTGAAGAGGTGATCGTAATATATCGAAAAAATAACTAACGCCGTTTCTAAAAAAAAACATAATTTGCAGGATATTCATGCTACAGTGGCAAGTCAAGAACTTGGAGAGAATTGCAGTCAGAAGTTTAAGCTTTTCTGCCTGTACCTGTATAGTATAGTATGATATTGCCAAATTTATTCAAAAAAATGTGAAGTTAGTGACACGGGGTGATAGGATATTTCTCAACATTTATGTAACCAAAACAATTGCATCTGATTTACATGATCGTTGTTTACAAAAGAGCTAAAATTTTACACAGAATTTAGAAGTTGACTCTGAAAATGAAGTAAAAGAATTTATTTCATCCCGAAAACCTTTGCATCAATCTTCAAAATTCTTCAGATCTTAATTGAGACGCTCGCCTTTTTTGTCAGTCATGCTACCCAAGTTTTCAAGAAAGTCCTAATGCGAGTCAAGCAAGTGTATTTTAAGAGAGATATTTATGCTCATCCGGTAATAATTTAGTAACAATTTTCTGATATCTGTCGCCTTTTTTACTTCTGCACCGCACAAATCGTTATTTGGCTAATCTGGAACAACTGTTTCAAGGATTCATGGATCATTATTGTCAACCATGTTGCCGAATAATAGAATGAGGATCCACGAATTCTCGAAACATCCAAATTAATCAAATAGCCTGTTTGGCGAGAAGTGTAATGGTATTTTCATATCATTTACCACACTCCATACTCCTTGCTGTCTGTATATACAAAAAATAGTCTACAATCTTGTTATAAACATTTCAGTGTAGCTAAAATGCAACTTTCTTTAACACATTAAATATGAAGCAATAAAGTTTTTCGTTTAAAAATCATACATCGCTGTGACGAAATACTATTTTGTTCCTCGAAATTTATTAATTAAAACAAACATTAAAACATTCATTCTTCAGGAAAGGAAAAGGTGGTTAGCACGGTTATGGGCCAAACGACGAGTTTTCGTTTAACCATGACACGGTCCGAACCCGGAACGCGTTTAGTTTTAACTGACTCTGACCATGGAAACCTGCGTTATTATTTTAAAACAAATATGTAAACAGTATCTTTTTAGTACAACTCCATCATCTACTAGAAGAGACGTTCATTTTCCCAGATACACTGTCTAATAAGTTAAGCAGCATATATAAATAGAAGTATCTAAAACCCTAATACTATGCGGGGTGTTGTATTGTGCATTGCGGAAACTGAACAACCTGTATATTTGATTTTAATTTTATATTTATATATTTTATAGCGCTAGTCCCCAAATACTTGAACACTTTCTCTGTAAATCGCTAAAAATGGATTACCTTGCACCTACGCACTAGGTGGACACACTGTACAACAGCGCCAATTGTAATAAGCTAGATGTACTCGCAGATAAGAAGATCTATCTCTCCATTTGGATGTGGTGGTGGTCACAAGGGACTTCAAATATTATATACGACACCTGACAGCTACATAGTACCGTGATATTTTGCAGAACCGCCGGTTGCGATCCGTAACGCAAACCTACGACCGATCTGAGGGCCAGCGGACCAAGTTTCCGATCTAAGCAGGTACATAGATTAGCAGTAGATGCGGGGAAAATAGTTTCAGGATACTAAATTGGTCAGCACGAGGAGGAGATTCATGGTTCGCCCTCCAGAATGACTAAGAGATGGAAATCTGTCACGAAAAAGGATAAGCGCTGCTTCGTATGACGTGACTGACGACTTGTGCAATAAATTAGTGGATTACGTGCCATCGAAGCTCTGGAAGTACATACTTTAATACAGTAACGGATGAGTCCACTATCAATCTATACTTGTGCACCTTCTTTTGCTTTTCATATTTAAATTTGTTTTCGTTTGTAAAAATTTTATCGTGAATAATTTGAATAATATACAAGCAGAGAATTTTTGCAACTTGCACCGGCACTTCCATTAATCGAAAAAATTTGAAGGTCCCTTTTGTATGTATTAATGTTATATGTAAATAGTGTCATATGTGGTAACATCAACAGTCTTGTCATAAAAATCGCGTTATTTACTTTTTTACGTAGGTGATGAAATATGACTTTCTTACCTCAAATGAGATATGAGAAATTCAACTTTCTACCGGCTGGGAAAAATAGTATATTTCAAACTTAGGTCGCGGGCAAGTATTATAAACCAAGCCAGAGGCGAGGTTTGTAATTGCCCTAGGTCTGCAAGGGCACCTTTTTCACGAGGTTTGTAGACACTTTCTTTCCCAGCCAGTTCTATTTATTTCATTAATCCGTGTAGACTGTATCGAATGTACTAATGTAATTTGTTAATAATGTCACATGTGGTCACATCTAACATATACAACTTTATCATAAAAATCACCACGCTTACCTTCGTACCTAGGTACCTCAATCATGTCGAGATTTTCATAATAAAACTAAGAATGTAAAAGGAAACCAAGATCATTCACGTTTCAATGTCATGACAACAGCAGAGTATGTACAAGAATATGGGTACAAACTCCACTTAGGGGAAGGCTGCTGACCCACTAAAGCATTCAGTCGGTTCCTACCGACCAACTAGGGACTGCCCGCGCGAGTCGGATCCTCAGTGAGCCCTCCTTCCCCCCTCCTCCCCATGTTACAGTTCCTTCTCAACCTTTGATAAGTAACAGTTGATGTCGATTCTTGGGGACTAACCTCACATCTTGATCGCCGCGGTCTAGGCCGCGCGGGCGACAGCAATCGGCCCGACAGAACCTAGGCCACCCAAGTACAACAACAGATGCCTCGGGGCCAAAGCCGATGACCACTGATAACTGTCGACTAGTGACGGAAATCGAATCAACCCTAAGATACAATATGCAACCGGAATGGCCGGGCCAAAGCCCTACCCAAATCATGCCTACTAGGGTTCAGGTAAGGAGCTCCTGGCATTACGATGAATCCAAAGAATTTCCCGATCGGCCAGGAGCGGCCATTATACGGGCTGGTACAACAAAATTTTGCATTCTCCCCTATGTAAAGTTGCCCCCGCCACCCTCGTTAGTCTGACCAACCAGAGATTGGGTAGTGAAATTGCAGGAGTTTATGGGTAAACCCCACATAGTAAGCGATTTAACAGAGCATATGCATAGAATACGAAGTAGTTTGATATTTAGTGAATTGATAATTACTATTTGCAGCACAAAAATTGAAAAAATATCTAGTTTTGCCTGAAAATGCAGGAAAAACGGAAAAATCAATGAAGTTCAGTGACTAAAGCTTTTCCTCGATAGTAAAACTAATCATCATTGCCAACAGATTCTGACTTATCTGTTGGACGCGAGTGTTAACTACCGCTACATCAAATGATATACATCAACAACTATTGTGGTTGAGACTTTTGTTATAGCTTTTTTCATATTGAGATTGAAGTACTAGGCCTTTCTATAATTTGGAGTGTTGCTAAGTCAAAAAAAAGGGAAATGATCAATCAAAAACGAAAATCATCAATTTGCACAATTTAGCATTCACAGTTAGCGAAATGCCTAAACTTTTTTGAATTGAAAAAAGATATGGAAATGTGTCAAAAATTATGTTAATTATGTAGTGAAAGGTACAAGTTTCATTTCTTTTATTTTCCTGTGATTTCATTGTTTTAGTTGAAGAAGCTATGCGAAGTTTGTCTTTTTTAATTTGGTCACCAGGCACAGTATAAGTTTCATGAATTTCTCAATTCAAAATTGATATTAAGTTATTGTAAATATCTGTATTTGTATATTGAAGAGAATAACATGGGATATTCGTCTGACTTGGTCGTTAATCACAAGGTAAGTTTCAGTAACTACTCTTATCAGATATGGATTTATAATAAATTTAATTTAAATATTTATAAATGATATAACCGGTATAACCTGTTTACAAATAATAAACAGAATTAGGTCAGATAGTTTCCTTGGCTTGGTTATTATTTAGGAAGCTATCCAATTTTGTTCCGCTTAATACTTGAATAACTAATAGCTTACTAAGCACAATATAATTTCTTTAGTTAGTAGAGAATGCGAAAGTGACTTGTTGTAATGGTTTATTTTCTTTCTGTATATTTGGTTCTTGTGCATTTAAACTTCTAATTTATATCAAAAACGTTACGCCATATTCATAAATAACAACAATCTATACGGTTATAATTTTTACTGCCAATAGCACGGAGCATGGACAACAATAACACATCTGACAAAGTTTAAGGTTGTTTCAATAAGAGCAATACTTCGATCTCAACCCGTGAAACCCGCTATAAGCTATTTGTGGTCAATACATTGAAAAAAGTGCGGAACCTAATCTGGACTAGTAATGCACACACCGTAACAGAAAAGCGATACTTTCCCATTTTTTGTCGGCGTTGTAGTAGTAGTAATTAGTTATTTAATGTAATAAAAATTACATTAAAAGTCATGCGAAATATGTACAAAATACATGAAAGACCTCAATAATCAATGTGCTTTTGCATGGTTGTTAAACGATGATACAGCACTTTCAATAAGTCTCTCCGGCGCGTAACGTGTATGTTGCAGTCTTGAAAATAAAGATGGAAAAGGTAACGTAAAGATCTTTTCACTAGTGTTCTATATGATTGATCTGGTTTTAGGTAACATAGCACGTTTTTGAAGCAAGGAGACTCGTTCCGTGATTGTGGACGTTCCGCAGAATGCAATAGCATAAGACGCCACACTATGAAAGTTCGCGAAGTAGGCGGAACGGTTCGCATGGTTAGTAGAAACGCTCTTGCTTCTTCGAATGCTATAGAATTCGAATAATCTAAATGCTGCTGCATTTAGATTATTTGCTATTTCATTCATGTTTATCTTCTAATTTAATTCATCATCTATACATAGACCTAAGTGTTTTTTGTTCTTTGTTTCTTCATCTTTTTCGTGGTTAAATTCTGGTTTTTGTGTTTTACTCTTGTTTAATTTTACTCGGTTTGAAGAAAATTACCTTTCTGCCTCTATTTGTACAGCTTCCAATTTTTCCAGTATATCATTTTTAGAAGTTTCTCTAAATATATGTATGCCGTTTTCTCCCTTTAGTTTTTGTATTTATAATTTTGTGTTTATAATTCTTTATATTCAAGTAACTTTCTCTAACTTCTCGGTCTATTTTTAGTTTGTATTGTATTGTCTGTAATATGCGGTAATCATTGTTATAAGTATTTCACATGCTTGTCTTGCATATATCTCAGAGAATGTAATATGCACATAATTTTTATTTAAATTCTAGGATGGTTTTGATATTAATTATTCTAACGTTAGATAATATTTTTGTATTTTCAGTTGTGTGTTTTGGATCATTCTCAAACGTGTTTCTAAGCTAAATGATCAACTATATGAAGATTAATCGTACATATATCATAACTTGCAACATCAATATTTGTAATAATGTTGTTTATATATGTCTGCGTGGTTCTTGTAACCGATTCAATAGTTTTAACAGAGAACCTGTAAGATTTGAATAAATACATTACATTATACGTTTGGCAATTTGTTCGTTTAAAATCTAAATTAAAATCACCCGCTATGAAAACTTTATTGTTGATATTTCCATTTGATTTAGTACTTTATTTAATTTACTGATAAAAACACTAAAATCTCCATTTAGGGATATAATTACATGGAGCACATTTGTGTTGCTTTTTATGTAAATAGTTTCGTAAGCGTATAATTTCCGCAGCCAAGTTACACTCTTAATCAATTCCAGGTTTTCTAATTTAGTATTATACCTGGTTTCGTTTATGTGTTGCGCCACACTTAGCGACTCTATTCTACCGTACCTATAAAACCGAATGTGCTCCTTGAATTTGGCGCCTGATTGGAAAACCTAACATCGATTAAGAGCGTAACTTTGCCGCGGGAACTAGACGCTTACGAAACTATTTATATAAAAAGCAACACGAATTTTATAAACATTTATTGGGGTGGCACATACACGTGTTTTATGTATCGTACTACAATGACAAGAGACTCTTTCGTCCATTTGTCCATATTTTTCGCATGTTTTAGTTTTAAGGTGTGTAGGCGGCAAAAGTAGGTACTTGTAAATAATATTCTCTTCTCGAGAATAGGAATAGAAGCTGCTGTCCGAGATTAGTTAATTAAACTTGTGTGGCGCGGAGAGTGCCGAGACATTAGCACCATTTACCCTATCCATGCTTCTCTTTCTGCCGCTATAAAGTTGTCTGTTATATTTCCTGTGCCTTTTATTTTTATCTATTTAATTTTCGACTTTTTCTGCGATTGCGATTGCGTTGCTGAATGGTTTCTCTATATATCTATCTCCTTTTCTGTTACTATTTTCCTCGGTTGATCTGTTGATCGGTTGAAGTGGCTCTAGCCGTAGACCTCGTCTTCGTCGGATTCTTACCATATTGAACAGTTTTTATAAATGTTTACTGCTTTCCCATCTTTTTACGTCTCTAAGTTTAAGTTTATACTACAGTTCATTAACATTATTTAAAATTTGTACTATTTTATCACTATCGGTTTCAACGTTTAGACTACTATGTGATACTTTTAAAGCTGCTGTAGTATTGTAAGACATACTTAATATTTCCAAATACATCCAATTTAGAATCAAATAAATGTCGCTTAAAAATTTAAGATGATTTTTACTTCAAAAATGGGAGCAGATGTTTGTGTTTAATAAGAAGGTAGTCTGAAAAGTTTCAAACCTTAACATGAAGAAGGCGTTACACGTTGAAAATATTCAGGTAATATTTATTACGTATGCGTTGAAAAATAGTTTTGGAAATTTTGCCATTATTATTATTAAATTATCTCCTGTTTATCAAGGTAAGTTCATGTTAATTTATTATTTCCGTCGAAGAACTGTTTTCTTTAGTTTTCCTTTTAACTGTTACTTAACTTACAGTAATTAAGCTTTTCATCAGATTAGCATCTAGCATCTAACACTTAACATTGCAATTAATCCTCATTTTTCAATTTACCGCAAACTTGAACGCTGTATTCAACATCACAAAATAAGCAAAACTATTGATAAATATTTTTAAAAAGTCAAAAATATGTACGTTTATAAGAATGGGATACCCCATCCGGGAACAGATTGTATAATCGCATGGAAATAATCTACCAATTTAACACATGGAAAAATACATACCTTTTGTGGAATGGGTGCAATTTTACTTAATGGCTGCGTATTATAAACAACATTCTGCGGTGTATACTGAGGTTGCTGTTGCGCTTGCTGAGGAACGTACGGGATTCCAGGAGCAGATGCTGTTGGCTGTGGCAAAAACTTATACGTTGGTTGTACGACGTAGTTTAATTGCTGTGGAGGAGAATATTGTATTTTGTGCGGTGCAACGTACGGTGGAGATTGGTATTTCGCAGCGTTGAAACCACCGCCGGAGCCCGAAACTGGTGATTCCCCCGATGTGGCCGGCTTAACCGTACTAACTGCAAAGTCATTACTTGCACGTCTTCGTATCGTATGCACTCCCAACGCTTGGCCGATGCTCGCAAGAAAAAGTACCTGTAATTGTTTCTGTTATAAAATGGGCTACATAAGTTGCTAGAACGATTAAGTTTGGTTAAGATTAACTAGATGCCCATTTAATAGATTAGTTGCAAGGTTAATCGCTGTTCTGGATTTCTTGCTACATACTATTTACACGCAATAAGAGATTTAAAACATGATTCTAAAATTCTAATAAATAATTAAGCAGTGAGAATTCGAATGAGGCTAGTTGCTGAAACAATAATTTTTGGGTTGCTTATCACTCTTACAAAAAAGTATTTATTGAGCATCTAAATTGAATATCTGTCGAAATTGTTGAGAAAATATTTGTAACACAATTTCTATATAAGAAAAGAGGTACCCGTTTAAACGAAGATTATTTAAATTTGTTCGGTATCCACACAACAAAGTCTAGAATTTGAAAAGCTTTCGATCGGACAAGGTAAAAATTCAAAAACGTAAACCTATTAATAATAATCCAAATAGGGAAATCGTCATCGGATACTTCGCAAAATATCCAACAATGTCTTTAATACAAGATGCGCTGGAATTAGGTATTCAATACACAGAACACTTCGCAAATATAGCTTATTGCCGTGGCTCAACAACTAAAAGAAATTAATTTCCCAAGAGTTTTTGCAACTTTATTTTAACATGGTCTCAAGAATGCCATTTTTTTTTTATATTATCTAGACGAATGAAGCCACATTTAGAGGAAGTGGTCTGCTTAAACGGCACAATTCTCATTACTGAAGCAATTCGTACTTAGAACGCAAAATTTCCAGGAGTGTGTTCATTCTCCGAAGTACCTTGAAAAGTATCAATTTTAGATGTTTAAGGAATATGACATTTTTTGTTTTTTTTTTGTAAGAGCAATTGGATAGAAAAGAGAAAAATAGCTAATTGTACTAAAAGAAATTAGTTTCGACGCTTTTTGCATTTAAATGTTTTCAGACACACTATTTAATATCTTCAGAAAATTAAGGCGGGGTAAGTTCGGGCTGTAACCTATCCTACACTATACGGTCAACAGTAACAACGCAAAGTTTCAAATTTCAAGAAATTAAAAAAAAAACGCAATTATTTCATTCATATCGTTAGAAAGAGCAACATAGTTGTTTAATCAAATAAACCGTAAAATTGGATTGGGAATCCAAAATTGTGATAATATACAGGATGCTCTTCTTCTTACTTCTGGTATAATCGGAAATGTGAGATTACTAAGAATATTTTAGTTCAATAGCATATGACAGTTTCAGTGTAGTGCCAAGTTTCCCAAGTATACTCTTTCATACACGGGTCGATACAGTTCCTCGTGAGGTACCCTGTATATTTTGCGGTATTTCATGTTCCTTACACCTATATAAAGTACACAATTAGCAAATTGTAATGCATATATAATCATGGTGGAAAAACTTTATCTACAAACAAACGCAAACAGAAGCATTAATTAGTATGTACCTCAAATTACATTATATATGGTGAAAGGGAATGGGGCCTACCATTTTTAACTTGAAATAAGTATTCAATTACATATTGCACAAATCAGGACAAAAGTACATAGTTGCTCAATAGTAATTGAATAAGTAAATGCATAAATAAGCTTGACGTACCCTGCGGTCACAACGAAAGGAACAAATTCAAGCAATTCGTTTTTTCTTAAAACGCTTAGACACCTCGATCAACATTTTTGAATTACCATATTTTAGCCTATACTCCAGGGCAATTCAACTTCAGGTTTACCCGAAGAAGCCATCACGTTTGTTCTAAATGCAATATCCGGCAAATTTCAATGGTTTTCGATAAACGATAAAAAGACATTTCCAGAAAACTCAATCTAAACGTTTTTATTACGAATAGAAACAAATGGGCAAAACTTGTCTACTTTTAGAAAAACACTTCGGAAGTACTTGGCCATAAATGAATATTTACTGTCTGTTTATTATTATTCGCCTTTTTTCACTTGATTATGACGTACACCTTATTCAGAATTACTAATTTCTCAATTATATAGATTTTTGTTTTAGTTATGGTTATTTTGTTGCAATTTATTAATTTATTTGCAAGTTTTTATATTATTTGAAATATTTCTTGGCATATGGACTTAATTATGCACCGAATTTCCTTTGTAAATACTTCGCAATATGGAGACAAAAATACAGATGAAGAAAAATAAATGTATGGAAGTATGCACAGCACAGTAATCAGTTAGTTTTAAAAATTATGCCACTGAAAACATTACAAAATAATGTTTTTTCTCGCTAATAGATGTCTCAGTTTTTACATTAGCTTAAAATTCCATCAATTCCATAATTTCATGCTTCTTCACTTTATATATCTTTATATCAAAGTATACACATACAAACCCGTATTCCATCCATCCATATTTCGATTATTAATTTGATGTGTCATGTACATGTACGTTGCATAATAATGAGCTTTCGATAAATGCAAATTAATGACTACTGTTTTTAGATAACTTATATATTTGGAAATACTTCATTTATTGCAATACATTGACCTCAATACAAATGTGTGCCGACGTAAATGTTCTACTCCCTTTTCTAATGTAATAAAAGCGTTTAATATTTTCCAAACCAAAAAAAAAATCGACTACTTCGTTTCATACTTGGAATCTTCCTCACAAAGATGTTGCAGATAAAGAAAAAAGAGTGTTCTTAACATATCTCGCATCAAAAAAAATACCTTCGTGCAGAAAATAGAATTCGAAATTTTTCTAGGTTAGGGCCACATCTAGTATATCATTAATCTCTTAATTTATTGAACACCAATTATAAATAACCTATCGATGGAATTTTATTTAATAATGAATAGATGCCATAACAGTAGGATTTCTTAAATATATAAAATTTGAAAATGTTACAATTTTTACCAAGAAAATTAGTAAATGAATCTTCGTGCTAACAGCATTGCAAAAAAATATATGTATGAGCTCAATCAATCCGTGTACTGTGCTTCCGAATTAAACCGGCCAAGCCACTTTCATGTATTTATTTTTATTTCTAAATAGACCCCAAATGTCTGTTTTTTGAGATTGAACATACGTTGGAGTCAAGTATTATGGTAACGTAAAAATAAATAAATCTTCAAGATTATACCACCAACTGGCTTAGATAAATTATCTAATAAAAAGGCGAAGCACCAAATCGAATATATTTTGAGGAATCACATCGTTATAAATCAACATGAGTGTAAACCTCCCCCGTATGTATATGTATATGTATATCGGAGAAATATGTACGTACATAATATGTAGTGTTACCACGTTTCATGGTGGACTCAATACATACAAGTCAGACCGGCACTAGTTACCTTCTCATCTTATCTCTTGCGGTATTATATTTTCGAAAGTTGAGTCATTTTGTGGGGAAAGCTTCTTCATATAACCAGTTTCAAAATAATATTTCTAGAAAAATAAAATTCAATTTAAAATGTTATGAAACAGTAAACGAAAGCCTCCATAAAATAACTCTTCTCAATTGAAATTTATGGCAATGGCGATAGAGAATAAAAATGAATCACTCAAGAAGTAAAAAGTCAACGTGCTTCAGGATTTCTTTTCAAGCAATGTTTTGCAGGGGAGGTTCATCAATACAATATTTTGATTTTATATACGTGCAAATATTATACAGGCAGTGATGGGCAAGGGGCAAGTGACTAAATTTTTGTAACGACTAGATACACCGACGTTAACTCGTCTCACGAGATTGGGTTTATGCTACTTACCGGTTTCTTCAAGAGTTCACAAAACGCGAGTCTGTCTAACCACTTTGAAAATGCAGTAATTTCCTGGCCACTTTTTAAACATTAATAACTACGTTATTCTTTACATGATATTTAATTCTTCGTCAAAAGATATTACGTTTCCCTATTCCTAAAACGAATACTTAGACAATTAAACAATTCACGATGACTCTGTGTGAGTGATCCATATTGAGTAAAAGAGGTAATAATAGTCTCAATCTCACAAAAACCCTTTCATAACAAGGTGCTTCCGATTTCGAGCAAAGTTTAGTATATTCGAGCAAGAGTTAATATAGTGCGGATAAAATTTGTTAGTTTCATAAAATATTAGAACTTAAATTTGTAAAATTACATTTCACCAGGACTAAGGAGATTACTTATTGTAAAGTTAGTGTCGAAAATAATAAAATTTAGTGTGAATGGGGACGAACACAAACACAAATGACGTCCGGCGTTATTACTCCCAATGAGACTAACAATTTTATAAATTTCGAAAAACGGATATGAACATTCTTCAATCTTAACAATTTAATAATCAATTATTTTACTTTTTAATTTTTAATTTCAAGTGTCCATATCTTAAACCATTTTTAATTAAGCATCAAACTACATTTTCAGACAGTATTGGCCTCTCCGAGCATGTTCAAAGTTTAAAGTTTTCCAGAAATAATCAATAGATTCAAATAATCCTGATTTGTGTGACATTAATAGCAATAATAAATAGTAATAACCTTAATTGTGAATAATTACCAAAGTATTTATTTTAGGTACCGGGAAATGTAATATTATTTGACGAAGAATTTCATATTCCATCATTTACAATAAAAATATACGGGATGTTCTATTTAAAATAGCGGAGATATTAATATTTTAAATTTAACATATTTGATCGATTAATTCTTACACCCTGTATAATATTTGCACAAAAAATTTAATATTTTTCAATACCCCGTATTTGATTATCGTAGCTCGTTGGCGGCAACAGAATTGAACCTTTGATTTTACCGAAGTTGCCACACCACCTTCAGGTACAGGGCGGCATTAATGGAAACTCCGAAACATCAATCTGAAGACGAGCCATTCTGATAACGATATCTCGAAGGTCACTGCAAATGATACTACAAAGGGAAACGCCTTTGTTGCCATACAAAGTGAAACTAGTACGGACAATGAATCTCACAGATTTTAAGCTAATAATGAGCACTGAAACTCATGTCCATTGATTTTCGAACAAGCAAGAGATTATGAAGAAGTTATTAATTAACGTAAGTTGTATCCAATATATAATATGATGTGGTGTGAGCGCGAAAAGAGTCGTCGCTCTATAGTTCTTCACAAATGAGGAAGGTATCTCGGTAACCATTACTACAGAACGATATCAGAGTAATATTGAACACTTATCGAGACCAGCTGTTGAGGAAAAACCGGAGCTGTGGTTCTATGAGATGCGCGGACCGACGGAATATGGTACTGTTAAGCACATTTTTAGCGAACGGTTAATAAGCAGATTTGCTGATTTCAACTAGTCTTCACGTTCTCCAGATTTAACAACGGACTACTTCCTTTGGCGGTATTCGAAGGAAAAGACTTACGAAACCAAGTTAGCAACAATCTAGGAGTTCCAGGGTAATAATCCACAAATTCTTAGGAATGCAATGGAAAATGCTTTACAAACTACCCGCCTTTGTGAGGAGGACAACGGTTTTCGTAACTAATGCAAAAAATCTAAATTCTATGTTTTATTTCCCAAAATAAAAGTATTACATTTATTTATAAATAAAAAAGTATTCAAATTTTTTCATACCAATACGAGACATATGCGCCACTTTGCAAGAAGGTCCCGTTAATAATAGCATTTCTTCCCTAGAAAATCATAATTGCTTTTAAAAACCTTAGCTCAACAGCAGTCAATGCAGAAACTATATGCATCAATCGAATATATTCGTTTAATCAGAAAAAAAATTAAGTCAATTGTGAGCAGTAAAGCATAAAATATTGTTAAACGAGATCGCAAATATTTATGACAACATGATACATAGGATGTACCTGAATAATTTGGGAATATCTTTATTTAACCCATTAACGGCAGCTGTACTCCAATGAGTACACCTATGTCTTGTAATAGTTTTATTGTTTACATACATTACAAGAAGGCGTATACTGTACTGTACGTGTTGCCATATATGTGCCTAGTGCGTATTTATTTGAAATAATTCTTAATTTTTGGATTGGGAAACAATAATACTAACCTTATTTGAAATACAACTGAATATGATACCACCGTCTGCCGAAGAACTAACAGATAATGAGGATTGCGTACATGATTTAGTCAGGAACTTTAGAAGTTGTACGCTTTAATATGACTATGAATCTGATGTGTGTAAGAATTATATGCCCCTGACCAAGTAACAAATAATACGAGAAAAGCGATCAAGAGGGTTTTCGTGCCTTCTTCATCTAAATTCGAAAACAGTTCATGTAGCTTATTCTACCTTCTCAGAACCAACGTCGACTAACACATTTGATTCTACCAATAATATACATACCTAGTAGGGCTATAAATATTGTTACACCATTAAGCGCATGCGTTTGCACTATATAAATTAAGCATGCCATTACTTTAATGCATGGTTGTTGGGGTTAACCTTCATATAGTTTGTGCCGAAAAGAAACTTGAATTCGATTGTGCATTCGTCCAACAAAGAAGATCGTATCGCAGTTGTTGCACTACATAAATGCTATATGCAAAGGGGCAAAATTTTCAAGACGCTTCGTCCGCTTAGGATTAGTCGGATGTTCGTGTTTCGGTGAATTAAACTATCTGAAGAAACCGGAAGTATTAAAGATCGTCGGCAATCAGGGCGTCCACGCACGATTCGTACGCCATTATAAAAGTCGTAACAGCAAGAATTCGAAGAAATCCCCACACAAAGCAAGAGATTATGGCTCATGACACTTTCAACTAACGCACAGGACAGTTGGTAACAATAGCACTTTAAAAAAGAGAATTGGAAAGTCAAAACAAGTGTTAACGAAGGATGCTGATAATAGCCATCGAAAGATCCTGTTTACAGATGAAAAGATCTTCACTATCGAAGAACATGTTAATAAACAAAATAGTCGAGTGTATACAAAATCACCACACTTCCGAGCTGATTCCGCAGCTTGAAAAGGTTACCATCCTGCGTCAGTCATGATTTGGTGGGGCGTCTCCTATGATGTTATCACAGACTTGCATCTCTATGAGAAGGGACTTAAAACTTCAGCAAAAGTGTGTCAGAATTCAGGTCTGGAATCTGAGTAAAACCTCTGAATCAGGCTTTCTTCCAAAATGAGCACTTGGGTGAGTATGAGTATTTGGGCAAGATTCTGCACCTGGACACAAGCAAGACAACGCAGACTTGGTTTCACGGGAATTTGCCTAGTTTCATTACCACCGAAGATTCTCTGGTAGCCCGGACCTAAATCCATTAAATTACAAATTGTGGACAGTTTTAGAGCACAAGATCTGCCATAAAGGATACTCCAACTTCGATTCCCTAAAGAAGGTCTTTCGTATTGATATGTGGCCGCCAAGATTTAAGGCTTGCATAAAGGCCAAGGTCGGCCATTTTCAATGGAACATGTATTTTTTACTTACATACATATTTATTTATTATTTATTTTCAATTGAAAGTCTGATATGTTTTTAATGAAGAACTATATCAACTAATTATGTCTCAAAATAATCAGTGTGTTAGATAACAGGATAATTACATATTCGAAACTAATTTCAGAAATACGCATCTTCATTGGCGTTCTGTTACCTAGAAGACACCACAAAGTACGCCACGAGCGTAAGTTCTGATCATGTGGAAAAGAAAATGTAACTAGAACAATGCCCCCGGGAGCGCGCGTTGCTGTGAAATTACTCCAGCAGGTTAAAGATCAGGTAAATTCTAATTATAGAATAGTAATCACAAGAAGGAAGTAGTGGTGGATTCTTTTTAGTTACCTTAATGCAAATGCACGGGGGATTCATAGATTGACTTCATGAACGGAATTTATTGGAATTTGAAAGGCATGTAACGAGATCCTATTCGGGTAAATAATAAAAGAAAAAGTAAAAATCTCTGCTCGGCAAGTTAATTACTTACAGCACTCCAATTTGACAAAACTGGACACTTTTAAAAAAATTTAGAAAACCAATTGAGGAGATATGTTTACAATTCAAGAATGCGATGATGATACAAAAAAAATTCAAAGGACGTTGCGTTCAAAATAAATGCCTAAAAACCGTCTGCAGTATGAGATTCAATAGACACTTTCTATCCCTAAAAGCTTATAAGGCTAGCTTTATTTTCGGTTACGATGTTGGGATATTGCCCTATTTAAATCAACAAACATTTATTTAGTGGCTATACTGTCAACTGGCAAGAGTCATAATCATTGCAGTTTTATATTTTCAGTTATTTCAATTGTTTGTAGTTGTGTAAACCGTTTAGAATATTTTCTCCATCAACATCACATTCAAGCTTCATATTAACAAAGAACAAGAAAAGAAAAAACACACAAGTAAATGACCGATTACAAACATATAATGAGAATTTGCAAGCATGTACTCGACGTAAGGTATGATTTTTTATACGAAAAATGCAACCTAGTTTAACTGCAATTCGTGGTACTGTCAATGGCGATGATGATCTCCCTAACTTCATCATATGGATTATGAATTTAAAAGGATAAAACGGAAAAGTATACTCATTGAAGGAGATGATATTATTCGATGGAAGCACAAATGCTTACGAGGCATCAAGGAATTTAAAGAAGACGAAATAATTTTCTTCTTCGTATT
Source organism: Marronus borbonicus (assembly GCA_902655005.2). Classification (NCBI taxonomy): domain Eukaryota; kingdom Metazoa; phylum Arthropoda; class Insecta; order Coleoptera; family Scarabaeidae; genus Marronus; species Marronus borbonicus. Next base: position 1,911,789 of record LR737381.1, read on the forward strand.
ATACTTTTCATCTGCTTATTTAAACTGTTAATTTGCTTGTAATTTTATTTTGTTTCAGATCGAACTATAATATATACAGATAAACCATGGGTGTACGTCAAACATCGAGTAAATGAAAAATGCGCAAACACTGTTCAAAACAGCTTTTATACAAGAACTAGGGACTTGTTCGAAATTACCCAGTGGTTTTGAGCCTTGTTTGGCATGCTGGTGTTGATAATAGTTTTGTTGCTGATGCTAAATATATATTGCTCTGCGAGAAAAACACTGCTGACGTTCATTACGAGACAAATTCAAAAACACATGAGGATTGGTCTATAGAGAAAATATTTTCAAATATATCGCAGAACCCAGTAATTGTCCTTAATAATCCTTCGCACCACTAAAGAAAATTTTCCAACGACAGAATGGAGTAAAACCCAAATTATTGAACGGTTTCGTGAGAAACAAATATCAACCACTAATGGGATGCCAAAAAGGGACTTACTGGTTTGCGTATCACCAACTGAACGGTAGTAAGTTCTGTTTTTGTACACAATATCAATAATTTACAGAGTCTTATGGTTCCGGTGCATCCACCTTAATAAGTATTTGCCAACCTACATTTTAAATTGGATGCTTATTATTAATCCCTGTATATCTTTTAAAGATTTCTACAATTTTTTTTTAAGTAGTGTAATCGCAAAATGTTAACGTACATTTTTGTTTTAATCGTTGCCTATTCTTCTCCTTTAACGTGTTGGTGTTAATTTTCAAATTTATTTTATATGATCTTTTAAAACGTCCATAAAGGCTCTGTTTTAATCACATAAAATGTCAAATGATTAATCGAAAACATTAATGTAACATGATGGGACGATTTGGCAACCGTGAATTGAATTCCCATAAGACTGCATATGGAGGTGGAGATGCGCTGTAGTGTACTCAACTAGTACCGCACTTTGTACAACTAAATATTTATATATTTTTATATACGCATGTCGTGTTTATTAACGTTTAACAACAATAAATCTTAAATTATTTTTATCACGAACTTGATTATACGTGTTAATAGCGAAAAACAGAGAATTATAATTTACCTAAAGAAGCTACTAACCTTGTAAATTAATCCATCGTCGAACTGATAGATTCAAAAGAAAATTGTACTTCATTTGAAAAAACGAAATAATTGCGCAAAGTATGCATATCTATACAAGCTATTACGAAATGGAGATTTTGTTTCTGATTTAGATAAACAAACACTGAATGATTCTTATGTATCCAAAAATCTGCAAGGTGATTAAGCTCAAAGTGCGTCGTTATTAAAGGTCTGCAAAAATGGTTTTCTGGCAGGTTCTGATCTTAAAAACGAGTTAAACTTTAATTCGCAATCTTTGAATTTTTTGGAAAAGTCTCAACAAAATCGAAAGGTATATTCCAAAGTACAAACATTTAAGTAGTCTCTTGCACTATTTTATTATTTATGTAATACCTAATACCGAAATGTGAAGAAGTGCTGTCATCTAACAAATAATATCAACATTATTAGCTATTTATTATAAACTAATTGAGTCATTGGAACGCATTATTTTTACTATTCTATATGCCTGGATTTAATTCTTACAAGCTTACTTGCGTTTGAACCATAAATTATAGTAAAAAAGCCCGTAAAAAATCCGCATCCAAATATTGGACATCGCGCCGCAGTAGAAACCTTTGAAATGAATTCGCAAAGTACAGCAAAGTGCTTACCCGACTTCACCAACTACACATTCCTGGAGTATCAAAATAAAATATAAATTGATTCTTCATAACGAGCAATTACTTAGTTGAAGATACTATGAATCCTAATTAAACGTGCATTCATAGAATTAAAAATAGTTAAACTAATTTAAAGCTTATTTTACATTTTTTCACGACTTAATTTTTGTGTTTTTAAACATATATTGAAAGAGAAAATATAAAATAAGGAAAGATACAAAAAAAAACAATTTTATCAATTTATAAATTATAAGGGACCTATTTAAATAATTTTTCGTAAATAACGGTACTTCGTCGGCAGCATTCTTGCGCGATATTGCGTTTATATCGTACAGAACATACTAATACGATATAATCGTAACGAAGCAATTAGAATCTAAGAATCACTTTCACATAACAAATAACTGCGCACAATAATTAGACGTAGAAAAAACTATGCACTTACAGTTAGGACTTTCATGTTCAACCAGATGAGCTAAAACGTAACAGTGAGAGTGCAAAGAAAGAGGCGCTGACAAGATATATATGTACGACTTCCTAGTGATCTCCTTTCTCTATGAATATACGCGTCTGGTTACCCCCCATACTCATGAAATTTCATGGGCTTCCTGTATCAATTTAGAAGCGAATCATCAAAATCGCGGCGGTACATTAATCGTTTAATTGTGTTCTTAAAAAATGTATCGCGCTTGCCCAACACTTGTTATTATTTTTTACTTTTTTATAGAAATAACCGCAATCTATACTTTACGCACTAAGAGTACTAGAATGATGGGAAAACATCTACAGTGGATTTGCGCAAGTATTTTGCAATGTTTTCGGTTGAGTAAATCTGTCGGTGTCTTAATTGCCGTGTAATACGGAAGCATATTACTAATCCACCTTCTAATACAATTTCTATATACAAAATTCCTTCGTAGATGCCCACAGTATCGACGAGAGACCAAATCCTAGCGTCCCGTAGAGTACGTGATATATCGCTAATACAATGAAACGTCCTGCTGTTTACAGGATCTTCTGAGTGAATTGTGAATAAACAAAGTTTGAGGAATAATATGTTTTAATTAGATTTGCAGTGATTGCTTTAATATCGACAATGTTCGTTAATTATATTCTATACTAATATGCAGCGGTTTAAAGGATGTTTTAACTTTTTATTAAACTAATTCCATTTCCTTATCAAAATAAAAAATTATATTCAAGTTATTTGATCCCAGGTTCTCATTGAATGTTCAAATTTTATAAGTGGATCTGATTTCTTTGTGGGTCATTTGAACGGTGCCATTTACTTGTCGTTCAAGGAACAAGATTCTGTTCACGTATTCTAATAATTTGGTAGTTCATGCCACCATTACTCAATTAAGCCAGGCAATCAGAAGTTGGGTTATTGGGTTATTAGTGCACACTTAGCATGTCCGACCGATAAAAGCCATATATACACTGTAAATCGGGAGGAACGGACCAGGCCCCTGGAGTGCACACCTGAAATAATTAAAAAGAGGTCATGTGCGATTTTCATTTCTTTGAAACTTTTGCTTGTTTTCGAGTTAATATGTCTTAAATAAAATAAAAATGCCTGCTTATATAAAATAAAGTCATCTACGTTTTACATTAAAAGGTTTTTTTCGCCTCTCATCACATCTAACGTACCCCCAACCCAAATCAATCCTTCCGAGGCTTAAGATCATTTCAATAATTTTGTTGTTCTGATATGCGTCAGTGTAAATGTATTATCGTGTTTGTACATTATTTTTTCAGAAAATGCCACACTTATATAGCAAACTGTGCGAGATCGAAGTACTTCCCAGTGCTAAAGAAAAACTTGTGATTAAGAAATTGTTAATGTATGAAATGTTGTTTATTCGCAATTACGCTATAATTTGAAAACAAATGAAAATCGGATAAGAACATAGGAGTTTCCTTACATTATTTGCACGTATATAATACATTTCTAGAGATTGATCCGTTTCTCTAGACTCGCGCTGTGATTATAAATAAATAAATTGCTTCGTTGGGGCAGAGAATCTCTGATGATTATTATGATCATCTGAATATGAGGGAAGGCCGGTTACTGTAATGAGAACAGAAAACATCAAATTATTCAGGGCGTAATTCAGGCGTATCGAGTAATCGACGGGTGAAGGCTGACGAAATAGAGAAGCAAACAGGAATTTGAAAAAGCAATGTTTTAAAGATCCTGCGCCAGCATTTGTGTACGACAACAATTAGCACAAAATGGGTCCCGGCATTTTTCAGCGTGGTCTAGAAGAAACAACGTGAGCTTTCCACAGCTGTACGAATCATCAATTGTACCATCCCTAAAAAGTCTAATGTGACAAAAAGCACAAAAAAGGTGTTGGCTACAATATTTTGAGATGGTGAGGGCAAGTTGTTAATCGACTTTAAAGAACGCAACACTACAGTAAACGCAACATATTATATCGACTTGCTACACCAGTTGAGAGAGCCTTCATCGAGAAACACCGAGGAAAACTGGGACGAGGTGTCTTTAAGTTTTAAAATAAAAATTCTTCCGATAAATAGATACAAAGAAGATTCGCTCAATAAAAACGCCAAAAGTTTAGTATAATCTCACCGCATTTGACATTTTTTCTTACAAAGTTACTTGAAGGAAGCGATCTATCACGAGGATATGAAGAAAATGCTATTTCTAGTCTAACCATATTTATAGAAATAACGACCGAATTTTCATATATCCGCCACTTACTTCTTATTACTTTGCGCATGTGAAATACAGGTTATTTTGGAAAATGTTAAATGGAAAATATCTGTTAAGCTATTAACAGATATGATTAGCAAGAATTTTAGATATTAAGTTATTACAAATCAAAAAAAAAAGTGTTTTATTTAAAATAAACAACTTTGATAATTTACTTAGAACGCATGTAAACGGAGAAAATCGCAATTGTAGATTCAGCAACATTTGATTGTATTAACAAACATATGTCATGTGTATGCGGCGAAAAAAAATGTTCTTGTTCGTTTAACAAAGTGCTGCAGTCGTTGAACTATTTTTAACAGTTTGATGCATGCGCTCTGTAAATTTACAAAAAGGAAATTTGCATTAAACACTCAACGGTGTTAAAATCGACTTGGTTAAATGACACACCGATGGATATTGTTTCAAACTGTTAATTGCAACTACAAAACTTTTGCTTTAGTCAGATATAAAGGTCTTCTTCAACTTAAACAAAGAAAAAATGTCAATTCAAAAGTGTTGTAATGTCGTTCCATAATTGGTGTATCGTGACTAAATAAATAATAAAGAATTATTGATCGTATACGTATAGACCTATATTTAAAATATAAATAAATAAAAACCTAACCGAATATATAATTTAAAAACCGATGCAAACAAACACAATATAACAAACGGTATAGCGTAATGTACTAACAATAAATTAAAAACATAGATAAATAGATCAATAAGGAAATGTAAAAACAAATACAAAGAGAATAATAGCAGGGAATTAATGTTTATTGAAAAATTCTTCTACTATAACATTGGGGAAAATGTTCACTAGCCCTAGTTAAATATTTAAGTTTACCAAAATAAAAGAGAAATAAACTGCTTATTTACCACCAGTATAAACAGATTGCTGACATTCGATAGCTGCGGTAAGTATTTACAAATAAACTACCCTAATGGATAAATAAACTAGCAACTAAGAGCTAGCAAACTGTTCGCTTAAACCAATTAACATGTTTAGTATATTATGGTTACTTACCTATTTTTTCTTTTTACTTTGGTTACCTATCTATTTCTTTTTTCTTTTACTTATGCTTGGAACAGCAAATTATCAACAACGTTTAGTCTTGCAATATTATAAAGAAATATTCATTCACTCAATTTTTATTGTACAAAAAACCAGCTGTTGGCACTTTTGCTTAGCCTAAATAAATAGCAACAAATATACAAAACGTTTTTTGCATTTTTAGGCAGATGTCAATTAATTTTCATGACTCAGTTTATTTCTAAAACTCCTGGCCTATTACATTCACTGATGGAATTTGTCCAAATGAGAATAGAATCCGCTAATTCAAGATATCTTTATCAGAGTCATTAAACCGAATTTTTCGGCGACTGTCTCCATTATTATTGCTTACAATACTGTCAGCTGTGTGTTACAAATTGCATACTTTCTGAAAATCTGGTTCTAGCTGCACTAATAGAGCTTGCGTTAAAATATCTGCAACAGTATTATTAAAGGGTCTAGTGATTAGTTTACATACTAAAATGTAAAATACCATCAATTATTGTTACCGATGAAATTTGTCAAAATATGCCTATACTTAGATTACCTCTAAACTGAATTTTTCACTGCTGTGCTGCGTTCAATATTATTGCTTGCAATACTTTCGCCCGTATGTTATAAATTGTGTGTTTTCAGGTGGCTGCTTCGCTACAAAAGGAAATACTGAACCTTTATTGTGGATTTATGCAAAAATTTTCTTTTATAAAACTACTTAAAACTCATTAACAACACTAATACGTTTTTTATATTTATTGAACCGTATTTGTACTAAATTGCACGAGGAAATATTTTAAAAATTTAATTTGAAGCGTCACTTAATACTACAACAAGTGTTGACTTCGTCAAGGAAAAATGCGTTACCATAGAGTCATCCTGTGATATCTGCTCTTGAAACAGAAAACACTGTTGCGTTGCTAAAAAGAAAAGTCAACATTAAGTTTATGCAGGCATAATTGCATTGGAATTGTTAAACTGACAAATATTGTTTTAAGCAAAAAGTGTGAATAGAAAGTTTTTTAACAGGCGACCTTCTCTATATGTGGAACGGTAAACCAACGTATATTCTGCTCGAGCTATCTAGCACACAATTTAGTCTTTGATCAACTATCATGAAATAAAACGAAATTGTAAATATTTTCTAAACATATTTTTTTCGAAAAATTGTAGATATATCTGAAACTATTAAGTAAGAGAAAAATATCTATAATGTCCCGTAGAAATAGAATACAAAAATTATAGCAAACAAGAAGTTCTATTCTAAAGATCTATTAATTTCTGTCAAATAAAAAACATCTCTAAATTTTAATTTAATTTAAACTTTGTGGATAAACAGTCTTCGGGCTATCCAGCCTATACACTCCCCAATCTACATTTTCGCGGCAATGTTTCGACTAATTAAGAAAGCGTACCACGAAAACCGTCAAGATTTAACGTTAGATTTGTAACTTTCGCGACTGTATACAACTTAATGCATCTACCTGAAGTGAAATTGTCTAGTTGAATCTACGTTAAAAATAATCCGGTTGGGAAACATGCGGAAATTGATAGAAACAGATAGAATCTAAAAGGAAATAATTCGCAATTTCCAGTACATTCCCAATTTTAAATGCAGAAAACGAGATATTCTCGCCTTCACAAGATGGTTTTATGTTTGTAGTGAGGGATTTATTGATTACTTGATGCATGCCTGTATATGAGTAGCGATAATATTTACGTATGCATAGCTTTTCATGCTCTGTTGTAATTATAGAAACCTTTCCACAGACTTTAGTTGGGTATACTGCGAACGTGCTGCGTTATTGTATTATTTAATGGGACAGTCTAACAAGGAAAAGAACACATGAGTATTGATGTAATGATATGTTGCTTCCCCTAATAATTTCCGTCAATTTCGTCATAACACTGCTCAAACAGTAAGTTAATGCGTTCTGCTATTACTATTATCATCACGAATATCGGACTAGGTACTGTAGGTAGTTAATTATATATTAAGGCAAATGATCACATATATATTGGCCATTTACCATTTTTCTATAGAAAGCAAACATTCAATAATGTATCTTCGCATTGAGAATGACAAATTATTTCATTAATAGAGGAGACCAGCAATACGCTTCAAGCAAACACTCGTGTTTGCGAAAAGTGCTATCTTGTTCATACTTTTGACATTACTACAAAAAAAATAACTCGACTTTACAAAAATCAGTGTGTGGCATCATCTATGAGGAATCTATTTATAATTACTAAAACAAAAGTTAGGGACAATTATCTGTCACTTTTTTTTTGTGTTTGAAAACAGACAGCATTACGTATCAAAACCTGCATTACAGACTATGACTACTATCATTTAGTTCACGTATGTAAAATTTTGACAGACGTTGATTAAAGAAGAGAGAGAGGTTCATTGAGTAGTTTTGTTTAGAGAGCTGTTGAAGCAACAAGCGTGTGTGGAATCGTGAAAAAGAACAATACCGGTCAGTGATTCGACTCCTTTTTTTGGACAGCGAAACGTATACTGAATTCAGAGAGAAGTTGGATGCAGTTTACAAGGATTGTGCACCTTCGGTTTAATGGTTTGAGGAAAAATGTTTAGTTCTAACATGCGTATGTATGTGTATTTTTGTCGCATACACACCACATGCGAAGTTTTAGGGTGTGTAGGCAACAAAAGTAGTATACTTGTAAATATCTTTTATAAGGTAGGGAAAGTGAGCAAGTTTATGTATTTGTGGAGTGATGGAAAAAGAACAATACCGGTCAGCGATTCGGTTTCTACTTTAAGATGGGAAAACGTGTGCAGAAATCAGACATCTTTCAAGAAAAACTGAGTATGAGAAAGTTATCGGCGAGACGAATGCCGCGCCCACTAACGATTGGCCAAAAACGGTTTCGCCTGACAACTTTATCCTATCCATCGAGAACGGTCGCTATAGTAGTTGAACATATTAGTTAGTAATCGTCTGGGTGCATCATAGCGTTCTTGGAAATTCTATTCACAATCTCATTTCTGTAACCTCCTTTTTCCGGGCAGCGCGGTTTGATCTTATCTTCTCTTTGTTAATACAATCTGTGCACTATTTGTAATAATTGCAGAGGTAACCACGTAAGGTTTACCGTATTAGCACAACGTAACTAACAAGAGCACACGGGTAAAAAAAGATTCTTGTCACGGCAAAATCATACATACGTATTAAATTTGCCCTAACTTTCAACTTGGAGAAAAAAGAATCATAGGATAAACCTGCAGTAATTGGTCACAAGCCTGTTATTGGGCTCGTGCCTTTAATTTTCATTAAGTGGATGGCCGCACGCGCTATTCCTTCCCCACTTAACTGTTAGTTACAGTATTTGTCACATGTTTGGTTAGGTTATGTTGCCACCAATTGGCGATCACGTGTTCTGACAGGTGACTCTTTTGTGTAAAGGTGAATTTAATTAGTGTAAAACTAAGGTATTTCTTAAGCACTATCGACGAAAGTATTTGGATTTTCTTAATATTTTAGAAAAAAGTATTTAATGTCCAATAAATGTATAATAGAAACTTTCAGTTACCTGTTCAATAACTGAAACTTAAAAACAGAACACAAGATTATCTTCAACTATTTTCTATTGCGACTTATACTTATGATACCTTCTATTTTTATTTTAAAACATTTCTGGACACCTATCGAATAACCACTACTTGATGTGTCCGATCATAGTTCATACAAATCAAGGACAATGTTTTCAGATTGCAAAAATGCCTACAAAGCCAGACTATGACAAATCTCACCCTGAGCTAGCTATCTACGAAGTTCAGAATAGCGGTTCATATAAATACGGTGTTCCAAAATCTACAATCGAATTAAAATGAAGAATCCTGGTCATAACGATACTGTCGGACCTTTTCCGATCATTTCTTCTGAAGAGGAAGATAGTTTAGTTGAACACAGTTTGATAAAAGTAGACGTGTCTTTTAAATTAGCGATGGTATTTACCTATAATTTTATAATACGTTTAGATGGATAACAGAGTTCGCTAGAAAAGGTTTTCCCAGAAAAGCCGATGACAACACTTAGTGTTCAAAAATGGTTAAATTGCAATCCGCGAGAAACTTCGTTTAAAGATAACCGACCTGAAGAAATGTTTATAGACAAGGGGGGAAAGAGGAGAGAAAGTCGCGATAAACCATCAACAGCTGCACCTACCTTACCTAATCTCAAAGTTATGCTTATGCGCTCATTTGGAAGTCGTCGTTCAAAAGGGAAACACTAGTGACCGCTATGTCCAATCGGAAACGGTCGTTCAAGTCGAGTCGAAAAATCAGCTCCCACGAGCCACTTTCCGTATAGCTTCGTCCCGAGAACCGAGGTTCAAATCCAGAATCGTCGCACAGGTAACGGGGTTAGCTGAAAGCTCAGCTCAAATAATTCATCCTAGTTGAGTACAGAACCGCGGCCAGAGGTGGCGAATAACGCAAATAAAAGAGATATATAAAATTTAAACTGATAACATTGTTTATTACTCTAAAATGAAAAATGAAAAAAGAGGTAGTCCAACAATAGAAAAAAAATACGAGTTTAGATGTTTGGAAGGTTTCGAATACCTGATAAAAATTAGGAGATCTATTTTTGAATAAGATCAAATTTCGCTCTAAGTTGGAAAGGTGTGAAGGTGTCTTTGGTCTAAATAGTTTGATGAAGTTATTTGTGAATATTTATATACGTGTGTAACCATACGCGGTGTTGCTCTACAAGATCTTGTACACAAAACGTATATATTTGTTTCTCAAGAAAGGTAACAACCAAGTCTAAAGAATATTGTAAACCAAATATTAACTTTCTAGTAAGCTGTTCAAAACTAGCTTATTCTTATCAGAAACTACAAGCAACCAAACCAATTGATGGTTCCGAGGAGTGAAGTATTAAAAGAAAAGGAAACGACCTCTATTGAAACGTAAGGAAAATAAACTGCGAAAAGTATCGTTCTTAAAAGTATTTCTAGCAAGGTAATGAGAAACAGACAAAGACATCTGTTTAAGATTCGCCAAAAATTATCGCTGCCGAAAATATGATAAAAGAGTTGCAATAACCGAAAAATAAAAAACTTTACGAAGATAATGGCGAAAATGTGCGATATTCATCTACAAGCAATCTGCAAGTCCTACGGACGGAAGCGAACAATCTGAGCGGAGAAAGTTTAGGGCAAAAATGCAGTAAATGGCGATAACGGCAAGGTAACCATTTAGGGTATCACAGACACCCGGATATCAGCAAAAGAACTAGCGAAGGCGTCATCACAGCAAGTTCCTGCGTGACAGACCGAGACATCCGAAAATGGTTTGCCAAAATAGAAGAATACTTAGAGAAGAGAAAGTGGAAGAAGCCATGAAAATCCCTGCAAGAGTTTTTAGCTAACTAACAAATTGAGTACCTAAACCAACAGAGATAAAGCTAAATGCATTATAGCATGTGTTCTTCCAAATCTTAAGTACTTTAGAGAAGCAACATATATTTTTTTCTTTCAAATGTTAAAACTTTTATGTGCCAAAGAATGTAGGAGTTAGACAGAATTCGATCATATAATCTATCGCGAAACAATACAACATAAAAAAGATACCCACTAATCAAAAGTACCAAACAGGCTGTTATTGTGAAAGTATATCAACAATTTTAGACAGACTGTCCCAAAAACCCAGTCAAAACACGTAGTAAACATTCAACTAAAAACTAAAAAGTTTTTTGTTCAATTTTGCGTTCGAAATATGTACTTTTCCGCACGGAAATGTGTGTTAAAATGAGCTTCATTACGACACACAACATTTTATTGTTTAATGTTGGTATTGGTAATTAGGAATAATGGCATGAAGCATCTATTTTAATGAATGTTATGAAATAAAAGATGCACAAACGTACTTACAAAAACATAATGTGCTAATCTACTACATTTATCTAATTATAACTTTAATTGTTATGATTGTTGTAATTGTTGCGTACCCGTATTAAACCCTATGTCACAAATTTGTTATCCATCATTTTTTTAAATTTTCTTGGAAATGAGTACTCACACAATTGTTTGTTAATTGCATCTTCTTGCATTAAAAACACTACTACTTTGGTATTTGAACCTACTTTATAGAGACAGTAATAAGAGATAGGCGATAGTGCGCACTTAATTTGGGTCACACCGTATAGGAGAAACTAAAAGTTTTCAAGTACACGTAAAATAGTTCCACATTGTATCCAGACACCTATGCATGTAACCAATCTTTACACAACAATTCCAAAGAAACCGTTTCACATAGCCACATCCGACCTGCATTCTTCCAAAGCAAGGAAAATACCCATAACTAGATGAATTTAGAGCTGTTGTAATAATAACCTTAATCCGCTTATGTATACCTGTCTAGCGAAATATATAATTGGAGCAGTGTTATTTTTGTTACTAAACATTTCCTAGACAAATTAGCATAATTACATGTAAAATATCTCATACTCTGTCCATAAAATTTTCAAGAAAGAGACATGAACTATTGTTTGCCTTCTGTGAACATAAAAGGTGTTACTAATTCATTAAATGTTTCGAAAGACCCGAAATATTTTAAAAAAAGATATTTTCTAAAATTACAGAGACAATATAGTAACTGGGTATTACGATTAAACGGATTAAATGTGTGTGAAACGTAAAATGTATAATTCACATTATTCTAATCTACTAAAGTACGTGATAATGCAGATATCCAGACACGATATAGGCCAATGGAATTATCTTATATCCCCTTTATCATTTAGTGAAAATTGTGTGAATAAATCCCTTTTTTCCCTAATTTATCTTTTTGTGTTAAAAATAAGTAAATCATCGTCGTGTAACTGCCACCAATTTACGTTTGGAAAATTATTTTTTACTAAATAACGTTGACTTTATCAATAACAGTAGCTATTTTTCAATTTGTTCGATTCTGAAGAGATGACCACGGTATGTGATTTAGTAATGCCGTATTGAAACCAATAATTGCGCCCAACGCGGCGCTAAAAGTTATATTACTGGGATGGAGATGACCCTGATTTAACGCAGCATAACCAACTATTCTGAAATATAAAATTGAAAAAGATTAGCCGTTTAGAATATGGACAAAACACCCATACATGAATGACGGTTGATCAACACGTGGTCAATATTCGTGAACTTATAAAATGAAAATCAAATTAACGGTAAGTAAGGCTAAATCGTGCTAAATCAACTCCAATTACAATGCTGAACGAATATGGTTTTATTGTAGTACAGTTCTCCAACGGTTTCTTGTATTAACAAAACGTAAACAGCGATACTTCCACGTGATATTGAACTGGTATGATATCTTAACCAAGATCCATTACAAAACTTTTCTGGAATTTAATAAATAAACATTCCCTCGATAATACTGTGAGGGTGTGTCAATGTTTCAAATCCACTTATTAATCGTTCCCTTATTTTATTCCTAAAAGGTTCTTTTAATGAAAGCTGTCGGCAAATCCTCATTAACGTCTTAGCAATGTA
>LR737381.1:1925219-1967208 GCA_902655005.2 Marronus borbonicus
AATCAAGACTACAATTTTATTTGCAAGTTCATTTGCAAAAAGCTTAACGACGAGAAAATTATAGGTGGGTCGGTAAGACATCGGGCCACAAAGACAAACCGACGGTAATATACTCCCCGAACTTGGAAAATATTCCAGGTCACACTGAGTGGACAGACCGATGACGGTATAGTTCCCCGGATTTGGAATATATTCAGACCGATGGCAGTATACTTTCCCGAGACCTTTTTCAGGGTGAAGCAGCAGACGTGCCAACCAGGAATCTGTTGAAACGAAAATTTGAGTGGTTTATATAGCCAAGTTTGCATGACGTTTGTGCTTCTTCCATTCTGACGTGACGTGACCTTATACAAACAAAACAATTTCATGGCATTCCTTTGTGCAAATTGTGGTTTGATTAATTGGTAAAATTTATACACTGCGGTTTAAAAGTATTTATTGGTTTTCGAAAATTACTTAACAAAATAAAAGTTTGATATAGATCAAAATTTTAAAAATTTATTAAAAATAATAAGTAATAAAAAAAGAGAAAAAAATATAATCGTAGAGTATTACACTACAATCCTAAGTACAAGCAGCGTATATTTTAACATAAATATTGAAGGAAAGCCACACTATATAAGATAAAAGTTATGGAATCTTCGAAAAATTGCAGGCAATTAAAAGTGAGGAGTATCTGATCACTGCCAATTGAAACATATTTCTGGCGGATAGAAAATAGGTATTTCTGAATATTCCAAACAACTCTACTTCGCGAAAGTATCCACGACATAACTTGAAAATCCAGTTATGAGTGACAAATAATTTTTACAGTACTTTATTTTTAAGTATAAATAGGTGGGACCGACTTGTTGTACATGTAATCGAAACGGTGACAAGCTAGCATTGTCACCGTATGCATTATTCATATAGCATGGTAACTTAACGTCTATCCTTAGCCGGCGGCAATCGAAACTGCAAATAGTGGAGTATGACTGAAAGGATGGATATTGGCTATACTTCCTGTAATAAAGGTAGCGCAGAAAATTATTTTGTACTTTTCCTAGAAAATTGCTTTTCTTTTTTACATGAGAAGACCAAACTAAAAATGCAAATTTCCACTTTCGAATCGAAAACAATTCCATTTATTTATGAATTTATACAGTATTCTTGCAACTAAATGAAAGACACGAAGTTTTTTTTTTTCTGGTAAAAGTAACAATCGCGCATTAACATTGATAGAAAGTTTGTTGACACTAGTCAAATACTTTATTAAATCACTTTGTAAATGAGAACAATCAAAGGGCCTTTTAATTCCCCTATAAATTTCCTAATCATCTGCATAAAGTAAACATTTTGTAATATATGATTATATGCTAACAACGAGACGATAAATAACAAAATTTCAATGTTTATAATTTAAAGTACCCAAATAGGGTAGCCATAGAGAAAAAACAAGTCGACTTCTATTTTCTGTGAACTAATTTTTTGTGTTATCAGCGCTTCAATCGCATTTCCCGATTACGGATACCGGAAATGTTAATTTTGTTACCTTGTATATTTTTACGTTTTTGAAAAAGCAATTCAAAGATGAACCCAACAATACCACGAATATATTTAAGCAAATATTACAAAATGCAGCAATAAATGTTTTGGTAATCTATAACAATTGCCAAGCTGCCAAATCTCAATTTGTTATTATATCCCGCATTTTCATATGCTCGTTACTATTTTTCCTTATTTTTATCGCTTTATCAGTCCTTGCTATTTCTTTACTTTATCTAGCTTTATTGCAATTAACTAGATAGGTTCGTCTAAATTTATCAGTTTTTGGTAGACACTATTTCTGTTTTTTCGGCTTTTTATGCTGATACTTTGGCTTCGGCAGGGATAATATACAATTGCTGGGCCAACATTAATAAAATCTGGCGTTTTTACCGTATTTTACTTAAAAAAAAACACATGCAACCCGAGAATTCAAGGACTCTATAAAGTGGAAGACCACCTTAGTATGAGAACAACACATCTTTTTTAGCGGTTGAATCGCCCGACAGCTCCCCCCAGAAATTTGAACATCTGAACTTCTTAATTTTTGTAAATATCTCAGAAACTAGAGCAGACGCATATCCTTTCTAAGATAATTTGACGTAAATTACATAGTCTCAAGGATTGTGGAAATTATGTTCAGGAAAATACATATAACAGGATACCGGGTACCCCGAAAATTATTTGTAGATTGAACATGGTAGAATTCCATTGGTTTGATAGTTATACAAATATGCCTTTAGCATACATATGATAATTGGACTTGTTAACAACGCTCGGCAAAGCTAGTGTGCAGATAGTAAACAGAATCGGGCTCAATATGGTTCATAATAAAATACCCTTGGTGTAAAGCCTTGCGATTCACATCCGCTAGTAAAATCTAATAAAATAATTTCTTGGCTGTTACTAGTTTTCGAAATGAATGGACTTAAGAAAATTTAATTAAAATGGCGTATCGCTTAACCTCTGATATTTATATAATAATACTGAGGGATATATCCGAAGTTTTTCCACATGCTCAGTTTCGATAAGCTATTGCTTACTTTACAAAAAGAAATAAAGTTTAAAGGCGGGGAATACGTATAAAATACTAACCATGACGTTTCGATCTAAGCAATGTGATCTTTCCTCTTTACTGAAAAAGCAACATTGCAAATTAAAATCGGTAATCTATCAAAACAAACAATACTAATAGTGTCAATTTAATGAATAGCCCTCGATGTTCAACTTCATCTCAGTACCTGCCATTTGCGTGTTTCAACTTGAATGTGTTAAAGCTTAATTATACTAGAAACTTTGTGCGAATTAGTTGTGCTCGATATTCTACACTCCATTACGATACAGCAAGAGGTTTTAACTCATCCGCATTGTTATTTCCGTTTAATAGCGTTTCACTTAATTTAATTGCAAACGTGAATGAACCGAAGTGCATTCAATTATCGAATAGGTACGGAAAATCAACTTCGGTCATGCACAGTGTTAGAATGTTCTAAGTTTTCTTCTCCAACGCCTTTACTATGTACACAATAGAATATGAAAGAGAATTAAGGTAAATACCCATTAATTAAATTTCGTATCTTTCAAGCACTTCACAAACACTTCATTATGTCAAACAAGAAAAACACAAACATTATACTATCCCTTTCGGGCACGAATTAACCGCCGCAGAAAAAAATCTGAAATTTATTACAATCCAACTGATTTCTTTTTTTGAAAAATCCTAATACAAGTTTCGTACTTTCAAGATATACTTGATCTAAATAAATATATATTTCAGATGGCAGTATATATACAATTGAACACTTGAAAAAATACAATGTCCACAAACTAGGACAATGTGACAGAATGCTTAACTTAGAAAAAAATTCAGAAAAAGTTGTCCTCATCTAAGGACACAGTGAGCGAAATGGTTAATGCAAATATTTTGTTATTTCTTAAAAATTACACCTTTTACGAAAAAAGACAAAGAACAACATGTACCTTCAAAGCTCAAGATTCACTTGCGAAACAAAGAAAAAGTAACAACACTGTTGCAACTGCAGAAACAACAGCTACTTTAACGAAATTAAATAAGTGTTCTTTTGAAACACTTTGATGATAGATTGCACAACACCTTGTTCTTCCGGAAGGACGAGTACATTCCGTTCATATATTTAATAAGTAGTAAGCAAGTAAATTTAATTAACATCTAAATTAATTAGCTATTTAAATATAGAAAACAGGTCGTAACTGTTTGTTCTTCGGCAAGGTTTAAACCCAAATTATCTGCCTAGCAATTACCAAGTATCATTAAAATCAACGAGCAACATCCCCTAGGCATATACAATGTATTACACTTTACATGAACACACTTAGTTTAAGATATTTCCCAGTGATAGAGACCAATACGATTAATATTTTTATAGGAATAATATATATATAATAATAAATAATTTTTTTTTGAAACCGTGACTAAAATAAAAACTAGAGTTTCCAGTAAAGTCATAGTAGCAATGAGAGCAAAAAAGTACCTGAAAAAGTGGTTACTAGTCACTAATGTTCGCCACTTTCCGTGCACTTCACGAAATTAGCAGAGACTAGATAAACTCGTGTTTATTCGTCCCATAAGAATGGATTCGTGCTGCCTGCTGGTTTCGCCGAGAGTCGACAAAGCACGACTCTGTCTAGTCTCTGCTAATTTCGTGAAGCCCACGGAAAGTGGAGAACTTTACTAATATAACTCCAAATACCAACTTTTGCTGAAGAATTTTAATTTACTATACATTTCGTGTATGTAAACTTATTGAAAAGCTCTTATCTCAAATATCAAGTGTACAACGCACCATCAAAGCAATTGAAAATATATTAAACATGAAATTATAATTTTGTACTTATTAATTAAATAGGAAATTTTCAAATTAGCAAAGGAACACCCTGAGGTGTCACTCACCGATCGGATTAAAACTTAGCAGTTTTGTGGAACCCACCGAGTGTTGTAAAATACCGATTTCTGTTTCGACGGAGTCTTAAGTTTAGAGGGTGAAAGCTTCCACGATTTTAGGATTATTGCGGTTTACACCATTATTACAAATAAAAAAATATATATCCCTAGTACGCCTTCTATAAGTCTATCAAATTAGACCAGATGAGATTTTTGTTGTTATGTGTGCAATTCCAAATCAAACCCGCTCTCATCTGCCTTATAAACATTATCAGCCCTACACATTTTGATGTACGGCTTGACGGATACCATAAGCTCTTTGGCAACGATTAATTCCGCGATGTCTTGCCTATATGATCGTCCTACAAAATTGGTTATCTTCCCAGATTTCGATCGATTTCTTCGTTTAAACCGCAATATTCAATTGTGGGGTGCTTTAAAATATTGGAAATTAGCATTGGCTTCTAATACCCAGCGATGAATGGTATCGTGAACAATTACGTTTCGATCAACAGATTGTGCAAATTTTCACAATACATATTCAGCAATAACATCTCTTTGTGTGTTCTTCGTCTTTTTAAATATTTTTGCCATCTATGTAATTACTGAGGATTTCTTACCTTTTTAAATTTGGGTTACACAGACGCTAGCGATCGTCTCATTTGTTTGCCCGATCTTCAACATCTAACGGGCTTTCTCTTACAATCGGGATCTATATTATCAGCTTCCAGTTCACATGTTTCTTTATATTCTTCCTCAAAATTTTCTAAATCAGAGTACGAAGACGGCTCACTTTCATCTGCAATCTCCGTAGCATGTTAACAAAACATTAAATTAAATAATTAAATTCTGATTCTATTCTGATAAAGAAATAAAATTTGTCGGTTTCAAAGACAAACAAGGTTGCCCGAACGCATGTTTCAATTGTATTTATTCCATCATGTAACTTTATTTCACGTGGATCATTTAGTTTTAACTAACTCTGGCCGTGGAAGCCTACGTTTTTAGGCTTAAATGGTATTCCCCAGACATTTCTTGCGTTTATTTTTTACCCATTCCCGCAAGGTAGGAGAAACAAAAAAATCTCATCTTACTTTGATAGGCATATGGCAAGCATATTTAGAAATATGTAATTTCATTTTTTTTATTCGTAATAACTGTGTAAATTGCAAGGAACCGAAAATTGTCGAAATCTCACGAGTAGCTTTCACGCCCTAAACATGAAATTCCGCCGAAACGGAAAGCGGCGTTTTATAAGACTCGATAGGTGCTACAAATCTGGCAAGTTTCGATCCGATCGGTGAGTGACACCTCAGGGTCACTCACCCTTGTAAGTCAGCCTGAAGCAGAATATATTTATCGACTCGTCCTCTGTTATTCAGTACAACGCGTCGTCGAAATTTCGCAGCGGGCTCGTCGGATACTCTTGCATACGTCGTCTCTGTCTTGAGGTGTGGATGCATACACAATGTAGTTACCAATTCTCAAAGAAAAAGATCCAACGGTGTAATATCGGCCGATCTCAGCAGCTATTCGATAGAAAAATTCTCGTCCAGATGGTCGAGCTATTCTCGCGTTATGAACTAAGGCGCCATCAAGCCATAAATACAATTCTTGCCTCACAATGAGTGATGAAGCAATCACATCCATCAACCCTCTAAATATTCCATACGATTTACTACTAATGCGATTACGCATTTTACGATTAATTGTAAAATGTGGGTTCTCCGCTGCCTAGTATATGCAATTCTGTGATGAAAGTACACCGTTAGTGGTGATTCATAGATTCATCATATATTTATTCAAAAATTCTCTATTGTTTAACAAATTGCTCTGACACCATTCTCCTATGCAACTAAATTTTAGTATAATTATTACCGATGCTGCTAATATTACTACACCATCTTCGACTATTTAATTGTCCTGACTTATTGACATTTCCAATAGCGTTGATAAGGATTAAAGTGTGAAACTACCCGATGATGTCTCACGTTAAACTCTATAGCAGCCTCCCGGCTGGAGCGTACATTATCACCGAGTCAAATGTCACCGAGAAAATGTTCACCTTTTCAAGAATACTTAATCGTTGTTTAGATGCGTTGAGCAGTTGATTTTTCAATGAGATTACACAAAAATGTAAATGAATTTTAAAAATTGAAATTTTCCAGCAAAACTTCGTAACTATTTGGAGTATTTTAATTTAGCAACATACCCTTTTGCTCTATGCTCATCGCTACTATGACTTTATTTGAAACACTAACTTTTATTTTCTTTAATCAGTTTACCAGATTTAGGCTTCAAAGAGAACTAATTTCTACAAAAATATCAATTGTAATGGACTCCATCACGGGTAAAAGTTTTTAACTTACTGCGTTATTAATAACCCATTTAATTAGCTGTCTACGTGTAAAGTGAAACACATTGTATACATCCAGTTACGCGTAATCAAAGGCGGTCACGTCAAAAATGTCAGTATTTGCTTCTAATATAAATTTCCACTTCTTCGCCTTTGTTATTTTATTCACCACTTAGATATAAAGTTGTTCGTATTTACCGAGCCTGACAGAACCTTTTCTACACGCTTCATTCACACTGACAAGCCCTATAAAAGTAAATTTTATACCAACGAAAGGAATTGAGATTCTTAGCTCCGCATATAAACACATATGCAGTTTCACATCCCTTAAAGAATCTAAAGCAAAGGGCGACGTTTCCTGTAATTGTATTACATCTCCGACACACCTTAATTGTTTTTTCAATAATATTTATTTATTTTTATCACCAGGCCACTTTTATTATTGCATCATCTAATTACAATAGAGCAAACTTTACTGAAAGCTATTTCAGCCCTTGATAATGGCGCGAGGGAATTTCCAGTTACAGGAGGTGTTAATTATTCGTATTTGTTCTTTTCGGCAGGGTTGACAACAAACGTTCATTAACGAGACCTTTGAAACTAAAATTAGAGGAAGGGTTTAGATATAAGAAATCAATGTAAATGAAATTCAATCCGGAATCCAACGTTTGTAGCTTGTCGGAAATATAAATGGATTTAGTTCTTTATTCATTGTAATAATTTGTAAGTAATACGAATAACTGTTGTTAATATTCATTATTGTAACTGTATAAGAGGGTACATATATACAAGTCAGAGTAAACGTATTGTATTCAAATTAATGTGTAATTATTTTATTTTTCTATTTCATTAATTATTCTTAAAACGAAAACGAAGAATATTCGCAATTAAACTCAATAAAATAAAAGCTAAGGAACTGTAGAATACTAATATAAAGTAATTGTGAAACATTTACAATTTCTATTGTATTCATCTGTTTGCTGCTATTCGATTTTTGGCCACTAAACGGAGTTAGCTAACGGAAGTTTAAACGAATATTAAAGCTATGTGTAACGAATACAGTTACAGTCAACCCTCCTACAATGTGGTTTCCATATAAGAACATTCCAACAACTTAACTGACTTAAAAAGATTATCTTTATAGTTCAAATTAAAGGGAAATCCCTTTTTTGTTAATACATACAACGTTTATCAATTTCGGTTATCAATTGCGACATAACTGTAATGGTGATTGTTAAAAGCATTTAATATCAATTAAGTTTGTAATTTTTTTATTGGAAACCAGTTTTTCAGTTTATGATTTTATTATATTCTTATACTATGACTGAATGCAGTCATATCGCAATTGCTGAATAGTGTGTAATAAATTTCAATAAGCAGGAGGATTCATCAAAGATTCTTCCTATCCTGGTCACATTCCTATTGCAGCGCGAGACGATATGAGGCAGATATGAATTGCTTGACCTGTAAATAAACGCCTTAGTTAAAGAACTTCTTCAATTGCCTTATATCAATTAATGTACAAGCTGTGAACTTCCATTATTTGTAGTTTCGGCTTTCAGTGTTTCAATGGTTCTGTGGATTCCCTTGAGAGTACAATAATTTGTGGACCTAACAACTGCAACATTACAATTTACAATAGTAAAACCGGGAGGGTGGCTTAACTACCCAACTGCATCGACCAGCGAGGTCTATCGTAGGCCAGCAATGTAATTTTAGGGCCGCGTGGAATTCTCCATCTGGCGAATTCCAAAAGTTTGTTCGACGAAGTTTTCCTGAAACTTCCAGGCGTTGCAAACGAGCCCAGCCAAACAAAGAAAAACTGATTTTGCACATGACAGTTGAGCAAGTCCCATTGCAGTTAGAGTCAAATGTTATAAGCTTACTGGTTCTGTTTCCGTTGTGCAACAATACCCTTGCAGGAAATAGACCCGTAGAGTTGGTCCATTCCGTATATGTTATCGTAACGGCTTGAGCAGTACTTGAAATACATAATTCTTACTTTAGATTTAGAGCGATTATGACTAAATTAACTGCATAAAAAAATGATCAACAAATATAGCATATGCGGCAAAACTTTACAAAAAAATGTAAATTAACAAAGAAGAAGTATATATTTTTGAGCGTTGTTTTAGAAAAGTTTCCAGATTAACAACGCATTAAGTGTGCGTCAGTATACCGACGTCTCGCTCTCTATCGCACAGAGCTTCTTGTGAGATGCATCATTCTGCTAACAAACTACTTAGTATCATGGATCCAGAAGCACTCATTCTCTTCAGGTATTTTGTGGTATCTATAAAAAATAGTTTAGAATGGGTACGATGTTAGCTATTTTTGTACACAAAGATGATATACAATTCTAAAGTATTTATAAAATGCTTTAAAATTAAAATATTTAGCAGTTTTTACATTTATCTAAGACCTTGTCTGGGAAAATACGGACACACCTCACACTATAGCAAACATAATTCACAGAAAATCATATTAATTATTATTTAAACGGAACCTCAAAGTGGAATAAAATTCGACTTCGCTCCGTATAAGGACCCTATAGGTACTAGAGTACTCGCAGGCCTTTTCCTATGGGGTACAACGTTTAATTTTCAATCGAGTGACGTTTTAACCTACAACATCCTTTTCAGAAATATAGTCTCGTCTAGCTCGGAAATGCGATGTGTAATGTTTTTTCATTATTTACAGCATTATAACATAACAATCAACAAAAAGAGACTCTAGTGTAACCTTCGTCATAACTGTGAACTCTCAACCCGTACACAGAGAAAAATAAATGATTGAATCAACCAAAATTGAGTTAACTGAACCGATATTTCGATGTTTTAGTTAAACATATCTGGTTGAATTAACTAAATCTGTAGTTTAAACCAAGTTTCATCGGTTTCGTGATGAATGTATACGTTCATCAATTTGAAAATCTACAAAACGGAGACATGGACGCTCATACATTTACGCCAAATGATATAAAATTATAGACTTTTCTTCATCCTTTTTGTACAACGGAAAGAGAACAGGTTAATGACATTTACGATACATATTGCGCGCTACAAACAAGCGTTGAGAACCTTGTTAAATTTCATATTGTAAAGTAGTTATTTTAATTAGATCGTTGTAAGCGGCATAGTTTGCACATAGACGCACGCAAGTACATTCACTATGCTTGCGGTGAAAGTACTGTACCTCCATAAAATTCACACATCCAATACATCGCTCCATCACTGGTAGAGGAAGTATGTAATCCTGTAATTATTAGATTTCAATCTATGAACGAGTAAACAGCTTGAAAATGGTGTGTTTACCGACATGTGTATACACTGAATATGATACGTTATTAAAAAGGTATTTAATTAATACTTAATTAAATTCTCCACATCCTGCTAAAGATTATTTAATCAATATACCGAGTTGCTACATTTCAAATATACAAGTCGAGTTATCTTCGCCGTTTCGGAAGATTGTGGTTTTCCCTTCTTGTTATAAAATCAGATTGTCAACTTGATTTAAAATTATATTGAAACCTACAGGCTATCTCATAACTTCATAGCACCCCAACGTTGTGTGTATATTAGTTTTATATTCCTTACCGCTTCAGAACGAGTGCGAAACCAATTTTCGATTCTCGTAGAGCGCATGCTCGAACAGGTTCGTGATTTTAATTTACAGCGAACGATTTCGGAACAAACGTAAACTCAGAACTAGGCCTTTGATCAAGTTAAACAAGAAAAGTTGTGAGAAAAAGAGGCAATAAAATAACAAGCTCAGAAAAGAAATAAAGAACGTTCACCAAAACAGCGTAAATTATTTGACCAGTAGAAACAGAATATTTAAAGAATCTCAAACAAGACAAACACGTGTGCTGAGGCCTGTATTATTTAATCTGCTCATGGACGTAATATTGAAGGAATCCAATTTAAACAAATCGAGAATATACTGTCACCAGGAAATGTGTCTGAATGTGCCTATCCAGACGATACCATGATTATGGCAGGAAGTCAGAATGTTAATGTGTATGATAAGCTACTAGAACAATACGGAATGAAAGTAAATATCTAAAAGACAAAAGTAACATTAACTACTGTGCCCTGCATATAGTTTCTGGCAGTATTATTTTACTTCTCGTGGAAATTTCTGTTTGCCCATCAACAATCTTTCCCACTGCATGATAATCTTTCATGGTACTCTCAACTTATTCTTGAATTTGCATTTTATTTTATTTTAAATTGTTTTCAAGTAATTATAGTACTCAATATTTCTTTTTGCAATTTGTATCTGTATTTTATCCTTTTTATACTAATCTACAGCGGCCACAGAGACACCTACAAAAACCATGAAAAGTAAAATATAATTCTATTTCCTTAATTTATCTCATGTAACTAACCAAATTAACTAGGATAGTAAGTATGAAACAATAATATAGGCTGTTACGCGCCAAACGTTCACTTTGTGGTTACCACCCTGTATTGTACTTTTGCCTCGAAATTTTCTTCGAAACGCTTACAGAATGTCCCGTGGTTAGACAACCCGTATCCCACATTTTCTCCATTATCTTCGTTGTTTTTATTTTTAGGCTACTGCAACTTTATTATATTTTAGGCTGCGATAATTTTTGAAAAATTTTACACAAATGTTGTTTCCATTTTTCACAAACTATCTAGAAATATTTTAAGAACGTTACTTTTCGGAGTTTATTTTTCTTGCGTTTCGACATGCTGGGTATTTTTCGATAACTTCCCTGATTGGTCCACTTGAGTGATGTTATTACCACAAAAACTATTTTATTCTAAAACTGTAGGATTCTCTTTTTTGAGGGTCTTTTCCGTTATTTTGACAAGAGTTGGGTGTGTATATGAAGTTTTCTCTGTATGATGGTCTCACGGTTATTTTACTATTATCTACATATCTACTAAAATTTTTTGGTGGGTATAGAAACCACGTAACGATAACGGAGAGCGTCCGTTGGGGATACTGTAGAGTACAGGGGCAGTAGAGGCTGAGACAACGCCCCGCTAGGATATCCAACTTCTACAGACGACTATCAGCCTACCCTGCCGAATAGATAAGTAGTTCCGCTCCAATTGAACCCACCCTAGAAATAAATTCCCATTGCTGCTGTTTTTAGATTTCCCTTCTTTACATTATTTTATGTATTCTTTGATGTCACTTTGGGCTTCCTTTTTTTTAACGAAGAGATCTAGAATCTTCGCTAGATAAATTTAATTTTGCCGATTCATCAACTCTCCGTTGTATTTAAGTTTCAGTACAAGTTAACATATTGTATTTTGTAAATTAAATTTTAATCTTTTTTTACTTAAATATTACACTCCTCGGAACCATCATTTAGTTCGGTAACATGTAGTGCCTGATTAGAATAAAATAGTTTAGTACAATTACGTTTCTAGAGAGACGATTTTGGATAACAATGTTCTTTAGTCTTGGTAGTTACATGTTATAAGTTTCAACATTAAATGAACTGTGAACCAACAAGATCTTGAATCCCGGTTCCAACGACCAAGATTTACGGAAGGGCTTTACGTGTAATATACTGGGTGGCGCCTTCCAATCAAGGTGGTTCCTACCGCGGAAGCTTATTTCTTCTCGTATCGACCTGAACGACGATCTCCTACTGGGCATAGCAGTCACGAGTGTTTCCCTTTTAAACAATGATCTCCAGAAGAGCGCATAAGCGTAACTCTGAGTATACGGTATGTAAATGCGGCTGTTGAATAAGAATAGATTTATCACGACTTTCTCTCCTCTTTTCTCCCTTGTCTATAGACCGGAAGGTGTAGCAAGGCTTCCACGGCTAGAGTCAATTAAAAGTAATCACGTTCCGGGTTTGGATCGTGCTGTGGTTAATCGAAAACTCGACGTTTCGCCCACAATCATATGGGGCTTCTTCAGAAGTGAGAAAGGTGGTTGGCCACAGTTAGCACGGTAACTCAACATGTAAACCACGCTAAAGGCGAAACTAACTGAGCGGGAAGCAGTTTATCACGATAACTCAGTATATGAACCATGCCAGGGACAAAAATCAACTGCGTTAACAACTGTGGCTTACCACCTTTCGTTTTCCTGAAGAAGCCCCATATAATTGTGGGCAAAATGTCAAGTTTTCACCATGACACGGTCGAAACCGGGTTATGGAATAAAATTTCCTTTCTCATCTATCATCCACTTGTTACGTAGAATATTTCTAGAGAAATAATTAAAAGTGAATGAAATGCGTACTTACCACTTAATTTGGTTATAAAAATAATTATTTTATATTTATATTTAATATACCTTCTATTTTTAATGTCTTTAAGTACGTTTCGGATATTTCCAGAAACAAATAAATGTCAAATGTCGTCGTGCATCAAACTGCGCATGTTTCGATCTCACGGTTCTTGCTAAAGTAGAATTAATTCTAAATCGATCTCGAATCGAATTTGGCCAATCCGCGAACACAGAACTGTAACTAGAAATTTTAAATTTTGTGATCCGGGAATGTCAATATTTCAACTGCGGATGCGAATAGTCTCGAATCAGTTCCGGGTCCTTAGGGCGAACAAGACTATTAACGTAATTCGCATTATTATATGCGTTTTAAAAACATAATCGTGATACTGAAGTTTTTGTTTACTGAGTTTCGACCCAGAACAAAAAATTCTGCGTTTGTGGGACACGGAATACGCTCGGAACATGTTCAAGAGATTCTTATAAGGTATGAGAAAAATGTTAGATCTGTCGCATGCGCATTGAAATTAACACCACCACATCAACTTCATATTGTCAAGGGTTATAGCTTGGTTACAGGGGCCTGGTTACAATTGTAATATCGGTGACGTTCTATCTAATCTTACGAATCAGTTATATTCTTGGTGTTGATTTGAAAAAGAAAATTAATAAAAAACCCTGATTCTATAATTAAAACAAAACGTTTTCGTTTAAAATTATTACATCAATAAAAATCATATCGCAATACAAATACAAATTTTTGCAAATAACAGTCGATCAGAAAACTTTGATTACATTGCACCTAAGATATATATATATCAATAAACTGCCAAGATGTGTTGTATCTCAATCCCCTCCGCCCTCAGCCTCACTTTCTTGTGAAGAACTTTTTGCGTACAACATTACTACGAGTACTTTAATATTTTGTATTTTGTGTACATAATACTCGTATTTGTACATACGAGGATGGTTCAAGAAATTCTTGGAAAATCTAAGAGATGGTGCTCGTAGTATCTAAAATGATTTGTTTCTAGTAAGGATCATTAGTTACTAGACAGCTGTCAAAGTCTCAGTTATATACATCAGACGATTTCATTTTTGTTGTAGATTTAAGCGAAGAACGGACTCCGAAGAAGATGAAGATGGTGAAATCGGCCGGCAAGATTATGGCCTCAGTATTTTTGGATGCACGCAGAATCATCTACACCGATTGCTTGGAAAAAAGACAAACAATATCTGAAAAATATTATACGTTGTTATTGAACCGATTGAGCGAAGAAATCGAGAAAAATATCCTCGTTTGAAAAAGAGATCCTCTTCCATCTAGACCTTCAGAAGCAGACGAAATTACCCATGACAAAATCATCGATGAAAATATTATCGGGGAAGGAAATATGGGGATGAACATTGCAGGCACCTATGAAATACAACCGAATTTAGACGAAAGGTACAAAGCGACAATTCTAATGATGACTGCCCACTCAACAAAATTGCTAAACGTAGAAATGAAAATGAAAACTGAGAAACAGTTATTGTGCCAGAGTGAGTAAAAGCAGACACGCCAACATATATTACTGTTCCTCGACAAAGTTACAAACAGTATGTCGAAGAAATATAAACAGAGCCAAGCAGAAAATTACCTTAACAAGTCTTTTTCGCTGTTTTTTGGAGAAAGGAAGTGACTAGAGGAATCTTAAATTATAGCAGTATTTATGCATCTCAGAATAATCGTCGCAATTTGCAAATAACCGAAACGGACTTGAAAAGCTTTATTGGTATACTTAGTTTATCACTCTACCACAGACTGACATATACTGACCAAAGGATGAATACAAAGAAGTGCGGATTGTAAGAGAATGTATGAGCCAAAATGAATTTCCTTCAATGAAGCAAAACCTTTATCTGTCAAACAATACTAAGCTCATCAAAGATGACAAATCTTCAAAATTAACACGAGTTTTGGACATGATGAATCCAAAGTTTTTACAGTTTGGAACATTTGCTGAAAATCTTTCAATTTATAAAGAAATGGTGCCTTATTTCGGGACCCATTCCTGTAAAATGTTTATTCAGGGAAAACCAGTTAGATTCGGCTTCAAGCTATGGTGTCTTCACTCGAATGCTGGATATTTATTCAAAATTATGCCAACCTTTGTGTTAGGAATCGGGCTTTTATCAGTTGCCAAAAGTCCAGTGCAACATCGTGTCCGTTTTCGCATTTTTTTTTGCTTGATATTTCCTTTTTGTAATTTTAAGAGAAAGAGGATTTTTTGCAACGGCACCAGTAAGGAACAAACGAACTGCAAAATGTCCGATTGGAGGAATCAAAGCAATGCCAAAAAAGGATCCCAATGCGGAAGTGTTAGTGTCTCGATGGAATGATAACTCTGTAGTTACCATTATGACAAATACATGTGATGTTCTTCCTCTAATACAAGCTAAGTGTTGCAACCGAAAAGAGCGCAAAGAAAATCTCATTCCTCAGCCAACTGTACCAATACAATAAACACGCGGGAAGAATGGACCTTCATGATAATGGTATTGAGAGAGTGGAGATGATGGCCATTATTTACCAACATGATTGTCGTAATTGTAAATAGATGGAGAATTTATAACACCGCTACTGAATCCAGAACTTCTCAACTTGACTTTCGCTCAGAGTTAGCAGATACATTGTTAAGGTTCAGTGGAGAAGCACAAAATAATATTGATCCCGCTTTGGATGTTTCAGTCGAAAGTCATCCCACGGAAGACCTTCTAAATTCGCTTTACCAGATGACGTTTTGGACATATTGAGAGACGAAAGAAATGCAGATACTGCAAAAGTAACACAGTTTATCTCATGCAAATCGCTTTGCTAATTTTCACGATACATTTAAACACCTGGAGTGGTGCTTTTGGCTAAAGCTGCGTATACGCACCTACGTGTTTCTTTTAAATACGTGAATTTTTTCATGTGCAGTTTAAATTAGCTTTACTTTGTGTATTTTAAACAAAAAAATTTTAATAAAAAAATTGTGTTTTTATTGTATTGGCAACTAATGAATTAAGTATGAACATATTCAATAATTATTTATTATTATTTATTATAATTATAGCACACTGATAAAATAAATATTGACGACACACTTCAAAAGTCGCTACAACGAAAAAAAAGTTTAGACCACTAATACGTTAGCAATGCTTTTATCTACAATTTTACACAAGTTTTCCCGTTAAAAAAATCAATCTTAACAAAAGTATATCATACCAACTTAACATAAGATTCCGGACATTTCGTTAGTAATTAGAACCAAAAGCACATCTGTCTAATGTACACATCCGGAGAAATAATAATTCCTGTAAATGCCGCCCTTCTCAAAAAGCCCTAATAACTCAGCTTATTACATTTTGTCTCGGAATTTAACGAAAATACCAAAAATAAATAATGTATAGTATGTTCCATTAAAAAGAAATACAATTTCGAATAGCTACAAATTTTGATATACCATACATATGAAGTTCTAAACAATGTCCACAATCAGATCTCATAACAAAGTGACATATGTAAGCAGCTTTACAATAATAAAAAACAAGCAGTGAAAATCAACTACCAGTTGATCTCTGTCATGGTTCACAAGCTGAGTTACCGTGATCAACCGCTTCCCGCTCAGTTAGTTTCGCCTCTGGAGTGGTTTGCACGTTGAGTGACCATACTAACTGTTGCCTACCTCCTTTCCCTCTTCTGAAGAAGCCTCATATGATTGTGGACAGAAACAAAAAAAAACTACACGACACGGCCCGAATCCGGAACACGTTTAGTTTTAAATGATTCTAACCGAAGTCTACGTTATTATTTGTTGGTAATCTTTATAAGAAAATTATATTTCTCTCTTGGTATTACACACATACATTACAGAGTCATTTTAACACGTTGCGCTTGTTCAGTTTATCATTAATTTTAAATTTACTTACATCCATAATTGTATAATTTGCAATTCGGCAATTTTATTTAATGATTATAAGTACCTTTTTTACTATTTTTATCGTAAAAATCATAAATTAAATCGATTTTAAACCTTAAGCACGTTTTACTTCTCCTATAAATTAATTAGATTCTAACCTTTTAGCTATTGTTAAATTACTTAAATTTAATACTAATTAATTTAAATACTTAAATTTGGTTTAGAAATTACTTAACTTGTTCATTTTACCTATTTTGCTCACTAAATGGAGTTTTAAAAATTATTGAAACAATTTTACGAAAGGTGTTTCGATTTAGACTTGCAAATGAAATATTGCGATTACTTGCTATATTAATTCCTCGAAATTTAGAACATCCCGTGTACAGATTGAATGCGATTAACAAGTATGCAGCAGGGTAATTTTACCTTTCTGCTCAGTTTAATAGACTTAATTAAGATTCTTTATGATTTTAAATATTAACTACAGCGTATACTTATGAAACGCAACACTTCTTCATTTAATAATGCTTTTCTATGCCATTTCGCAATAAACACCTTGGCACTTTCACAAAATTCAACGTTCATTTCCTTAAGAAAAGAACGGTACCTCAATTAATATTCATTGTAAATACATATTGAAAATGCCACAAGCCACCGTTTACATTTTCCAGAATTATTCCTTATATTTAGCAAAACAACGTATTAAGGGTAACAACTGTTAAAACAGCCAGAACTGAAACGTTTCTTGTATATATTTCAGCGAGACCAACTGCTACCTAACCGCTTTAATCTCATTTAAGCGGCTAATTTTCTAAAAGCTCTTTACTGCGGCCAATTATCAAGGATGAATATTTTATATTGGGAAATGAAATCTGATTGCCTCCAGTCCTTTACCCAATTGTTCTTGCGGTACGTGTTGCTTTGATAGGTATTAACACAGGAGATCGTGCGATGCTTTTGTCTAATTGAGAATTCATTTCACAAGTGAAGCTGTATTGAATGACATCCAACGTATTATGTTTGCTGTTATGCTACACTTGAAATAGCTTTATAAATTTTAAACACTTAACTAATGGTTACTCCAACTAAAGAGAAGTATAACCGTTCCTCCACTTCTTCGTTTCTGTTAGCATTTGTCAAATATCGCGGCCAATTACGATACTCGTTTTCTAGCAGACAATTTAAATTGGTACAATTCAATTTCAATCAACTAAAATATAGCTTCTTTAAAATTACCATATTAGGGATTGTAATAAGACGTCGTGCGAGTTCGCATTCTATTGTTTAACTCTTCGACAACTTCCTATACGATCTGATGATTTATTAAGACAAAAGAGGATTTATACTGCACCTGTTTGTAGGAAAATATTACATTATAGATGAACTTTAAGGACATGAAGAAAATGGAGTGAAGGCTTATTTGCTTTTTACCGTTTCCCGTGAGATTGTCATTTAATGGAGATAACATTTCCTAATAAAACGCCAGAGACTGGAAGAAAGGAATCCTAAAATACATAGGGCGCTAAAGAATCGGCGAAAGAAGCCTAACGACTCAACCCTACCATAAATCGGTCGTATGGACACCGGCTGAACAACACTCCACACGTTTTTAGCGAAGTCTGAAACTACGGTGTTCAACATCTCTAAGTTGTTTTGGTAGAATAGGAGACCTATTCTTGCGTGTGAAGTTTCGCTGTTTCTTGGCCAACTCCGTTTCCAACTCTCATTTGACCAGCCCACTCCATTAGTCCCGAGATTTTTCTTGTGAACACAGCACGACTGTTTTCGACGTGTTGAGCATCGTGGGTCTTTTGCACCACTCGGGCATCCTGCTAATGCCCTTCTGAATTCTGTTCATTCTGTAGCTTCTATTGTGATGGGTAACGTACATCAAAATGTGAGCTATCTAAATTCCAACGTTTACTTCTTGCGAATCCAGTATTTCAATTATGCAGGTGATTAATAATGTGGGAACCAATATTTCACTGCCTTGGATCTTGTAAGTTTTTAAATATAATACTGTTTAGCTCACTTATCATGAACAAACGGTTGCGATTGCGATTGCAAAAATCGTATTACTTTATTGGGTTATTTTAATGTTCTATTTATAGACACCGACTCAAAGTGCTACTAAATGTTACTACATTGTACATTATACCAACTATAGCTTATATGTTTGGCATTTTCTTGGTTACAATTAGTAGAACAATAACAATCAAATGCAGTATGATGTAGGATATACCTGTAGGGTTACAGCTATTCAACTACTAATACTATACGCAGCTCGTTGAAAGGTAAGGAAAACAACAGCTAGAAATTTTCATAATATTAGATTTCAATAATGAAAGACAGGCTTCCACTATACGAGCCATTATTACCAGTAAAGTGTTCCGCTTTTATGATTATTGTTACTATTATTGCATTCAATTTCCAAACAATCAACTCCAAATATAACGGCGATATCATCCAATCGGCTATCAAAAGAAAACAAATTGTATCAACAGTGTACAGTCGTACAAGATTTGTTGTTCTATCATAAGGCACACTTAAGGTCTTGAATTGAAAATCAATGAATGCATTTAGCTAGTTCGAAATATTGATTATTGTGTGCCGATTTTAATTACGAAAAATTATTAAGCATTGGAACATCTTACTACATACAAACAGAAGCTGATTTGCTGATTTTTTCAAATTTGTATGAGCCATTTTAGAGGTTTTAAACTTTATAAATAAGTCGAATACCGTTTTATATTTCAATTGCTGACTTAGATAATTGTAACTAAATGTATTTAATTTTGTAAGAAATTGAACAGTCTGTTAGACTATTAGTAATAATAAAAATTAAAATCCAATGGCTTCGATGCATAGTTAGTTCATGCCTACGCCCCATCTACGCCTGCATGCGGGGAGTGCCTCAAGATGCTCGCCCTCAGTACTCGCTAAATTTCTCTTCGCTTCTTGATGAACAATTCGGCTTTCGCCCCAGATTATCAGCTGATTTTTTTCTCCGACTATCTAAGACCATCCAAATGCTTTAGAACACAAGAAGACCGTTGGGGCGGTCTTCCTAGTTTTTGCGAGGATTTCTGACACGGTCTAGCATGATGGCATTATTTTTAAAATGAAAAAACTGGGTTTCAGTTTGAAGTTGATGCGGCTGACCAGACTTGATTACCATATACATTAGTGATGTTCCGAGACATCCAATAGCGCTTTTGATGATGCATGCTGATGATACGGCTGTTTATATATCCAGCCATAATGACACTATTATGACCTGAAATCTACAGCGTGCGGTGGACGACTTGTTGGGTTAAGGTGACACCCAGAGGCTGAAGATCAACGAATCGAAACCGATTGCAGGCTCACGAGACATAGGTGTCCTCCTGTGGATAGTTTTTATTAGTGGAGTTTGCTTCCATAGTCCTCCAATACGGAATATCTGGGAGTGACCTTTGCCCAAAAGCTGCCCTGGAAAAACCACATCGATGCCACGACGATCAAAGTAGGACACAAAAGTAGGAGGGGAAACCTCTCTGCAAGCGCATTCCACTTCCTATGTACACAGAATTATTGATTTACAAGCCGTGTCTGAGATGTATTTTAGTCATGTAGCAAGTAGTCATTTTCAGCGGCTGGAAACACTGAACAAAGTCATTCTAATAATCGCGCGGGCCCCATGTTTCGTGAGGAATGCAGAATTGAGGAAAGATCTTAAGATTCCAACCTTGGTCAACTACTCCGGGCAGCTGGCGATGGGGACATGGCATCATATGAAGGAATCTGAGAACCCGCTAGTGAAAGTACTCGTGTATCCACCGAGGAGCTACGCTGTACAAGTTGGAGACAGATTGGACCTTTGGGGTAATAGAATCCGGAGACCTCTAGGAAATCCGTAACACAGCCCCAAGCAGTGCGCAGCGAGCTCATGAGGAAGTTGATATTCTCTCAATAACTCAAAAAAGTAATTATCTTCCGCTTATACAATAGGCGGAAACACTGTATATAATAAATAAAAAGAATTATATTAATCAGTTGAGTGTAGGCTTTCACGACCGTAATCTATAGTAGAAATGTCTTTCGGGTGATGTCGTGTAGTTAATATTTTACTTGACGTTTTGCTGACCATGCTGTCAGCTTCTTCAGAAGATTTCTAAAGACTGACAGACAATCTTTAGAAATCTTCTGAAGAAGCTGATAGCATGGTCAGCGAAACGTCAAGTAAAATATTAACTATACGACATCACCGGAAAGACATTTCTACTATTATATTAATCAGTTGTTAGTCTTTTTACAGGTAAAAATTTTTTAAATTGATCCTGTGCCAATTGCCATTTTCTTTTCTGTTGGATTTTTTATGGTGAATGGTGATGTCGTTGCAGAAATTCGCAATAATTGGAATCTTATTGGTCGCACATCTAATGGAAACAGTTTTAACATTTGTTCTATAATTATTGTATGCGGATATACTAAAAACAAAAGAAAACATTTTAGAAATATTAAAATCTTAAAAGCATAAGTTGTTAACTAGCAGCATTAGAAACCAATCGAAAATCTTTAAAAACCTGGACTCGAATCGATCATTCCGCGACTGATGTCAAGTTGATAAGAAGAGGTCGGCACATGTTAATTCTTTTTTTTTCATTTCGTTAACCCGTCAGCCACTGTCTGCAATGAAATATCTTGCCTTTATTACTTTGTCTAAATGAAAACTCATACAGAAAGCAATTGCATAATCATTTTATAATACTCCAAGTACTACTTGACAAATTCGCAACAAGATTTCTCTAATAAGACAAGTTTTACAACGCACTACTTGTAATTTACTTACATATATTCAAATCCAATACAGCTTTCTAAATATGTAACACTCGAACCTCTTATTAATATTAACATTGTAAGGAACGTATATACGTAAGGTTTCGCGCTTTGAGAAAAAAATTCTGTAATATAAATGAATATCTGTACAGCACTACCCAACCACACCCTATCATATCAAGTTCAAGGAACACCTGTTTAGCAAACCAATGAGTGTATGAGAGTAACAAAGAGACGAGGCAAAGTATCGAGTGAGAGTAACTTGATTTAGATTCCTAGAAAGAGATTCCAATGTTAACGAAAGTGCTCGCGCAAGATTTCAAAGAAAGTAAATTTCTTGACCCCAGATCGACAATATACTTGAAAGTGTAACAAGAGAGAGGGAAAATTAAGATTGTTAGCGTAAAAAAATTAACTATAGCAAAATGTTAGACGTAAATTAACATTTTACTTTTCCCTGTATTTCCATCCGTACCTAGTTCCATACGTATATATTTATTGTAATATATAACACGTACAATAGTTTTATTAGTGTGTTGCCTAAAATTTTGTTAACATGACAGGAAAATTATTTGATTATTTGATATCCTAAAAATGTGATTAGTAATAGCGTCTACGATTTGCAGCTTTCTGTGTACAAAATTTGATGGAAAATAACTATAATTTTTGATACGACGTAGAGGTTGAAAACAGGCTTCCCTTCGTCTTGTCGTATAGAGAAGAAACATGGCGGGTTCACGCGCATGAAATCTGCATACTAAAACTAAATTAATGAATTCGTAGGTTATGTTCTTGTGTGTTGGGTTACGAAATCAAGTGCATACTTATTTGTGTTC
Source organism: Marronus borbonicus (assembly GCA_902655005.2). Taxonomy (NCBI): domain Eukaryota; kingdom Metazoa; phylum Arthropoda; class Insecta; order Coleoptera; family Scarabaeidae; genus Marronus; species Marronus borbonicus. The sequence goes on from LR737381.1 coordinate 1,947,849, forward strand.
TACTGCGTCAATTATTTAGATGAAGAATGCATTCTTATAATAAACAAGTTGAGAAATTGGCGACATCAAACAAAAGAATTAAGACTGGCAGAATGCACGAAATTTGAAAAAGGTCAGGTTACAGTCACATGAAGAAGGGCAACTCCGTGATTGTACAGAACTCAAGTGTTTTGAAAAATCAATAAGAGAGAAAGATAAGGAAGAAAGTTAGGCAGTATTCAATTCATTGTGCAGCAATAACGGACAAAATAATTACTCACGAACCGAGTGCGTGAAAAAACATTTCACGAATAAGCAACCAGTTTATAGCGCAAGCTATTAAAACGAGCGCCTCATGGTTGCGAATTCGGAAAATGTTGAATTCGGTACAATTCTTCTTAACTTATGGCAATGGTAAATGAATTTCTTCATCTGTTGGTCTAAATACAATTGGTAAAATTCCAATGTGAATACCTGAGAGGTACTCACATTGGAATATACAGGCTATTGCGTCCGAGAGAGTTCAGCGACATTATTGGCAAATCAAGGAGATGATTTGCTTTCAATTAAAAGACAGTGGATAGATGTCATCTACCATGGCTCCATAGTAAAACTGAATTAGCCAAGAAACTAACATAACCACTGCAACACCTGAGTAACAAGTTATAAAAGGTATATCATATATCTATAAATATTAACCTACCTCCACAATCAAGACCAATCGAAACAAACCCGGCAATTCCTGGGGAATCAATATCAGGGTGTGAAATTGCACAGTTTCAATTTCTAAACAAGATCAGTTACAATTAATGGTAACATTGATGTTTTCACGGGAAATACCTCAAACGTACAATACAAGCTCTATTTAAATATCTTTCTTTTTTATAACAAAACAGAACCGGGCAGCACCCTTACAGCTTATATATTTAGTTTAGTAACTTTACTCTTATTTCTATTACATTTTGTACGTACCAACTTTACTTCACGTACTAGTACTTAAAATACGATTTCGCGAGCTGACACAGACGCAAGGATGAAGAAATATCCATAATCATCAAGCCAGTTTTTCATATCGGGTGAGGAAGACGAGAAAAAATGTTATTGAAGAGATACCTGTTTGTTTCAACAGATTTTTATCATCCCCGCAATTACTAAAGGTAAAGCACAGTACCTTCAACAGTCCATTAAGGCTACTGGAGTCGCTTCACGAGACCAATTGAGAAAGTCTGTACAGTAGTACATGATCACATTGCATGATTCAAAGGCAAATTGAGTCACTGCAGTCTGCGTGACTCAAAAAAACACTATCTTTGCGAAAAGTTGAACATTAAAAAAATGTTTGAAATCTTTAAAGAAAAAATCCTACTGTTTCAATATCTTACGAAACGTATCGGACAATATTTAACACTAAATTTAATGTGCTTAAAGTTTCAGATAGACCTCGAGTTACATAAAAGGAAACTTCAAGTTTTTTATGACAAGAACAGAAAAGCACAGGAGAGGGAGGGAAGAAACAGAGGAGTTCTGAATTTCGTACTATTGCAAAAGATTCTCAAAAAAAATTTAGACCTAGCCAATATTCCGACAGATGACGTATACTACTTAAGACAACTGTTTCACTTTATTAAAAGTTATTTAATTAAGGATGTGAATTACTTGCAGATATTTTGTGATTCATGAAGAAATCAAAACAGAAATTTTACTATGTTGTAAACAATGTAAAACTCTTAGAATGCATCAAGATAACATCCACTGAGCAGAAACGTTTTACATGGAATATGACAAAAATATATGGGATTAGTAAATCTGCAAAGAATGGAGATGCACGTACCGTCACAGATATCATCTAAGAATGTGCCTATCTCCAGTTCTTAAGTAAAGGAACTAAAAACGGTAAGATAACATCCCCAGTTCTTATCGCATCTTATAATGGTACATGGAACCACGCTTCCAAAAACCCGTCTAATAATAAACTTCTCATCATGTAGGATACTCAATTTGGATCACCAGCCCAATAACGTACTGAATTATTACCAATAAGTTATGATAAATACGAATATATCCTCACACTAAAAAACTTTTGAGCAAATTTAATAGCGGATAATTTCTTTACCAACTTTCCACGCCTAAAGAAACAAAACTTCAAAAGAGTGATCCTATCATTCTGTACATTTCTGTTTTCTTTACGCGAAAAATTGACATTTCAACAATATTTTTGAATTCTATATTTATTATATGTATTTCTATAAGTAAATATATATGTTTAAACTATCCGTTTTGTATTTATTTTTATTCTATTACAAATGTTAACACCTTGGTAAGCCAGAGATCGATTTTTCTCAACAAATGGGTTTCGTGAGATTCCCTATTTTTTGCCTGTACCCTTCATTTATAAAGTGGTTCCATTAAAGCTGTTTTTAACATACATTAGGCATTGTTACATTTATGATGAAGTCTAGAAGCTACGTTTACTTCCAGTTCTCATTTAGCACATGAAATATCCACAGTGTCATCGTTTCTACTATCCTTCTAAAAAAATAAATATAAATAAATAAAACAGAAGTAAAAAAAAAACAGAGAAAGCAAAGAATATAGGTACACAAAGTAAGACATATTCGCGGGTTCGGAAAATTCTGCCTTTGTGAATGGAAATTTTGCAAAACGTATTTTCTCTTGTTTTGAAGGCATTTAAAATTACGTTGAAATCTACAAGCCCGTAACTAGCCCTCCTTAAATTCGCAGAAAAATGTAACAATGTACTATGTCTTAAGATTTATTAGGAATTTTTTGGAAAAGTCAACACTTATAGAAATCGTTATTTCTCCAGACCTATTTTTGGTACCTTGATTGGGCAGAAAAGGACTTAATTTACATGCGCCGCTGTGGTTCTGAATTGGTAATCAGATACGCGTAATATTGTGTTAAGTGGGTATAACATATTTTTTGTAAAAAATATTTTTTTTCAAATAGAACATCCAGCCAAAATTCCGGACAAAAAATCATTAACAAGTTAGAAACATTAGAGCAATTAGTGAATATGATGATATTTAATAATAATTGCATACACAACAAAACTACGCACTACTTTCTTCGATATCTTTAGATCTTTAGATGTGAACATCAATTAAAATAACCTTTTCACCAAAATTTCTTTTTTCAGAAAGTTTTCTCCTCGTATAGAAAGCAAAAATACACCGTTTCAAAGCAGTACAAAATACAATACAAAAAATCCTACCGAAGCGGAGATTCAAATACTTCAGCTTGCTTCATTTTCAAACTGTAGCCTAATTATATCTGTCGGTGTCGAAGGAAATTTTCCGTTATACACATCAACTCGTATTAAAATATAATCTTTTACAACCAACGATTTAGAAAAAAAAACATATTGTTATTAATACTGTATATTCTAAAAAATTGTATTTTCTAGGAATTTATATAAACAATTATTTAATTCAGCAACATTCTAAATTTGGAAATTCTACAAATTCTAAAATTTAATTACAATTTTTCATATTGCAATAAAAATATCTTCATGCAAACACTCCTCGAGATCGCATCGTATCCTGTTCTGTCTTACAAAAGAAGATAATGATTTATACGTATAAAAGTTAGTCTATGGCATGTTCAGGAAAAACTGTATCTAGTAAATTCCTTTCCTCTCGTAAAGATAATCTTGCAAGTCACTCTTACTACCAATTATATTCCACTAAAGATTATTAATTAGTCTGACTAACATAGAAATAAAATCCAATTAAGCTCATCTAGTCACAATCGCTCCTCTTGATTAGCATTCATGATAATTGCGTAAATTGCGTAGCAATTTGCATATGATTTCGCAACTAGAGTACCAAGTTATTATAGGTCTGACACTAGATCTATAAAAAAAGATCAACTATCTGATTTAATTTTTCGTTGAAGTAAGTTTTAATTATATTATTCAACAAACTACCTGCTAAACATACTTGGTGGCTATTTTCCATTAATGTAGTGTAGTGTCTTAAAAAATTTATACTACGTGTACTGTTACGGCTTTTTTTTTTAATCTTTTGACAAAAATGTTTACGTTTTTAACTATGTTGTATGTTTAAGTAATACTACCCACATACAGAATTTCGACAACAAAATCATCAAATTTATTCCCGAATATCAAACTTAACACGTGTCACTGTGGATACATAAGGTATACCACGAGGGTGGTTCAAGAAGTCCTTATATAATCTAAGAGATGGTGCTCGTAGTATCGAAAATGGTTCGTCTTTAGTAAGTTATATTCGACGCACGTTTTATTTCTACTGTCGATTTAAGCAAAGAATTTTTGTTTATGTAGAAAAATGGAAAAAAATGAGTTTCGAGCCGTGATTAAACAGCTATATTTAAAAGGCTTAAAACCGAAACAGATCGAAGGTGAGTTGGAAGAAGTTCATGGCACATCCTGTGTTAGTAACTGTTTACAAAAAGAAAAGAGTGAAAAATACGTTTGACTTTAGACTAAAACTATCTATCAATAATACTACTAATATATCTTATTGGTGTTTTAAAACGTATGAAAGGATTAAACTAACTTGTAATTGGTTAAATTAAAATCTGCAAAAGTTTCGTCTACTGCGGAGATAATTAGAATACGTAATTTCTGGAGCAACGCCACAACGAATTCTCGGAGTATGAAGAGAAGAAGCGTGTTTTTAAGAAGAAATTATTTTAGCCAAAACTTTTGAAAAATGTTAAATAAATTTAGGTGTAGGAATTATTTTAGATAAATGTTTAACATTTCAAGACTGCAAGGATAGTATAATCAATTTTGATTTTAATTAATTACTACTCTTTTTGGTTCTTAGTTACTATTTCCTTTAGATGGAGGATTTTCACGAAGTATTCATTCAAATTTTTCTATTTTAAGAGAAGAAGGCTTTTAAGGATCCATCAAAGAAGTCTTAATCTCGTGCTCTTAGTAACGTAGCAGCGATTGTTGTCACGTCGTCCGATCACCATCACGATGCTTTCCTTTGGCCACAAATATAATTTCAGTGTACAATTAAACTGTTTAACTCTTCTTTTCATTTCAAACAAAACCGCGGCATTAAATAAGAGCGATTTCTGCATTACGACTCCATTTAACTGCCACAATTACAATGATATAATATATCATAGCACATAGTTTACTGATCTGAGGCTTGTAAAATGAGTATACGACTTCGTTCTGCGTTTGACTATAATGTGAATATCAACTTATAATCATTAAGTCAAAGACACAAAACGTTATACACGTATCAAAATGGTCTAGAGGCTAGTTTAGCAATAAACGTTAATGCAAGTGGTGGAAGTCTTATGACACAATGAAATAAAACAGAACGTTTAAGAAGGAACTTTTATTTGTATAACATAAAGTAAAATGAAATGGCCACAGTTTCGTTATATAAGGTGCACAACGTAATCGGAACGGAAATGAAAGAGTTATAAATTTACACAGTATTAAATTTATAACCACCTCTAGCATTAAGCATGGCACCTACGAGGGGAACCCTAAAAATTTCTGGAATTGACCACTAGATGGTAACACCATTGACGGAAAAACAGTCGGCCGCATAGTTTAGTGTTAGTAGCGTTACAAAGAAACCAATTCATGATGTCTTTGGTGATGAAGATCCAAAACCACGGTTTATGACTGGTTTGCAGAATTTAAGCGTGGACGTACTGGTGTTGGTGATGAATTCCATGATGGTCGTCCATCAACAGCTGTTGCTTCGGCAAACATCAGTGCTGTGCGAGAAATGGTTCAAACGGATCATCGTGTAACATACTGAGAGGTATAGTCGTCCTTGGGCATTGATAAAAGTAAAATACATACAATATTACATGAACATTTAGTAGTGAAGAAACTTTGCAGTCGTTGAATTCCACACAATTTAACCAAAGCTCAAAAAATGGCTCGTGTAAGTTGGTGCAAAAAATACTTCAAAAATTCAATCGCGATGCTTCTGCCAACATATACAGTCTTGTAATAGGTGACGAAACCTGGATATATTCATGCGAACCAGAAACAACACGACAATCCTCTGTTTGGGTGTTCCAAAGTGAACCAAAACTAACAAAAGTTATTCGTTCAAGAGGCGCTTTAAAAAAAATATTGCTTTTTTCTTCCGTAAAACTGGGCCTGCTGCTACCGTTGCTCTTGAGGATCGAAAAACAGTAAGCGCTGAATGGTATATAACAATTTTTTTTCGTGAAGTCTTCGTTGTAGTCAGAAAAAACAGCAGACATCAGCGCATCATCCTTCACTACGACAACACCAGCTCCCATACAGCACATCAAGCAATCGATTATTAAAAGGAGAATAACATTGAATTAATAACTCGTTATCCGTATTCGCGTGACTTATCATCTAATAACTTCTTCCTGTTCCCTCTTGTCAAAAACAAATTGCGTGGTGAGTGGTTTTCGACACTGGGAGAGGCCGTTGAAGTACTTAAAAGGCATGTTTCTGAAATACGCACTTTAGATTGGAATAAATGTTTCAACAGCTGGTTTCTGCGAATGCAGAAATGCTTAAAATTTAAAGGTGAATATTTTAAGAAACAGTAAAGTGTTTTTTTTTTCGATAAGGTAGTGCCCTCGTATTGAGCACACCTCCGATTAAATTGTCTATTTCGGGAGCTCTTCCTTTATCTGAAATACAGTGCCATAATTCAGAACACGTCTTTGTAGCGTATACCTCACGTGTTCTATGAGATTCAAGTCGATGGATTCTGCTGACCACGATATGGTACCGCTTACATTGTTCTCTTCCAAAAAATGTCTAATGGTTTTCGTAACATGTAGTCGAGCACAGTGCCATGCATAAGTGACGACTAGTCCTCGCTTTGTTCCGCCTTTTTATTCCCGTAAATGTCAACTCCTTTTTATTATTTATTAATTAGATGAAATTTTGTCAAAGCCTGTCATATATCTGTCATTTACCATTCTTATATGATGCAAATTGATACGCGAAATCGACGAAATCTTTCAACGTAACTAAATTAATAAAATGAAAGTACAACGAATAATAAAAAGGTATGCCTTCTATTTATAATTCTTACTACTTTTCTAAATATTCATTAAATAGAACAACAGTAATATTTTACTGTACTTATTGAAAATATAATAACAAGTATACCGCAAATTATTGTTATTAATATTACATTATTGAAAACAAACGTAACATCGTTGCGCATTTGTTCCAGTTCATTTCCTTTAGCTTCCGTTTATCTCTGGTTTACACTCCACTGTGTTCGCCAAAATTTCAAAATCGAGCCGTTTTCATGTTTTCACTAATATAGAAAGCGAATACAATTTGCTGGCTATAAGACAGTGACAGGTACATATTGATATTTTAAAACAACAAGAGGTTGGGTATTGTTATGATGACTGTGGAAGTGTATTCAGTGCACGATGATACACGAATAAGAATTACTGAGATTACAAAGTCCCTATTTGCTAAATCAAATCAAAACAAAGCAACATCGATGCTACAGTATTCCACTGCTGAACAGTTACGAAACGATTTTCCTTTTCAAGTCTTCTCCCCACCCTCGGTCTTTTACAACTAGCCTGGAAACCTAATTTCTTACCGTTCTCTCTGACATTTACCTGATGCACATTGTAGGATCCAAGTTTTAGTTGGGCGACCGTGTGATTTCGGTTATGAAGAATTTGCATGTAGGTATAGAATTTGTTTTTCTGATGGGGCCAGAGTTTCTATATTTTCCTTCACCAGTTTCTTCATAACCCTGCCACAAGCGCCTAATTATGCTTTTGTGTGTAATTTCCATCCTCCACCACATCTCAAATTGTCATACCACCTTATATTGTGCCTACAGCTTTCAGCTAAGTTTCACGATTAGGGCGCCAACTTTTCGTGTTTATTAACTCTAAAACACCAAAAGTCAACTTGCATCCTTCTCAGACAATAAACCAAATTAATGCAAGATGTATTGACAGCACAAACATTCGATGCAAATGCACCGTCATCTGAATGCCAAAACAGCTTCATGAAAGCCCTGTATGCAAGATTCTGATCAAATTTTTATTGGGTACGCAAACGCCTTTTACCTTTATCTCCTGACAATACGAAATACTAGGCTAACCACAAGCTCGCACGGTTCGCCTACATTTAAAATTACAAATTCATTTTTCAATCTTTGTGATGGAAGTAGAAAGTTACGAAGGTCGAGTCGTTCAATAGGTCCTTAGTAAAAGATAAAAAACAAAGTATTTTCTGTAGATACTTATTTATTTTTCAACATAATCTCCATTTAGCTCGCTACACTTTTTCAAGCGCTTCTCCAGCTTTTTTAAACCCTCCAGAAAGTAGGATTTTGGAAGGTCCTCAAAATAGACATCTGTTTGCGCGATGACTTCCTTGTTCGACGTGAACCGTTGCCCGCCGAGCCATTTTTTCAAATTTGGAAATAAAAAGAAGTCACTAGAGACCAATTCCGGTGAATACGGTGAATGTTGCACTAATTCGACTTTTAACTCTATAATTTTGGCCATCCAAACTGCGCAGATGGGAACCCGAGCACGAGCACAAGCGAGTCTTGATGGAAGAGCATCTTTCTCTTTTTCCAAATGAGGATCTTTTTCTCGATCTCTTCGCTCAGCCGATCCAATAACGACACATAATACTTTCCTTGCCGGCCGATTTCACCGTCTTCGCCTTCTTCGGAACCCGTTCGTCTTTAAAAACCTAGTGTTTTAACTGTTCCTTTGTATCTGGAGTGTAGTAGTATACCAATGTTTCGCCTATAGTTATATATCGACGGAGAAACTCGTCAGGATTACGACGGAAAAGCTTCAAAACAGCCTTAAAGTCAACTACAAGATTGCATTTATTTTACACTGAGAGCAAACGCGGTGCCTACCTTGCCTAGATTTTTTTACACCCAATGTTTCGTGCAAAATTGGAAATATTTCGGTATGCCTGTGGCTTCAACTATCTTAGGCACTTTAATTCGTCGATCATTTAAAACCATATCGTGGATTTTATCAATCATTTCGGGGGTAATCACTTCCACTGGATGTCCAGAACGATGTTCATCTTTTGTGTATCTACGGCCGCGTTTAAACTCATTTACCCAATTGTAAACAGTTGGTAATACAGGAGCTGATGTGCCACGAACTTCATCCAACTCAGGTTTGATCTCTTTCGGTGTAAAGCCTTTTAAATTTAAGTGTTTAATCACCGCTCGAAACTCACTGTTTTCTATTTATCTACATAAACAAAAATTCTTTATTTACATCAACAATAATGAAATAATGAAACCGCGTGATGGATATAATTGAGACTTTGACAGCTGTTTTCGATACTATCAGCGCCTTCTCTTAAGTTTTCTAAGGACATCCTGAACCAGCCTCGTAATATAGTTTGTCATACAACAACATTTTTAACTTTTTATCTCGTTTTTTATCATTACATTGAAGCACCTGCAAAGTTTGTATTGTTTAATTTGGTTCATATCTATCAGCAGTACGTCTATTCAACTGTATTGATGTGTTTGTCTGGTAACCACATTACAAGCAAATGAGATTATAAATATGTTTTATACGGAATGAAAATTAACTTTATGCAACAGTATGATTTTCGATATGTCGGTTATCTTTACTAGTGTACATATTTGATGTTTTGCTAATCGCCTGGTTTCAAAAAATGTATATAATTTTCATCCCGAAAATAAATACAATAACTAGAATTGCTTAATTTCGGTGGCGTTCGGCTTGCGTAGTATGGACTTACATTTAAATGAGACCCAAAAATTATATGTGTGGAGTGCTTGACCGCATTGTTTTAGAGAAAATCTGTCCTAGATCTTACTTTACAAATAATTCGTGTTTTAATTACGTTGGTATACATTTTTCTACAGATCACTGATCTTCTATATGAATTCTTTAAATATATGCATACATTCTACAAAATCACAGGCGAAAGTTTAATTCGTACCGCATAATCGGCAAACAACAGCATAAGTAATAAAACCGTCTATCCTATGTGTAATATTACGATTTATCGTAGTTTAGAAACTTTATGCTCTAAAATAAAAAATAGAAGAGACGCACTTTTTTTTAATTCTCTAAAAAATTCAATTGGCGCGTGACTAAGAATTTTTTTTAAATTTCGTTTTTTATTTTGCTGGGGTCAACCTTAATTAGCGCTTGTAATATGTTGTTAGGTTTATATATTTTATCGATAATAATTTTATTGAGATAAAGTTTATCATTAAAAAAAATAAAATATAAATGCCGTCATTTAAATCCGGTAAATTTAATTACGGTCCAAATGGAAATCGTATACAGAATGATAAAAGCTCAAATAAGATATCAAGTATATTATCAAAACTGTATTTGAAACCTTGGTTATGTTACATCTTTAGTATATATACAACATGTATATACATAGGTACACACATAAATTAATTACAAACATAAGATCAGGATTCTTACTACCACCCGTGACCATAGTATCCATACCCTAAACCGTGTCCTAAACCAAAACTGGAATAACTGTAAGCGGGATAATAGTTTCCGTGTCCCAAACCATAATATCCGCCATACCCGCTATACCCGCCATACCCGCCATATCCCCCGTATCCTCCATAGTAACCATGACCAAGGCCACCGTAATAGGTTTTCGCAACTACTGGCGTATGTACAATTGCTGTGCTAACTGCAGGATATCCATATCCGTATCCATGACCATATCCATAACCTCCGTAGCCACCATACAGCGCACCACGTTTCGCAACTCGTTTGCTATTATCGACTTCTTCTTCAGCGACGGACAATGCTATCAATAGCAGAACTACGAACATCTACAAAAAAAAAACATATTGTTACTCAAGTTTGGGTATTACGTATTTCTCACCTAAAAAGTCAAAGGCTATAAAGTCGTCGCCTTGGAATGAGAGGGTTCTACCCGCGGTTTTCAAAAAAAGAAGAGTGTACAGTCTGACAAGGTCCTATCTACAATCTTAATAATATATCGTAGATAGAACCTTGCCATAATAAAAAGAGACTCAGATCGAATCTTCTCATTCCAAGGTAACGAAATAATGAAAAATGTTCATTTAACAATACCAACCATTGTAATGTAAATCAATTTATAAATATGATCCTTGATATATATACGGCGTGTCCATCCAGTCTTTTCTAAAGAAAAAGTTAATTTAAAGTTAACACAACTTAAGATTATATTCGAGTACGCAAGCTGTTTCCGCTGTACCCGATACAGTTTGGTTTTCTAAATGGAACACTCAGTATATTATGACATGTTTGGGTGCTTTTTCTCAATTCAACGTTTCTTCTATATTTCTAGCTTGGTTTTTGAGATAATTAAGATAATTTTATATTTTTGCAAGAGGTTTCTTTAAGGGCCGAAATTTTAAAAACCGTTCGCGTTATAGTGTATATTATTCCTGAATCTGAAAAAAATAGCTCTTCTAGGCATTATTTTATTACATACATCGTTTTTTAGTAAATCAAGTATAAAACTTTCCGAAGGTATTACTAAAAGTGAAAAATAATTGTAAATTGTAAAATTTATTTTATGCCCGCAATTCCAACACATATTCCTGCATATAAATGAGCAGCTGTGGATGATGGCGTAACACGACAGTTCTTTCCTTCCTTCCTCCTGTTCCGTTGCATAGTACACGTACACAATACGCAAGGAAAATACACGAGGAAGTCGAACCGTCTTGCGGTACCCTGCGCTACGTTATCACCCGCTGCCACTGATATAAACTGTAATGCGATTCGTTGCCTTTTGTTGAATATTTACTAAAATTTCCAGAATAATGTTTATACAAATGTCTATGTAAGTTCCGCGATGCATTAAGACATTTATTCAGGAAGTCTCTTCATAAACATTTGTATTTAGCTAAATTACACATTTCTTACAGCTTCTAGTAGGTTCTTTCTTGACTATTAAAAAATTTAGTGATCTATTCCTTTTATGCCATTTATTATTTGTACGTGCTTGTTAAGATATTAGACGATATATATGACGCTTCCAGTAGGAATTATACCAAAAGCGCATGATTCTTAATAAATATCTCTAATAAACAAAAGTTTATAGTATTTCGTCGTAGCATTATTTATATTTCCGCATTTAATTTACTAAAGAAGAACGCATTAAGAAAATGTTCTTCTCTCATCTTCTATGATCTAGTCGATATAAAATATTTTTGATGCACTTCCGAAAACTCCTGACAATACTCAAAATTTGAATCATCACTCCCACATGTAAACCGTTTAAAATATCGGGCATTAAAGAAACAAATGTACTTCGCAACTATTTCAAATTATCTTAAATATTTCAAAAACTAGCCTAGATAGGTAAAAAGTTAAAAGTTAGAAGCGTAAATTGAAGAGAGTTATCCAAAAACGTACTAATATCCAGGATATTTTATCTAGAAGACTAAAGTTGAATCATGTGTAGCAGAAAATGGTTTTCTTACTTAAAAACTTTTTCTCTATGTTGCTCAAGAAAAGAGCTACATTCTACCCCCGCACTAGGTGAACACGCTGTATATAAGGGTACTGCCTTCCCAGTAATACTTTTTTTTAATATCGCGGATAATTTGCAATTTCTTAGCGCGGTATATGGAAATATTGTACTTACTGCCAGAACTACTAACTTAGATCATCGGCGACATTTAACAAATTTTAAAAATATTACATGACATTCTTTTTTAAATGTGATATATTGAATCTATTAAGAAGAAACGAGTTAGCAATGTATTTGCAAATTATATTACTAAAATTGATTTTCCGTTTTCCTTCAAAATATTGGCAAAGATCAACAGCACATAAAGATAGGATTACGCTCATAAAATTTAATAAAATAGCTTTAAATCAATATGAATGTATAAATAAGTGCGTTTTGATACTAAACGACTTCTTGACTTTTAAAAGCAATTTAGAAGTGAAGTAATTACATAGGATAATATTATGAAATATGGGTAACTGGATATGCAGGAAATCGTCAAATATTCGTATCATAATACTTTTCCATGGTGTAATGAATTGCGGTTTGTATTCTTTTTATCGACATTTCTGTCGTTGTCAACAGCTACTGCTTTATTACCAAAAATTTAAAACAATAATTATTTTGTTTTTGTTTAAGGCTTATTTTAAACCAACATACTATAAACAATTGTCAATTTATCTCGAACTAGAAAGTTGTGTTATTTTGGATGCATATACGGTTGCAATATCTTGCTCACCTATTGAAAACCACCTTTTCTATTGGTATAAAACGTGTTATAACTTTTAGCGAGATATGTGATCAAATAATAATTAGTCTGTAAGTGGATGTCACTTTAAGATTACATTTTAAGTAGCTTTTCTGGTTTCTAGTTTGTTTGTACAAGGTGAAAGGATCGCCTTATTAACCGTTAAGGAACTCGAAACACATACAGGTACTAACAGAGAAATATAGACAACCAACGAAACAGCAATTAAACCGCATTAAAAAAATAAAACCGCACGATTGCTAGGTAATTTAAAAATTATCATCTAGAAGATATATTATTAATAAGAATATCTTCAAACAAAAAAAAACAAAATTTCATCCTCTTTTTGCCTATTAATGCATATTTCTGTATATCAGTATTCAATAAATGTAATAAATCTAAGCGGAAGCCGCTTAAAATAAATAAGAAGTAAAAATCTCGGCTCAAATGGATACACAAGGTCGTTTTGGATAGTGCCATTTGTTATCCGATACTAAGAATATGCATGTGAAATGTACGTTCTTTTGCCTGATCTTTGGATTGTTCTAAAATACTCATCCTTTTTTTGCGCTCATTCATGTCTTTCCGTATTTTGTACATCCCATCTTGCTCCAAACTGAAAAATTCCTCAACCGATCCACTTAATCCATCCAGTTATCGGTTGAGGATGCCTATATTTCTAAATTTATTATTAAAAAAATCGTTCTCCACAATTGCTTTACTTATTTTAAGATGTTGAATAGAGTAGTCCGACTTGTCAAAAAGATTTACAAGCCGTTATAAGGAATAAAACATGTCAATTCAACTTTAATTAAATAATATCATCATCGATAGCCCTGGTATAAAAACATAAATTCCTGGTATTGAAATACAGTGTGTATTTTCCTCAATCTACAAACGGATAATAATGGTAGATGCTTAAATTGTATTCAATATCCCAAAATAAGCAAAAGAATTGATCAAGAATATATAATGGCAACTTATATAGAGGGTAGATTAAGTTTGCATTGGAAACCATAAAAACAACATAACCGCAACTACATTAACGACGTCTACATTTTAAAATTTTCCTAAAAATCAACAAGGTATAGTAAGTGTCTAAAACGAGTTATAATTACATGGATCCCGTTAGCAAATATAAATATTACATTTTAATGACTTTTAAAGAAAGTATTTAACATACTTTTCCTACGGACTTTTAAAACTTGGGAAAAGAAAGATTCGCGTTAAAAACTGTGACATATTATATCTAGAGATATATATATATACATATATAATCAATAAATGATGATTATATCTAATTCTGTGATATCTAGGTTGTTTATTTTTGATGAGGTACTTACCAAGACTTTCATATTTATTATAAACCACTGACGTCCACCTTAACACAGGAATAGTAGAGTAGCTTTGATTAATGTGGTTACTATAGTTTAGTATTTATACGCACTTCCTAAACGTTAGCACCCCTCCAGGATAATTACATTGTTTGCTAAGGTTAAAAGGAAGTAAAGAAGTTGTTGCGTATAAAACTCGCGTGTTGTCACTCGCCCATTATTATTGCCTCTTGCCTTACGAAATCTGGGAAACGTTCTGTTACCTTCTGCTTCTGACCTTAAACTATTTCGGTAACAACAAATTCTTTGTAGTTTCTAACATTTTTACGTCTTCTTGTAACATCTATTATGAAAACATCAATCATACTTACGGTGACTGTCGCACTAATTTCAACAAATGTATTGCATATTATAAAACTATAGTAATGGAAAAGCCGTGTAGAACGAAAATTTACTTTACTTTACTAGTCTATAGTCAATTAAACTAATTTAGAACCAACAAGCTATATTAACCATGACATCGTATTATTATTTCATTATATATTCACTTATAATTTGCGTCTGATTGTTTGTATTTGCCCAATATCACCTCGATCTGTTAATAGAGCAATATGTATTTACTATACTTCAGTGCAATCATCTACGTATTGCTCGTGCTATTTATTAACTAATTTAATTCGATCAAAAACCATTTTTGATTGGCAAAAATGTTTGGTATATGAACTGCAATAATGATAACAAGAGCCATGGAGCAATATAAAAAATACCTTGTATCTGCACACTCCGCACCACATAACACATGTAATCAATTGTTTCGGAAATTCGTGGATCTCTATGGTCATGTTATATGATCAAGTCGTTTCGTATTTTGCACGGCGCGGAGTGTGCCGATGCCTTTATTTGCTGTATATTTGCGGTATTTGCTATATGGACCACAAGAAACAATCTCTCAATATTTTTGGTTTCAATTGAACCTATCTAGTACTTTCCTTGATTGCAAACTTAGTTGGACGATCAAATTGATTATGTGTGCACCAGGTTTCAAAAAGCGTATTTTTTAATAAATACTCTCAAGGATTTATTGTCAACTAAGGCAGCATTATTGAATTTATATAACGCAAATGCATGCAAGCGGAACCCTAAAAATGTCCGGATTTGACCACTAGTTGGCACTTGCCGTATATTTAAATTTGATTGTCTTATACTTTCGGCCGCGTAGTATAGTAGTATTAATAGCGTTCCAAAGAAATTTAGTGAAAAAATTGACATTTTCATGCGATGATTTTTTTCGACTTTATTCTGCCTTTGGTGATGAAGCACCATCTAGAACCACAGTTTACCGTTTGCGGAATTTAAACGTGGACGTACTAGTGCCAGTGACGAATTTCGTGAAGGTCGTCCATCAACCGCTGTTATTTCGGCAAATATCAATGCTGTACGAGAAATAATTGAAGCGAATCGACATGTGACATATCGAAAGAAAGACGCATCCCTGGGCACTTGTAAAAGTCAAACACAAACAAATTTACATGAACATTTAGTAGTGAAGAAACTTTGCAGTCGTCGGATTCAGCGCAATTTAACCAAAGCTCAAAAAATTGCTCATGTGCGTTGGTGCAAAATATACTTCAAAAATTCGCAACAGGTAACGAGACCTGGATATGTTCGTACGAATCAGAAACAAAACAACAATCCACTGCTTGGGTGTTCCAAAGTGAACCAAGATCAACAAAAATTGTGCGTTCATGAAGCGCTTTAAAAAGGTAATTGCTTTTTTCTTCTGTAAAACTGGCCCTGTTGCTACCATTACTCTTGGGGATCGAAAAACAGTAAATGCTTATCAGTATATAGCGTCAAGTCTCCGGTGAAATCAGACATCGGGGTATCATCCTTTACTATGATAATGCTAGCCCTCACAGAGTACATAGAGCAGTCGATTACTTAAAGGAGAATAACATTGAATTAATGATGACTCATTGTCCGTATTCGCCTGACTTATCAGCTAGTGACTTCTTTCTGTTCCCTTTTCTCGAAAACAAATTGCGTGGTGAATGGTTTTCGACACAGGAAGAGGTCGTTGAAGTATTGGAAGGTATGTTTCTGAGATACCCCCTTCAGGTTGGAATAAATGTTGCGACAACTAGTTTCTTCGAATGCAAAAGTGCTTAAAACTTACAGACGAATATTTTGAGAAACAATAAAGTGTGCTTTTTCCTACAAAATATCTGTTTTTTTTTCTTTTTCCGGAAATGTTTAGGGTTCTCCTCGTCTAGTACGATTTCAAGTAATATTATTGTCGGATGTAAGTAAGAGATACACATCGTGTTTTCTTATTGCAAAGACGAAGAATACGACTGATATTTGGCCTGTGTTATCGTGAATATTGCAGAAATTTTTTTAAAAACTATAAGTTATGAATTTTAATTTCGTTGTACTTATACAAACGCCTAATGTACCAACATTTTTCAAAACAGTACATTTGTAATTCACAAAGACATCCATAGGCATGAAACTAGAAACAGAAATGACATCATTCAAAATAATCCCAATAACACTTATTATAAAGAATCATGATGGCCCAATCTTTAAATGTAATTTAAAACAATATCTAATCGAACAAAACTTTTGCAACTGCTCAGAATATGAAGTAATTGGTCAAACAATGATATACAGCGCGATCCGTTTGAAATGAAAGCACTCATATTTAACACTGCAATTAAATCGATTTCGTGAATATATAGTGAACCAAAAAGTCAACTTCCACACAAAATTTCAGAGGTTCATCTAAATTTTTAAGGCACACTATGATTATTTTTTCTAGTTGAAAAATAGCAAAATTTTCCAAACTGTACAGTGCAATACAAACCATTATATATTAATTTACAGTGCATTGTTTTATAAATTCATTAAAAGTTCTTGAATTTGCAATGATATCTCGATTTTGAAACTTCGGGGTTAAGCATAAGTAGTTATGATCTATTCAAAAGAAACAACTTCATCAATGTTGCACTTCCGGTTACATCGAAAGTCATGAGCAACTTTGATGTTATAAATAGAAACCTATATTTCTTGTTGCATTTTTAGATTCTACTAAACCCATTTTATAAATCATTTTCTTACCTATCGATTACCGTTTTAGTTATTTTTACTTGAAAAAACATACTTTTAGTACTAAGAAGTTACGCCAAATCAACCATAGGTTGTGGGACAGCCTGTATAATTTTGTTTACTTTTTATGCCTTGGTTAAATGGTAGAATACCTATACCCTCCACAATTTATACAAAAGCTTTCTACCTTTTACTGTATAGCTGTTACACACCTTTAATGTATCATACGTTTTTTTTTGCTTTTTTTCACAAAAGTCAAAATAACTCTAAAACGGTAACCAATAGATAAGAAGATGTCTGATAAAATCGGCTTTAAAGTGCCTAGTAGATTCTATAAATGCGACCAAAAATATAAGTTTCTATTTATAATATCAAAGTTGGTCATGACTTTCGATGTAACCGGAGGTACGACATTGATGAAGTTATTTTTTCTAAATAGTTCATAGCTAACTATGCATCACTCCGAAGTTTTAAAATCGAGGTATCATTATAAATTCAAGAACTTTTAATGGACAGGTTCCGTGAATCAACCTGTATCGTAACTGTCGATGTCACGGCCTGCATTTGACATAACTAATAAATTATTAATTTTGGCACCCCAGCATACTTTGGATTTTACTTCTTAAATTACATTTTTTGGGTAAAATTACAATTACTAAAATGTAAAATGTATTATTATATGCACTTTTTTAATTGTAGTTCGAATTTTTTATAATCAAGTTTAGTTAGTTTTTAGTTGCTTTTTATATAACTTGTGATTGATGCACTAAATTTTGATGAAAACCATTTCGAGACCTTCTGAATTTAATGGTGTAGTCGGATTTTTAATAAAAAGATCGCTAGTAAACTTTTGCTATTCTCGAACTCCAAAAATAGTCATAGTATGCCTTGAAAATGTAGATGAACTTCTAAAACTTTGGGTAAAAGTAGACTATTTGATCCACTTTGTATTCAAAAAAAAAATTATTTCATTATAATGCGAAAAGTGGGTTTTAGGGGTGCTCTCATTTCGAATAGGTCACACTATATATGGAAATACAGTCTGGTTTTCGTTGTTTTACAACTTCTTTTGTAAGCATTGTTACTTCTATATATGTCTATGCATTATTTGACGTAGCTCATCTGTTTTTGAAACAGCCCCAGAGTCAATAAAAACTATTCTATTCTGTTCATTATTTCAGATGTGGCAAGAAGAAATCATGTTTTCCAAAAATCGTGAATCGCAGTATATTTATAAATTAATGGTCGTTTGCACTGCAATAGTTAAGTATAGCTTAACACCATCTTACTAACTAACCTTTATATTTCAAAATTCGCCAACAAAGAGTGAAGAAGCGCTTCAGGCGCTAAACAATGTTTCATTTAGTTTGGGTGTTATCCATTGAGTTAACACGTATTTGTCTAAGTGTTCTATTTTCCAAGCGAATCTAAGTATTTAATGAGCAAATCATATTTCAAGAGTAAAATTAAATAAAGTTCGGTTTTTCAAACGAACGCGAAGTTATGATGTACCTGACCTGTTCCCATAGAGTATATATGAAATGTCGTTTGAAGTTTTAATCTATGAATTAATTCCGCGTAAAAAGTTAATGTTTGTTCTAATTTTTATTAAAACTGTATAAAAGGTATCTGGGGAATATTCTCGAACCTACTGACCGTGAAAAATCAATTAAT
>LR737381.1:1967608-2108863 GCA_902655005.2 Marronus borbonicus
TAGCTATATACGTTTGGTGCGTATAAGAATCCCGACATCTGAAAACACAAACGGGTGAAAAACACGATTACGGACAATCGCGGAAACGATAGCAGAAACTATAATAAATACCTTTGGAAGTTCAATATATCGGTAACCCAACTTGTAATGTTGGTTATGGATGGAGGTTCAAACATGAGCAAAGGTAGAAAGTTACTAAAATGATCTCATCCTCAATTGCCCCATGTAACCTGTTTGCTCCATGCATGTCATCTTGTAGCTGAATTTATTAGAAACAGTTATCCAAAAGTAGATCAATTAATTTTTCTACCAAAAAAGTTTTATTAAATCTCCGGAGCGCATTCGTGAGTTTAAACAGGCTTATCCAAACCATGAAAACCAAGAGTGCGAATATAAAGCGAACGATCTGTTTAAATTCGCGAACATAACATCATTAGACGCAGTACGCTCATTTTCCAAATACACCAATATATTTTTATCTCCTCATAGGAGTATGCTTGAGTCATTATTGGTAGCTATGCTAATGATACAATATTACAGCGAATTTTTACGTCCGTCTACATCAACAACACAATCAAACTAAAATATTTTTCCACATATAAAAAAGTGATTATTTTTACCCATGAACTTGTAGAAGTGTCTATGATCTGTGAACCATAGCGGAAAATGTTATTGTCCAAATATTTTTAAAATCCTTGTTCTGCAATGATTTTAGTGAGATGGAAAGAAAACGGATGTGTTATTTTATTCTGTTTATTATATTTTTCCTTTTTTTTATTGCATGGCGCAGACATTTTTGATTCTTATAAACCTAATGAAATACTTATTTGTACTGATCAGTAGAGCGCAACAATCTCGCTTGCCTTTCACCCCGAAGCTGTTCATAATGTATTAGTTAGAACACTAGACAACTTTGAAATTTCACCAAAGCAAGTATTAATGATGGTTACCGATGCTGCCACGGTTATGCTTCTCACAGGTCAATTATTCAAAGCTGTTCAATCGAATTTGCTGCACATAACTTTATGTGCATTTAAAAACTATTAACAATTACGTTCCAGTAGCCGACGCAATAAAAAATTTGCAAAATACTTGTTGTCTTTACGAGATTCGTGTGAAATTGTTGACCACGTACAAACAATGCTACACATTATCCGTGACGAAAAAAGTGTTTCAGTAAGAGAAAAATTTAATACAATATTTATGAAAGTGATACACAAATAGTTTGATTAGAAATATCTCTGCTTAGAATTCATACAAATAAAACACAAACGTAACTTTGTTCTTCATTCTATTCCATGAATGTCTCTTTTTGTTTGGAAAAGCATTCTCGCTTTGACGAAATTATTTCAACTACGTACGGTGTGCAGTAGGGGATATTTCCTGAAATTAGTATGGTAATATGGAACTGAATTCGTGTGAAAATCCCTGGCTAGCTATGCATTTATGCATATAGAGAGTTGTATACGTTATGTGTTTATCTAAAATTTGTAAACACAATTATTATACTACGTATACATTTATGTGACAATCTGAATAATAATCGATGATTCATAAAAAGTAATATGATCGAATGCATTCACTTCGACTTTGATATTAGCTATAATCTAGCGCAAATTAATATTCCCTGTCACTGATTTAATTGCCGGCTACCGCAGACAAATACCTACCGTTTATGTAGATTTCCTGGGAATAACCAGCAACTCACTAAGTCTATATATGTAGGTACCACCATTAGGATCGACATGGGTTTAGATATTGCATCGTCTATGACTGCATATAATTGGAACTACAGCTTAGCAAATGCAGTAATTGATATAATTACAGAGTCTATGCAAACAGCCGCTTATCCGTAAAATTTTGCTTAGCCCTTGTCAATTTCCTGTTATTAAACGTGTTAACCAAACAAATGAATTTGGAATATAGGCCCTCGGTATTCAGTAAGGATGAGAAAGAAAAGAGGAAGTTCTGTACTTACGTTTGTCAAATTTCAAATACCTAAACCTTTTTGTTTTTGCACAAGCAATTCTGAAATATACATTATCTACAAATTAAAGTACACCACCTGAAAGAATCTGTTGCAAAAAATTTGTATATACGTTGAAAATAACAAAATGTTGTATACAACGCAATTTACAAAAAAAATATGATACATTCAACATAATCGTCTCTTCTTGTTTTTGATTATACTTTGATCCCCCTTTTATTTATTTTATTATTACCGATACAAAATAATTTCAAATAGAAGTTGTATGAGCGTACCTAGGATAAAACGCATTATTTCTAATGGGACACCATATACATTACAACGTTTTTAAGTAGGCCCCATTCTCTGATTACGTATACTATACACATCTACTTTTGCAAGTTTTAAAATATTGGACTAATTGTGTAAAAAATGACTCTTCAATGGAAAAAAATCAAAAATACTGAATAATTAATTAACAAAAATAGTTAAAAAACAAAAAAACAACGGAATTATTCGAGCTGAAAACCATATTGAGGCGCTAGATTAGATTAGATTACTACCCGAGGTGGTTCTTGATCTATCCCACTGCGACGTTTCCAGATCTATTATGGTTCCTCTCTCATTAGATCAATTACATTAGCTTTGCTTTCTTTGCTAGATTAAGCAGTTTTATAAGTGATCACTCTACATTGGTTTTGGCTTTTGGGTATTCCGAGCCCATTCCTGAGAGCCGTACTCCTGCCAGGGTTATACGTTCGCATAGCACATGGACAGCAGTCTCTTCTTCCACTTGGCAGAATGTACATGCTGTTTCCTCTCTCAGGCCCAGATTACTCATGTGCTTCTTGAGCATACGGTATCCTATTAGCAGGCTCACAATTTCTAACAGACTCCGTGTCTTTACTTAGTAGGTCCGCTGTAAATATAGGCCTGCGTCCAGTCAGAAATTGCTTGGCCTGTCTCTGACCAGTAATGATCTTCCACGAGTCTTGAGATTTCTTATCTTTCCATTGTTTAGTAGTTGCTTTTACTACCGTATATGCCAGTTGACGAGCCTGCCTTTATGTTCCCTCGATGGCCTTCGTGTCCTGGTACCCATGCTAGGGTCACCTTAGTTCGCCTTCCTAGCCTATTGAGTGCATTCATGCAGTCCGACACCAGTTTCGAATTCGCCTGTGTGGAGTCTAGCGCTTTTATTGCTGCTTGACTGTCTGAATAGACAGCAACAGACCGTACATACCAGCACTTTTACTATTTCGGCTTGAAATTCTGTGTCGCTTTGAATTAGATTTAGTGGTTTAGATATTTTAGGACTACTCCCACAAATCCCGACTCCAACTCCATTTTCTGTCTTTGAGCAGTCTGTATATCAGATGGTATTACCGTTTTATAGCACTTGTCGAAGCTGTATTTGGGACTAACGGCTCCACTGGGAATGCTAGTTATTGGCCTCGCCTTGAATTCTGATTTAATTATAGGCCATTCATTAGTCTGTAGTTTGTTAGCCTGGCCTTCTCTTGAATGTGTATATGTAGCGGTTCCAGATTTAGGACGACTTCCAGAGCAGCTGTTGGCGTAGTTTGCATGACCCCATTGGCACACAAACATGCTAGTCTTTGTATACCACTTAGCCACCTTTTTGCCTCTACCTGCAATATTTTCGTCGACTATACCACCGATCCATATGTTGGTCTGGTTGGTCTGATTATCCTCATGTATAACCACAGCATCATTTTTCGACTTAACCCCCACGTTTTTCTACACAACCTTCCACATCTGCCTAAAGCAATAGTAAATTTGTTGATGGTTTTAGTGATGTGAGAGCTCCATGTATGTATATCTTTGATCGAACCATACTCCGAGGTATTTCGTTTCTTTGATAAATGCAATTTCCACTCCTCCCAACACGATTGGCTTTAGGCCTCGAATTATGCGCTTCTTTGTAAATATAATAATTTGTGTTTTTTGGCCATTGGCTATAAGTCTTTCCAGTTTACACCAGTTATCTACTGCATTTAAGACATTTCGCATTCGTTCTGATACTACCCCATCAAATCTACCTTGTACTACTATAGCTAGATCGTCAGCATTCCTTTCCTTGGATATTAAGGTGCTAAGCATTTAGTGGTACCAGCACCGTATTTATCCTAACGCAAAAACTGGTGGCTTCTATTCATTGCATCTAAAAATGTATTCACTAAGAGCCTGTCGACTTGTATATTATATTATATTTCTTGAAATCCAATCTAAGAATTATAAAAAACATGCAATGTACAGGTTATTCAAAGTTATTGAGCTACTACTGCTAACTTTGTTATTACTGTAACTGGTTACATTACCAAAGATGTAATGGTTTTTCCGCTGATCACAACACTGTTGAGAAAAAAACAATTGCAGGTCGCGTTTCAGCGCTAACCTGAATTGTTTGTTTTTTTAATTGAACACCTGTACGTTTTTCAATTATTCGACAGAAAATGAAACTTTGCGTAAAATATCCTACTACTAGATATAACACTAATGTGAAAAACAAAGGAGATATGATGAAATTTACATTGGACAGTTGAATAACTTCGTTATTAGGGCAGTTATTGAGATAGTCGAAACATGAAAAATATGCAGTTTATTTTGCCCAATAAAATGGTGTAATCAAAAAAAATTGCGCATCGTATTTCCACCTTCGGTTAAATAACTCTCTTTTTTATTAAACATCCTGTACATTTTTTCAAAAATCCATAGAGTACAATTTTAAATAACCTACCGCAAATCTTGTTCGACATGGCGATCAATTAGAGAATTTATTAGTGAGGATCATTGCTTTTGCGCTCCTGATTTCTGATTTTTTTTTACTTTTATGTTGATCATACTAGATGCATAAAAACAAGAACAGCTGTAAAGCCAACCGACCTAATAAAAGCGTAATCATAAATGAATTGATACTTTTCAATTATTCGATAGGAAAAAAAAAACTGCGTAAAGTATCCTTCCTTCACAGTCCTAAATAATTTATTTAAATTTTATCGTATACCATAAAATGGGTATTCTTCGAGAACCCCCATAAAAAGAAACGCATGGGTGAGAGGTCGTTCCAATCCATCTATCAGAGTATATAACTAAAACTTCCGCAATTTGCAAAGGTTTGCGCACAAAAGCACCATCCTGTTGAAGAAACTCCATCCTCCTGATTTAAATTGTCTAAAAATACTTCGCGTATACTACGTAAGATTGGAATTAACCGTTCTCCTATCACCTGGCGTTCCGAATCCGTTAGTAAAAACATTTGCACTGGTCTGCCGCACGCAAAATATGCTTCAAACATGTCACACTTAGTAACAATAATAGCAACTATAAAACATAAAATCAATGCAATAGTAAAAAAAAAGAAACAAAAGACGAAAAATCAAGAGGCACAAAACAATTATTCTCAGAAAATAAATTCTCTGATTGACCGCAATGTCAAACAAGATTTGCAAACAAGAGTCAAAAAAGCAGCACTTACTTGCTTTGATTCACTTTTAAAATGTTTCAACTTAAAATTTACTAATCCTCTTTTCTGTCATTTTGGAGCCTTAGCATTATAAGAGAAACGTCACTCTCTCTCGACTTGTAAAAAATATGCATGCTGCTCAATAAAAAGGCCAGTTGTTTAACCAAACGGTGAAATACGACACTCAATTCTTTTTTTTTTGTTTCAACATTTTATTGGACGGAATAAGTTACACATCTTTAATATTTCCATCCGATATAAATTTCATCGTATCTCTTTTGTTTTTCATTTTAGTACGATACCACTATTTTATGCAAAAGGTTATTTGTTCATTTTAAAAACTATAAACAATTCAGGTTAGCGCTGAAATGCGATATGCAATTGCCGTTTCTCAACATCGTTGTAATCAGTACACTCGCTATATCTTTAGTCATTTAACCAACATTGTAGCTACAGTAATAATAAAGTTAGCAACAGTGGCATGAAAACGTTGTGTTTTTTTTGTGTTCATAATCAACGAAGTAGAATCTACTTGAAAATTCCAATGTACTAGCTGCCCCTTGCATAACATGATCTGTGTACTCCACTGGATTTTTATAACATTTTAAGTACACTCCTTTCCTAACGTTGTATACCGTCCAGTCTTGAAATTATTAATTTACAAATTCTATATTAGAGTATTATCTTCAATGTCGTGTAAACATTTTTCCACATTTTATCATGGTAGAAACTGAGGGTGGGTTCACATACACAGGAAAAGCATTAATTAAAATAAAAAGCGATTGCAGACATCCTTTCGTCAGCAATTCAGCAGAGCCTATTTTTTTCCACATCTTACGGCTATCGCAAGTTTCATCTGCCAAATCTGAATATAGATTCGCATGAATTTCTATATATATAAAAAAAATAAGGAATTAATATGGATTTTGGTTGAGAGTGTAAAAAGGGAAAACTATAACAATAATATTCTCATACTCTGGTTATTTTATCAAAGCAATCATTATACCTCATTACCTAAAACCCAATTAACTAGAAGTATTAGAAAGCAAGGTGATAATATTCAATAATATTCCGTGATCAATTTCATCCTCTTCAATAGAACAAAACTATTGAAGCTAAACGTGGTCCGAGTTTGAACCATGTTATATCGTTTTGGTTAAAAACTCGACGTTTCGCCCACAATCGTATGGGGCTTCTTCAAGAGAGTGGTAGGCAACAGTTAGCACGGTAACTCAACGTGTAAACCACGCCAGAGGCGAAACTAACTGAGCGGGAAGCAGTTGATCACGGTAACTCAGCATGTGAACCATGCCAGAGGCGAAAACCAACTGCTGCTTTTAACCAAAACGACATGACACGGTTCAAACCCCGAACACGTTTAGTTTCAACTGACTCTGGCCGTAAAAGCCTACGTTTTTATTTTTTAGGACAAAACTATCTTTATACATAAAGTTAGTTGAAACACCTTTTAATTCTGCTGATTCAAATTTAAAGCAAATAAATAAAATAAACTCAGAGAGAACGAACTCGATGTACATTTTGTCTTGCCTTCGTCAAGACCAAGCGTTTATTTTGATCGTGTAAAAATAAACACATTCAATGATGGACAACGAAATATAATCCTTTACATCAACCAATACACCTTTAGAAAAAATATTACAATACAGTCTCCCTAAATGTATGCTAAATACTTTACAAAGCCTATTGTTCAATGAACTGCATTATGAGTTTCTTATATTTTTTAACTAATAGCCGTCAAATGCGCCGTTCCAATGAATGCAAGAGTTGATTATCGTACAAGTCTAACCTTCTGTTCCAACATTTCACAATAGAACAGCATGTACACAAAACACTATTGTGTGTTAACCATCTCATTATGACTTGAAACAATTACATTCATAGCTCTTTTGCACCGTTCTAATGACAATGCCTTTATCTACGTCATTATCATTCTAATATCTGTAGTTAATATTTTTCATAATAATAATACAGAAGCTAGCAGTGTACGCTTGTATAAAAACCTATCGCGTTTTAAAGGTCGTTTATTTTCTTTCTGCGTTTGCCGGTATTTACTACTATTTAATGCAAATGAAGTATACGCAATTCAGCCTCACTTTCTGTATAAACGCATTTCACTGTTCTGATATAACGTGAATGATCCGGCAACATTTTTATATAGACTCATTCAAAACACGTATTGATTACCTTATTTTAAACATTTTGATACACCTGTTTCACTCATCGTCGTTCTAATCCACGGTTCAATCACTTTGAAATACACTGTGCGCAATTGAAATTGCACCACATTTCGAATATTATCGACACGATGTTATCTCTAAAGCTGCCCATCCTTCTTGGTGTGTTACCAATATCGTCATTGAAGTTATGACATAAAGCATTTTTCACTTTCATTCACGTTAATTAATAATAAAATTCTTTCAATGATAAAGTTGATGTATCAATATACAAAATATATTCTTTATTACTCTATAACCAAAAGTCTTTTACAAGCGTATCTTTTGAACAAGACCACTACAATAGAGAGGAAAAATATGCGCGTTAATTTCCTTCTCTTGTAATACTTACTTACTCTTGCGTCGCTGTAAGTTTCTAGAAAATGGCGCATCCTAAACTATGAATCAGATTCGTATGCAGTCTTAAATTATACTAAATAAGAAATTTAAGTCCGAGATAAAACCTTAGTACGCTGAAACACTATTTATCTGAATATGATGTTTTAAAACAACTAGTACATATAAGGATCTATTTGTTATTTATGTATTCATTATAAAAAATTTCACATGAATTTTCCAATCGGCTTGAATGTTAGTACTCCTTTTTCTACTTTTAGTTTCGCATTAAGATTTGGAATTGTAACTTAACAATGGTCTGATTTGCGGAAGTCATATATAATTTAATGCACCACTACTTCTAACTCTTACAAGTTGGTCTCTGTATTTTTACGTTTCCGGTTTTTTTTTAGAGGGATGGAAAACGAAAACATTTTGCATCTTCATCAACGCTCACTTCTTTTCAGTAGACAATAAATGGTGTGTTTGGAAACACCAGTTGCTAAACTCACTTCGTCTATAATTTCACCTTTAGTTACACGCTCCTTCATTTCTTCAAAGAAGTTTACCGTGTATACCAACACGTACGATTGTTACGTAGAAAGGTTTACTTTGAAGTAACGCTATGCCACAGCAATTGCAATCAAGTGAAACAATATGAACCCGTTGACTTTCTCATCTACTCCTGATCAACGGTGTTCCACAACTACGCGACGATTCGGCCCCCTCGAATGAAGGTTTGGGTTCTGAAGATCTATGTTCCAGTGCTGTACAAACCCGTTTGGGCTTTCGGAGCTTGGTCTGGGTCTTGTACGGGTAAACTCTAGCGTCGGATTTTGACACCCTTCCGCCCTGGATCAAGTGTCGCGAGCAATCGAGGCGATCCGGTAAAAAAAGTGGTATATCGGACATATACAATGGGTGTCCCATGCCCGAGATGGCTGTGACTTATCGGCGCATGTGGATACCACGCAATGGCGTACTTCCTAACTTTCGTAGGCAAGTAACAGCTATTCTTTCTGAATCAAAACTATACGAACTGCTCGATTGGAAGAGGGGCACTAGTTGCTTGGCCAGCAAGATCGACAGGCCTAAATCCCCTCAATTATTTTGTTTGGGAAAAGTTGAAATGTTTTCTCTATGTAGAATGGGTTGAAAACAGAAAACAACTTACTGATAGAATTATGGATGCTTCTGATAATATTCGCGCCTATCCAGAGACTGCTGGAAGAATTACTACTTCAGTTTTTATAAAAGCTGGAATGTGTATACTGTAATTGGATGGACCTCCTGAACAATTAATGCAATAAAACAACTTCTTTTTAACTGATTTTTAATGAGATTTTACCGAATATTTAATCCAATTTCAAACTACCCTCGCGCAATTACTTTTATGAGTTTTGGGCATATGTTTATTAAACATTTTTGAGTTGAAATTGCCTGAGCAACAGATCCTCGTGCTGTGACAATCATGTCATGGAACAGCCTATATATTGCATAGTATCAGAACCAGTAAAGATCCCTGATGTACGCCCGCTATTAAAGGAAGATGGGAAAATTCTGACCGCCGGGGAAATTCTGACCATCAAGAATCATACTGCATAAATTGACGTTCAGCGCATTCTAGGAATGTTATTAGGAAACATTTAGGCTTTAGCGCACATGGTTTCAATATTAGCCACTAGATCGCAGATAATTTGGTCTGGGTAAGACAATGCTATAAGAAGTGGGTGAACGGAACAGTTTTAATAGCAGTTTTAATTCAAATTGGCGATTATTATAGGGATAGTATTTAAGGCTTAACATATTTTATATAAAAATTTACTTATATCTTGTGAATGTAAGTGGGAAGTATTTAGTCATGAGAATATTGATTTTGAGGCAATTTTAACCACCAACAATTTCGACCAGCCACAATTACCCCAATTGATGATGAGGAACTATAAACGGAAAACATAAAAGGGATCGTGGTCTCAAGAATGTATAAATGCAGCCATACAATCTATCAAAAATGGTCGATCAATCAGGGATGCTGCAAGAACTTACAGCATTCTTGGAACTACTTTAAGCTACTTTAAGCCAACATTTACAAAAGAAGAGGAGGCACAGCTCTCCTAGGAAATAAAAAGCTTATCAAACGATATTATGGAATAACCAAACAAAAGGTCAAGCGGTGTGCATATGAATTTGCAGTCCGAAATAAAAGACAATCGATGTTCAACAGTGAGAAGAAAACTGCTGGAGATGATTGGTTATATGGATTTCTTCGTAGAAATCATTCACTTTCTCTGCGAAAACCTGAAGCAACTTAGTATCAGCAGGCTCACAGCTTTCAACAGATCCGAAGTTAGTATCTTTTACAAAAAATCTGCAAGTTGTCCAGGACAAGTATTCGATACTTCAATTTTATCTTTTTAATTGTCACGAAACAGGCATCTACACTATTCAAACTCCTGGGTGAATTCTAGCTCCCAAAGGCCAGAGCAAGTTGGATTTGCCACAAGCTGGGAGCGAGCAAAACCATTACGGTTATGTGCGCTATGAGTGCAGGGGGTTTTTATATTCGCCTGATATTTATTTGTGCTAGGAAGCGCATGTGTCCAGAGTTGCAACAGAAAGGTCCACCTGGTTCCATCTACTGTTGTTCTGATAAGGGTTGTATTACAGACGAATTATTTTTGGAGTGGCTGAAACACTTCAAAAACCACACCAAATCTTCTATAGATGAAAAAATAGTGTTGATACTAAATAACTATGTAACTCACTCAACGTTGGCTGCATTTAACTTCTGCAAGTAAAATGCAATTGTGTGCGTGTCTATACCCCCATTCTTCACATAAATTGCAACCGCTGGATGTAACATTTTACTCTCGGCTGAAGACAGTTTTTAATGCAGAATGTTGCATATTTTTACGAAGTAACCCTCATGACCAAATTAAACTATCAGATATCGGCAGTATCTTTGCAAATGCTTATAATCGTATTGCACCACCTAATCAATATGAAGTCCTTCAACAACACTTGGACAATGAAGCAGAAGCTCCCAAACGAGAAGTGTAATTTGCAGAAATATTGTCCCTTGTTTCACGGGTCTATAAACAGATGAACTCCAAAAACTCTAGCCCTTAGATGAAACAACACCGCAACGCCAAATAAAGAGAAATTGGTAGAAAAAGAAAGAAAGAGAATTGAAAAAAAGAAATAAATTGGAAAGGAAGAAAGAGTTAAGAGATCAGTTTTATCTAGTCCACCTCGACCTAAACCTTCTACAAAGAGATCTTATACAAATGTATATGAACATTCAAGGGATAGCGAAAAAGATACAGGAGAAGAATACTTTCAACCTAACAACAGTAACCAAGATATAACCGAAGACATTTGCCTTGTATGTGGAGAATTCGGAAAAGATAAGAAACTGTGGTTAAAATGTTTGGTCTGTAGGGGATGGGCTCATTCCCTTTGCACAGAATCTCAAAGTAAGAAAAGATATGTTTGCGATTTTTCTACTTAAATCCTTGTATAATAAAAAGAATAAATTAAAAAAAAAAATGCCTAATTGCGGTTATTACTTATTTCAGATATCATTTATTACAGAAGTTGGGCAACAGTTCAAAAATTTATTTCAATAAAAACTAAACTTATTGCTGTAGCAGTCCATTTTTCTTAAGTGGTCAGAATTCCCCCACGTTCCCCTAAGAGCCGTATAAATACGGTGGAATCGCCCACCCTCACGTAAAGGTACGGGTAGACCAGACCAGACCTTTCGACCCTCTTTATATCGAAAAAGGTCGCTAGCGTTGTTTCGCGCTTTTCATCGTTATATATATTGTTGTTTGTGATTTTATTTATTTAGGTTGGAAAATGTTCCAAGTTGACAGGTTGATCTTGTTATTGGCAGTGTTAGTGACTTCTTCCCTCCAATTTCCCGCGGATTGGATTTTCATCCGTGTTACACATTAAGTAAGATAGTTTTTGTCAAAAATAAGAATTCCATTAAACAACTTCTGCTGCGGGAAATCAAAATTACTAACGTAAATTAGACTTATATTTCTCGTATATAGCAATTAAAATTAGGATTATCCTTGTGGTAACCAATATAATTTCGATGTATGTACCTGGCAAAACCGTACCAAGACATACGTACACCGCCCCATGGAATCGCAAGGCGTTTCAAATGGTTGTTACTACATCAAACGTGTCATTTGACTTAATCTATTTAGAAATCCACGGATGGAATTTTTTAAAATAATTAGGGATGGATACCATCGATAGTGACTATTGAATACTAACGATAACTATCGATAGTACATTCCAATAGTCCTGTACTATCGACAGTACTATCAATCGTGCTAGTGATAAGACCATGTAAACATAAGAATTAGTAGAATGTTTTCTTTTGTTAAATCACTGGTAATGAAACAATTATCTGATATTACACTAATTATCGAATTGCACCGAAGCTAATTACAATTTCTTACATAATATTTAAACTTGCATAGAATTTGTTTATTTATTAGGAACTTCTTTTCTTTTTTCCTGAGATGAAGTTTGAAATACTATATTGCATAATGTAAACATAAACTGAAACGTTTTCCTTTTTGATCAACATATCCTCATCAGTAAAAATTTGATTTAAAAATTTAAAAAATTGTAACAAACGTGTACAGATTACAGATATCTAGATGCACAGAAACAGCTAACAGATATTTTATTCTAATTGTAAATAGTGTAAAACGTATTTACATATGTAATTGCAGGTACAACATAGGTAATGGGCATGTGAAACAAACAACGCGCACAATAAACACCATACAGTTAGATGTTATGAATAATGAAATAATTATGGATAGTGGCATTATCGAATAAGTCGAAGTAATTCCTAAAACAATAAAATAATGAAAACCTCTGACGCTTTTTTTTAAGTACATTTACAATTGCAGCTTATATTAAATAAAATTTCATCATCTTCGGATTTGGGAATGTTTGGATAGATCCGAGGATTCGGAGGGATTCGGAAGGATTTTAAGATTGTGAAGGATTTTTTATTTTGAATTTGAAGATTAGGACATCATAGGTACAGAAAATTAAATAATTTGGCCAAAATAAAACAAATTCTTTTTTTAAATCAACTTCTATATTTAATATACGACTCAAAAGTTAGCTATCGGTTAGGGATTACGATAGGTTTTTCTGTTTATTTAATTTAAAAGAAATTTTCTAAATTTGGGGATATAATTTTCAAAACTTCATCTAAAATAAAATAGTATCTCGCACACACCAAATTTGTTTAATTTATCTCTTAATCATTTTTCAATTTGCAAAAAGAAAAACAAGTAGATCCCATAATTCAAATATTACAAAGACACCCTGATTTTTTGTTAATTCATTTTAAAATAAAAAACTAAAAAAAAATAAAAAAGTGCAATTACAAGTTCAATGGTAATTATTCTTAGGAGGACAAATACAAATACATTACATGAATAATTTAAGATCACTTAAGTACAACTACTTTAAAATATTACAAGAAATACATTCATACAAGTGCAGGCACGCTCTGTATGTGTAAATAGAATTAGTATTGAATTAAATTGAATTTTACTTTAATTTAGGAACTTACGTAAGAGTTTTGGACGACGCTGCTGCCAACGCAATTATTTACATCTCTCATCCGCTGCTTTATCTTCCGTGTTTCTTTACAGAACCCGTGTTGCTGCAAACTCACAGCGACCCAACATAGCAAAAATTTGGAAACTTGGCGCCAGATGTTAAAAATCAAAATGGCGTGAACTCTAACGTGGTTATGCACGACATAATGAATTTATTAATCATACTACTACTTCATTATGGATATAGACAGAAGGTCCATAGATCGGCGATATCCGATTCAGTGGCGATTGGTATTGACATAAATGGGAATTCAGTTACAACGCTTCGGTTTCTTCGTGTATTTCCGCTGCATAGTACAATGTATACGGCATGTAACGGAAATACAAGTGAGAGACAGCCACAGTGCCCGATCCTAAAAATATCCTCTTTCTATCTCTAGACTTACAGACATGTTTCGAATATAAACTGGACGTCAACTTGTTTGATGTAAGGAATAATTCTTTTTAAGCGCTGTATCTATTTTGATGTAATTGTTGCGCTTCATAGAACGCTTCATACACACGCATTGTGCGATTATGATAAATTTAATAGTTTAGAAACACCGTGGGGCCACATATACGAAAAATGCATTAATTAATAGTTAGTTAGTACCCCCAATAGAAAAAAAAATCACTTAATTATCTGCTTATTTCAGAGAGTTGTTTTATTGTTCGCAAATTGTTGAATATTAACTCGAAAAATGTTTAAAATTCGCGGACAATTTAAACTGACACTTCCGGCAGTAAAGGTAAAATTCGCATATATAGCACCGATAAAATACAAGATATATGGAACCATCAACTTAATGTGCCCGCAAAATTTTAAAATTTATATCGAAGCTCTGTTTAACTAGAAAAGGCTTAAAAGAAATGCACAAAGACGTATTTTTTTTTGCTCTCCGTCGAACATAATCTTTTTATTACGTACAAACAAACAAGCAATATAATTTATGAACAAACGACAAAGGTAGAAACTCAAAGGAGATGGATCTTCGGACCTTAAGAAAATCCCCGCGTTGGCTTAGATTTGGTAATATTCTTGCTCTACTCGTTGGGCGTACTGAAACCCCATAATAGTTGCATTAATCCGCGTTATTTTATTTCGAGCATGTTTCTTTTCTGTACAATTTATATATAGGTTTTAGAAAAAAAAACAAAAGTAGACTGTAATATATAGTCATTTATTTCTAATTTAAATACTTAAACTGTAAGCGTGCCATACATGAAAACCGTGTCCTGCACCGTGTCCACCTGAATCAAGACCAACACCAAAGCCACCATAGTGTTGTCTATAAGGAACATCGTAATGATGAGAAAGTACTACAGAATCATCTAAGAAAATCGCGTGCGGAGGGAGCACTATATGTTGAACGTGACCAGGAATAAAGCCATGATGGTCCACATGACCTGGAACCCATTCATTACGGAAGTGAGGATGTTGAGATTCCTTTACAGCTAAAACTTTATTCACCGTTTTCAGGTTCGTTTTAATAGGATTTAATATTGCAGAAAGTGTAGGGGTCGCTTTAACAAACGGGGCTCCAAATTGAGCGTGGCCGTGTTCCAACGGTGACCTTTTGTTCTTCGTTTGCGAACTTAAACATTCTGTCGATGTTGTTGTGATATAAAGGTAGAATATCAGCGCCTGCAACAATTAAATTAAGAATTAAAAAAAATACAGTCAAATTGATAAGGATATACAGCTTACAAATACATGAAATAAGTATTTATTTTGGTCTTAGCTTCATACTCCTTTTAGCACAGGTTTGGTGTAGATTTGAGTAAAAACACGCAGTTTAGTAATTTAATAGCCTTATAAAGGGCAGATATTAACAATAGAATTAATAAGGGAAGTGTTGCTGGAAGTGTTAGAGAAATAATAAAATCTAGAAATATATCAGGAGCGACGAAATTGGGATTTGGATGGTAAATGAAGAAGTTTCAGAAGCAGTGAATAAATGAGTATGACGAATATTAAAAGTGGTAAACAGGTAGATGGGACTGGAGAAGCAAAAATAACTAGGAAATGGAGAAAATCTACGATAAACTGGTAATTGTTCGGGTGATAAAGAAGAAGAGGGTAAGAAAGCCGTTGTAGGTAGAAGAAAGCGAAGAAGAGAAGTCGACCAAAGGAAACGTGGTTGGAAGTAGCAAAGGAATGTAGAGAATGAGAAAGCGAAGCAGAAGAGTATAAAGCATAGTGGAAATAACAGAAGCTGTGAACCTATACAGCCTGTACAGCTGAACTATTTTAAGAACGCATTTTAACTACAGGATGATTTCAAAAAATTGGCGATGTGAATTTCCTGTGAAATTTTAGCAAAATATAAAAAATGTTCCATCCAAAGAATTGAAATAATATAATAAACGAGTTCAATAGTCATCTTATAGAACCTACAGGCATCCCAACCTTCTAAAATTACAGAAATGCACCTATTGTGTAAGGAGTAGACAATCAACATTTTCTGGCAACAAAATACTCATTATAGATATCTTTTAAGAATATTTTCACACCTATCGATAACATCTATTTTGTTGTTTTAAATGCAACACTCTGTGTATTATTAATTTCTCAATGGAAAAGTAAGCTAAAGTAACATATGTCAGCGTTTTACATGATACAGCTCAGAGCAGGCCCCGTGCGATCGGGAGCAAAACGTTGGCATATTAACGCATGCGTAACACGGTTTCCCTTTTTGAAAAGAAAAAGGCGGAAATCCACGCCAACTTCCAATGTAACATAAGTTTCATATATGTCTACTTCTAGTAGAATTCAAGATATTTTATAATGTTGTTCCCAATCTTCTAAATGAAGAGGTATCTATTTCCATAAACATCCAACACTTGCAATGAATTTGCGCACGAATTTGAACGTTTACTATTATTTGGTTACCATTAGCACAATGAAGAAAATATACTGACATTAATGGTTATAAACTGCTGATTCAAACAACACTAAAGTATCGTACACTTTGCACTGTAATATGGGTAGCCTAACTGCAGTAAATATTTTAAAATTTCAAATCAGTACATAAAAAATTAATTAATACAGAACATTAAATAATAAATAAGTCAGTCATAATTCACAATTTCTCCTATATTTTTTCTTGTATAGGGAATTAATTCTATGGCGGATAAATCATAATTTTAATGAAATGGAAGCAGTATAGCGTTGTTTAGTTTGTCTTCAGTTCATCCTTTTCGGGCAAATATCTTTCCATTTGCCTTTTGTGGAAGAGCGTTTTAAGCAATGCCACTATGAAACCGTCCAAGCTAGAGAATCGCTTAAGAAGACGTCACTCTAATGAAACAGGAAGCCGCGTTGGACAGCATATTCGATGATGGTTTAAAAATACTCATAGAGAAATCAGGAAAACTTGATACTATAGGGGAGCAAGTTTTTTGCCAGCTGCTGCAGAGATTTTAAAAACTATTCTACGCAAGCCATCTTATGATGATGATTAGACTGAAAAGAATTGCTTTTGGCGACTATACGGTTCAAAAACATATTGATGAAACAAACCATTGCGCTATTCAGATGGACAAATCAACTTTATCTGATAATTAACCACTGTTATTGGCATATGTTTATTACGGACCAAGAAATCCATGAAGAACTACCTTTGCGAAAATGTTGACAACAGACGATATAGGCGAACCAATATTGAGCGCTTTGCAAAATTATTTCGGAGTGAAAACGTTTCCTTTATCAAACATATCAACTGCAGCAGATGGAATGCCATTCATGTTTGACGCCATCACGGTTTCATAAACCCTTTGAAAAAAACGTGCCCGGGGTGTTTGCAATTCACTGTTATTCACCGACACCATTTAGTAGCCAAGAATCTCAATGCCAGGTTGTTACGACTCTCTTCAATTCGTCATAACGGCTGTAAACAACATTCATACTGATTCAACTGATTGGAATAATCACTAACGAAGAACTGGAGGTGCAGTTGAAAATGGAATATTAGCAGTTCTGGCTTCAGAAAGATGTACCTGTTGCTTATCTCGCATTATGGACTTTTACAAGAAGGCTCCATCTCACTAAACTAAACCCAAATCCTTCCTATTAACAACATTTTAAACTTGTTTAATTTTAAGGAAGAATTTTACTAGGTTCTGATTTGTTTCGCCAAAAAATTCCAATATTCACTTGTATATTGTGCTTCTTACATAAAGATCTGAACACTTATTTTGTTCAAAATTCTGCACCCTTCAAAAAACCTTATCGTAACGAATGGCTGCGAGAAATATATATGGCATCTTTTTTTGCAAGAGGGCCTACGAATAAAGAACGTCTGCAAGTTGCCTACGGAGCAAAAAAGTGGATATAAAAAATATTCTGACGTATTGCCGAAAACTCCAAGAATTAGTCGACGAATTACCATTCCAACGTGTAAAGTCTTTAATATATGGGCCACTTCTAGAGCGCAACATTCTCGCTTACCTTCCAGTGGTATTTCCAGTGGAAATCATGTATATGTGGGAACCATAAATAACGCAATACACAAATTAAAAAACAAAACGGTAATGGGCCGTATATGTGATTTAACGATGATGTTAAGTGCGTGCAATATACCGTTTGCAAAAATCAGACAAACAATGTTTCGTCAGTTTTGGAAGAAATACAATCCAACGTGGAAACTACCAAGTCGGCAGACGTGCAGACGGTTGTGGCTACATATTTTAGATGACGAAAAAAGTGTTTCAGTCAGAGAAAAATGTAATACCATATTACGTACAAATGTCGACTTTTCTAGATTACGCCATCTTTTTTAACAATAGTGCTGCGGAAGATCCGCTATACAAATTCAAAGACCGCCCCTAGATGTAGAACCGTCTTTTTCTGCGTATTAGCAGATATATACGCCGCAACGGACAGGTCTCAAAGAGACCACTGTAGAAACGTACGCTATGATACAGGTGTTGAAGGCCTCACTTCCGGATTTCTTTTCAGCCATCATAAATTCTCTTTCTTTTTTTGTAAATAACACGCACGTTTATTTCGGTTAACTCAGCGCAGTGACGCTAGTGCTAGGCAATCAACATGTTGCGCTCTAGCCATCTTACATAAATCTCAAGTTTGCTAATTATCTCAAAAACAGCGCAACAGATGTAGGAAATACTCACGAAGATTGACGTAAATTGAATGAAGGCATCCAAAAGCGTAGGAATATACACGATATTTGATGCAAGTTTTCGATGTACCATAGCTGAAAACTTTAAAGCCGGCCACACACGTAAGGAATCTTTGAGAGATTTTCTTTCTGTGACAAAGTTTCCCACTGTTGCCGTGTCTGTTAGTTAAGTACAGCGATTCACATACAAGGTAATTTCAAATTGCTCTAGGTTAATTAAAATAAAATAAGTAAGCCTAAGATATTTTTATAAGAAATAATATAAGGAATGGGTTTGTAATATTTGTAACAAAAAGAGTAAACGAATTGCGTACAATAGAAATTAACATAACAACATTTATATGAAGTTATATAGCTGGCTAATTTTTATGTAATTGAATACCAAAACAAAAATTCCTTGAAATATCATAAGCGGAGAGAAATTTCAATAGTTTATAATCACAAAAAAGAAGTACTTTGCACAACATATGTATGTTGTGTAAATTGTAAAAAAAAGAATTGT
Organism: Marronus borbonicus; assembly: GCA_902655005.2. Taxonomy (NCBI): domain Eukaryota; kingdom Metazoa; phylum Arthropoda; class Insecta; order Coleoptera; family Scarabaeidae; genus Marronus; species Marronus borbonicus. The sequence continues at coordinate 1,986,920 of LR737381.1, forward strand.
AAATACGTTATTGCAACTGGCTTAAAAGGAATTTAATGTTTCTCAAAAAAACAAAAAACGAAATGTAATTGTAATGATTAGTGTTAGTATGCATTTTATCTAACAGTTACCCAATTTATTGTTTTTTGTAAGATCATTTATACAGTTAGCTTTCTTAACAAGCTCCTCGCTTTATCTATGTTGACTGAAACGATATAATTTAAATTGCATCATGCCTGCATGATTCAAACTTTCTGCATTGAGAATGTGAATTACGTACATAATTATGTATTGCAAATTACACTCCCCGACAAAAACTTAGACGCGGTAAGATGTTTTAGGGGTTTTAAGGGTTACAACATTTCTTTGCGAAACTAGCAAGACATCTAATTAAGTTTTTATTCATAAAAGTAAAATAAACTTAAAAATATCTCCTCCAGTAATATATGAACTAAATAATAAATTATTACTCCAATGTTTAAACAATTTCTGCGACAAAAATTTAGACGCTCTGTTGCAAATGTAATACAAAATAAACAAATGAGTGATCGGTGATGCGTAGATCCTCCATTGTTCTTAATCACTTCCAATAGTCTGTTATTAATAGATTTATATAAATTTAACACATAGTTTTGAGGGATATTCTGCCATTCAGTCACTATTGAAGTTTTCTTTAAAAAAAGTCTTTATACGTCACAGATGTCATTTTGTTCCTGCAGAACACTATCTCACTCTTATCGCGGAATCCAATCGCGATATCATCACTGATCCACCCCCTAATTATCTGGTCATTTTCACTTTTGATTCCTTTCTCGGATCATGATAATAATGCGAGTACCCATCCAGTCCGTCCAAATTAAAACGTTTCTCATCGGAAAATATAACTTTTTCCCATTGTGTCTTCCAGGATACGTGTTCTTCAGCAAATCTCAACCTCGCCTCTTTGTGTTTCGCCGAAAGTGGCGGTTTTCTCAACATTTTCTTCCGTGATATTACCGGTGACGCCTTTAAAATCCTTTGAACATTACGCACGTGCGTTTGTACCCCCGCCTGCTCTGCAATAACTCTCGGCGACGCAGAAGAATTGGATGCACACCGCAATATCATGCGTTTATGCCGCTCACTTACAGCTTTCGGTCGCCCCTGGCCTTTCGGTTTGCCGTAATTTTCCGGATCTTTTAGGAAATTTCTAACGCAATGATCGCTTGTTCGTAACCGACGAGCAATTTCCTTCTTACCAACACCATCCTGGTGCCAGACTAGAACTTTACCCCTTTCTATCAAGGATAATTGCTTTTTTCTACCCATATTGCAAACACTTTATAAAATATAATTTCTCGTGGTGAAATGTGTACACTTTACCAGCACAACCACTGCATATAAAGAGAAGTATCAAATTTAACATTTTTGCTTATATTAATGTGATAAATGCACAGGGTCTAAATTTTTGTCGCATTTAAAATTCCTATTTTGATCTAGGAAAATCTCAATTACCCCTCATAAAGCAATAAATACCCAGAAATATCTATAAATGGACTATTTACATAACAAGTATTAATAACCCTCATTTACATTTTATATAATGTCTATAAACTTTGTTTCGTAAATAGAAACGATACCGCGTCTATGTTTTTGTCGGGTAGTGTATATTTAAAATTACCAAATGAATGTACGTAATCAATAAACTTCGCCACTTTCCGAGCGCTTCGCAGGTGTCGGTATTGGAGTGGTCTTTGGATGTGTGATTCGTAACATAAGCTTCGCACATTAGACTATGCAATGGAGTGGGAACGCGAGACGACTTTGTTACCGATGTATGTATAGAAGCAGAGAGATTTAGTCTATCTGAAAGATAGATGCATTTGGTTTTTTGTTATTAAAACAATACGCATAAACATACGAAAAATAAGAATAGTACATATTATAGCAGCGTTGTATGTATAGATATTTCATACATTATCAACTTCAAATTTTGATTATATTATTCTACTTGTCTGGATGCTAGTAAAATTGAAGATGATGGTTGATGTGGTTCCATTTTACGTGCAATTACATTAAATACAGATTTTTTTTACAGTCATCTCCACACATAACCACACTTTTTTAATTTTCAGTTCGGCTTTAATTTTATTTTCTAAATGTTTGCGCGCAGATGGTACACAGCTTCGTAACGTTGTCTAGCTCGGTAACGTGGGATTGGCGTATTTCTTCCAAAATGAAATAAACGATTCGTTGCTTAAGAAAGTAAACGACAAATTACACACAATCACAGTTACACATACATCATGAATAAACCGTTCCCGATATACACCCGTTCTGTTATTATTATGCTTTGCACTTCCCTCGTGGTCTTGGCAATGTGTTTTTGACCGACACATTAGCAAACTAAACATTTTATTTTTGCGCCATCGTATATTAAATCCGGGAAATCTTTAATAAACCCATTCACTTTATCTAACAATGGTCGTTTTCTTGATCCACTTATCGATGACATTATATTACGTATAAAGTACATGCAGCACTTCGCTACGCTCGCGTGCATTCCAACTGGCCGTCAAACACATACTGGATTCGTTACTACTGCAATAAGATCGCTTGCGCATATATTACGAATCACACACCCGAACGATTACTCCCACACCGACGCCTGTGAAGCGCACGGAAAGTGGCGAACTTTATAGAAAAGAATGTTGCGTTTATGAAATCTCGGAATCACAGCCCATATGCCTCAATGTTAGATCTAGCTACAACTTTCAACATTGAGACCAGCTTTGTAAAACTTGAGGTGTCGACAAGGATACACATTTCACATCCCGGGGCCTATCAGTATTAGTAATAATTTAAATATAACAAGAAATGGACTATAAGTTACTATACGTTATACACAGGTAGTCTAGGGAGGGAAAGTCTTGCAAAGCCGATCTCAAACGTTTGCTTTCAATTTTCTAAGGACAGTAACTACATGGTCAAATATAATTTTTGAGTTGGAATGCATTATAGTATTATTAAACTTGTTGGTAAATGAATGTCACTGAAGATTAACTGGAAACGAAATTCGTCTAGGATTACTTCATGTGAACCACAGTTATGCAATATATGATTGAGACCTGCCACTTCACTACCACAATGACAAGCTGGATTTACGTACATTTTTAAAGAGCTATAAGTGTAAAATGAAGCCTCTTTCTTCACATCAGGTTCTTTTTCGAATGTCTCCTAATCAGCAGTTAAAAGATTACAACATAGAGCAAATGTTTGTCTTACGAAAGTTTATCTTCAATTTGTATAATTGCCTTAGAAACAATTACATCTTTTTAAGAACTCCCGAAAAATATCAATGAAGCTAATGCAAACATATATTTCCTTTCCTTGTGCTACCTCAAGTATCAACACAAATTTGAGGAACTGGTTCTATATTCGAAATGTATGATACGTGTTTTTCACTCACTGGAAAATGTAACAGATGGATTTAACCAAGTTCGTAATTTCAAACCGTATGGCAATACTCTCAGATGGAGTAAAAGCTGCAATAAAACTGGAGCTTAAGAATTAAAGCGAACTAAAAATGTGCAGAAAAGGGCGAGTATCCCTCTTATTAAGCTAAGGAATAAATTTCTAAATTGTGAAGCTTCAGTGAAAATTGCAATTCACTGAAGAGTAGTGATAGTAATGAAAGAAGTCGAATGAACGGAATCAGAAGTAAAGAGGACAGAAGACAAGTAAATGCAACATCTGCAATGAATAGAAATTATAGTGCATTTTAGCGTGTGACTTTAGAATTCGCTGCTAATTTGGTCACGTACTGCATTTTTAATGATTTACAAATTAAGTTCCTATAGTCTAGTTACTAAAATCAATATCTATTGTAGTGGGATATTGGGGTGACATGTTTGCACTTGCACCAAGTATAGTAATATACATAACTATAATTTCCGTTTAATATCAAAATTACGGTTTACATTTTCAGAATTTGGATATTTTATTATTCTAGTTCTATTAATTTAATAATTTATATTAGTAATACTTTGTTTCTAAATAAATAAAAACGACTTAATTAAAATTAACGTATAGGAAATAAGTTATTTTCAGGAATTTACCTTCTAATTATAAATTTTGTCAAAAACACGTAAATATCATGCGAAACGCTATCTTCATTTGAATCCAATCGAAATTCTTATCGTAACTTGTAACATCACAAACATCGATAGGACAAGAGACAAAGACAACCGCAAAGAGACATCATGAATTATTTCTGACAGAAGACAGTTTTCGATTAAACCAGAAATGATTTTAAAAACAGGCATTCAGAAGCAAAGAAAGAAGAAATAAGACCGAGGAACAGCCAAAACGAATTTAAATAGAACTTTATATCAGAGGATCGATCAAAAAGGGTTTACAACGTTAACAAAAGAAAAAGAAAAGGACTTTAACAAGAATTTATTTACGCACGTACGCACACACGCGGAGAACCGACAGCCGTAAAATTTTGCATACAAACGGGATGAACGGGAACAAAATTGTGAAGGTAAATAAATAGATAAACGGGGCTACTTCATAAAACTTTTTTAATTTTTTTTTTCTGTCAGTGTTGAACCACAAACTTATTTCAAAAACAAAAATTACGTCGTTAAAGTTTCAGGCCTTTTACAGCAGTAAAACCCCATCACATTTTCAAAAACAAAAAAAAATAAAATAAAGCAGTTATTTTCGTAATGCCCTGTGATGGGGTCACTTGAAAAATGCCTATGAACACGGTGCAGAGGCTAGATGAAGGGAAAGAAAAGATTAAACTGAAATGTTGTTTACCTTCACTTTGATTTCATATAATGATAACATGATTATTACGGAAACTGGAGCTTTTTAACTTGTACATTACATTGTAACTTACAATGTATTCAAAAGCTGTTACAAACAAAAACTTACACTAGAAAGTATTATAATAGCATTCAAAGTAGCGTGCTTTTGGAACTGACTACGTATATTTTCAACTTGTCCCCTTCTATATGAAAAAGCAAAGAAAACTTTTCTATGCTACAAACACGTTCAAGGGTAGTTCAAGAAGTCCTTAGACGATCTAAAGAATGGCACTCGTAGTATCCAAAATGATTTGTTTCTAGTAAAGATCAGTAGTCATTAGACAGCCATCAAAGTCTTAGTTATACCCATCAGACGGTTTCAACGGCAAAAGAGATCAAAGCTGACTTGGATTAGGTTCATGGCACATCTCCCCCTATGTTAGCAACTGTTTAAAATTAAGTAAATTAGTTTAAACGTGGCCATACGACCACAAAAGATGAACAATCGTTCTGCCCAGTGGAAGTGGCTACCCCCGAAATGATTGACAAAACCCACGCTATGGTTTTGAATGATTGACGAATCAAAGTGCGCGAAATAGTTGACGCCACAGGCATATAGCAAGGTACAGTGTTTTCGATTTTGCACGAAAAATTATATGTGAAGAAAATTTCGGCAAGATGGGAGTCGCGTTGGCTCTCAATGGAGACTAAACGCAATCGTGGTCGACTCTGAAGCTGTTTTGACGCTTTTCTGTCACAATCTTTACAAGTTTCCCCGTCAATACATAACCATGGAGGAAACGTGGATACACTACTGCACTCCGGAGACAAAGGAATAATCAAAACAGTAGGCGAGGACAGTGAAATCGGCCGGCAAGGTGATGGTTTCTGTTTTTTGGAATGAACGCGGAATCATCTACACCGATTATTTGTAAAAAGGACAAACAACAATTGGAAAGTATTATGCATCGCTACTGGATCGGTTGAGCGAAGAAATAGAGAAAAAACGTTCTCATTTAAAAAAGAAAATTATCTGTTCCATCAAGACAATGCACGGGTGCACAAATGCGCAGTTTCCATTGCAAAAATTATGGAATTAAAGTTCGAATTAGTCCATCGTATTCACCGGATTTGGCCCCCAGTGACTTCTTTTTGTTTCCAAATTTTAAAAAATGGCTCCGCGGACAACAGTTCACGTTGAACGAGGAAGTCATCGCCCAAGCAGATGTCTATTTTAAGGATCTTCCAAAATCCTACTTTTTAGAGGGCTTAAAAAAGCTGGAGAAACGCTAGGTGTATAGAGTTAAATGGAGATTATGTTGAAAAATAAATAAAAGTCTACAGAAAATGCGTTGTTTTTCTATCTTTCTCTAGGGATTTATTTAACAAATCGTTTTTCAAACTATTTACAGTGTGCGTGAATAGAAGATAATTCCTTCTCCGAGCATTTTAGAGAAAGTTTTGACGGAAAGAATAACAAACAATCGGGGACAGATGCTGGATAACACAAAATTATATCCAGGTGTACAATGTGTTTAATTTCCACAGCGCACAAGATTGGCTTTTTAAATATGTAGAACAGCCCGCATACTACTATGTTATTTAGATCCCTTTCTTAATTCATGTCCACTTTCATCAGTATTCCCTAGACCCATCTTCCTTTGCTTTCTCAGATGATTGACATTATTTAAGTTTTTCGCGAAATGTTGCGGTTTTTTAACGCCTGATATCTTAAGGGCTTTACACGCTGGAACGGTAATTTTATTCGATTGAATATTTCTTGATGTTTTCGGTAGCATATAGAAAGAATATAGAAATAGTTTACATTTCTCAATACCTAAAATGCGTCGTTCTTTAGTAAATTACATATGAAGCTATATAGAGAAGCTAAAATGCATAAAGTGCCGCGACGAAATACTACAAATATTTGTTTTTCTCCACAGACATTTATTATAAATAATCTGTAAAGTTTATATGCATACATCTATTCAAAGTGAACGCCATTTTTCTTCATACAAACTGTATTGCAATTCATTGTACTTTCTTGAAAATCTATTAACATTTCGGGTCTAATATTTGTTATAAAGTACACAATATGCATTGTTCAAAGAAACCCATCCAGAAAGTTTTTTCATGAACGTTTCGTTTCGCTAAATTGCGAAACTTTCAGCATATTGTCACTATATTGAAGAGAGGGATCCGAAAGCATAGTAATTATACAGAATGTTTAATTCAAGAAAATAAAATGTCCTTGAAAACTTTTTCTCTAAATTGTTCAAGAAAGAAATTCTGTTCCGCCCATACGCACGCTACATATGTGAACGCATTGTATTCGACCATGCATGATAATAATATTAATAATACAAATTACATGAAACAAAATGTACATTACATACGAGAAACCTTAACGTCTGCTCCTCCACCCAACCAACACGCTACATAAAACAAACTTAGAGCTAAAAGAAAGATAAAATAACATATAATTCACACAATCAGATCGCCGCTGCCTATCTATTCGCGTATCTCGAGCGGCTGAAGGTTAATTCTGGAGAAGAAGATTGAATTGATGAATTGAAATAGTTTCTTGTTGAATAATACTCGTGTATGAATTTGTTTATATTGTGCAGATATGTTATTCTAGACGTATGTAATTTAGTACATGAAAAAGACTGTGATGCGTAAGCTTAGTTCTAAATCTTATATTCAAGCTATGCACATCGGTTCTGTATCTGTAATAATGTAGCTGCATGAAAGTCTGCGACCCCTGATATAACAATTTATTAAAAAAGCTATTTTCTCATCAACATTTTGCATGTGAAAAATGAGAAAGAAAGGAATTGATTGTAGTTCAAACTCAAAGCTATCATAACAAAAATTACGTAAACATCATACAGATTATTTTCCATTGTATCATAATTCATTTTAATAGTGCACTGCCAGTGCAGTCAATATCCGGTACACAAGTCAAATCTATTAACCCATTAACTGCCAAATTCGAAAGTTAGTTTATTTTAAGATTGTAAGTTGGGGTAAGTTGTTTTTAACTTACAAATCCCAGAATATAATAGTTTTCACGCAAAATTACTAAGGGTTTCTGTATAACTCGTACTTTTTTACAGGTCTCCGTTTGGGGATCATGGCAGCTACAATTTGGAGATTATGCCATGCTGCAAAGCTAATGTGGCGTTCGCTTTCCACATTGTTTCCTGCCATGTTCCTTGCACACAGCGTATTTCCTTTGCCTTCCTCATCTATCCCTTCTTTGTAATGCTCCACTGGTGAAATTCTTACGTCGGTAGAGATTCAAGACTTGAGGAACGATAGTCGCCCTGCTCTCTTCGGGTCAGAATATTTTGTTAGGTGGGCTGTTGCTACTTTCCTCCTGAACTCTAGCAATGATTACTGGTTTGGAAGGCTAATGTCATGAAATGCATGAGCGTTTATTAGCACAATTCCTGCGTCATTTAGGAATACATTTTTACACATATTTTTTATCTCTTATTTTTATTCCTTAATTTTGAACAATCAAATCTAGTTTGTCCAGGCCTTCCATACCTTCGTTAGATATGTGACAAAGCGGCTTTATTTGTTCGTGTTTTGATAGCTCATGGACGTTGTTGTCGTTCCAGGTGACTGCCAAGATTTCTGCTTGGAATCAGATCGATAGTCAAACACCACGCTATTTCTTCTGCATTTTTTTATCGTTTGTCGTTAGACAATTGTTACATCTGCTGTATCGGGCTATACTATATATAACTGTTGCCACCACTCTCCTGAAGAAGCCCCATACGATTGTGGGCGAAACGTCGAGTTTTATTTTAACCAACGACATGACACGGTTCAAACTGGGAACACGTTTAATCTCAACTGACTCTGGCCGTGGAAGCTTACGTTTTTATTTTAAAGTTTATGGTCCTCGAAGCAAGGAGTCCTGTCGAGGGCAAGCCATTGGATTTCGAACTTACACCCAGTTTTGCAGATTTCTTTTATGTTGGGGTTCGTTAGGTTCTTCGCTTTCTTCCGAAGACTCCACGTTTACTTCATTTAGACCAGGTTCAACGAAACCTGGAACATCCTTAGATGGCACGAACGTTTCAAGTTCGTTTTCGACTTCGAAATATCACATCAATATGATCATGTGAAAATTCCAGAACATCGATCACATTTGAGTCCACATCATTATCACCAAAAAAATTAAGATAATTTATTATCTCCTCCATCTCTTCGAGAGATAACGCTCTATTGTAACTCATTTTTATCTGCGGAAAAAGTACTTCTCTACAAATATACATAGCGTATGCCAAGGTCCCCAAAGGCGACCAGCCTTTTTAGTACTACTGTATCCAGTGTACTTCCTAAAAAAAAGACCTGGTAAAATTGTGAAGTCCGCACACAAGTCTATCTAAGAAACCTAATGTTTAGCTAATTTTTGTTGCAACAAAAGGGGAGCCATCCTATCAGCACATAAATAATTATGACACGACAAAGAGAATTATTACCCACGCTTACTCAAAAACCAGTAAAGAACTGAAACCGTCAAAATTCATTGAAAAAATTATCGGCAAACAAAAATGTCGTCGCCGACAGCGCGCATGCGCAAAATCTCTAAATGGAGATCGTAGAAGCTAATGAGCTAATTGAGGTTGCTGTACTCCTAATTAGCAATCCATCAACTTGCACCATATCAAAAGCCTGCAAGCTATCAACAAGCATTACGGCAGACTGACTCTCAAATAAAGTCAAACCAATATTAAAATCTGCCAGCAGAAAAACAGTATCCTTCTTCGGTAATCACTGATAACATACTCTCCAACGCATCAACAAATAAAGGATTACAGCAAGTTGGACGCCGATATACAACAGTTTTACCAAAGGTACAATCTCTTACCTCTATTGATAACCAAATCTGCTCTACAGAGGCGCCACTCAAAAAATACTTTAAAATTTGGTCAATCAAATAAATGACTACACTGCCCCCGCCTTAACCTTTATCTCCCCTTATAACAGAAATCCTCAATTGTTGTATCCGCACCAAAAATGTTTGTGTCAAACCACATTTCGCTATAGCAACCTATACCAACATTTTTCTCGATTAAAACATCTTTAAATAAGTCTAACGATGGCAGCAGCGATCTCATATTCAAACTGAAATACAAAATAACTGAATTTCCAACAAGCATATACTGGTTAAATCAATATAAAAAATTAAAGTTAGAAAAAATGTAGAACCAATACAAAAATTAGAAAAATCAAACTATATAACCTAATAACGAGTGTAATATTACTCAACTATTGTGGCTACTGGCAAAATCTATTCCTTTTCAATGTAATGAGGAATCAATATTACTCGGATAACAACATTAGCTCGCTTGTAATTCAAAAAAGAAAAAATAGTGAAAATGAAAACAAAGTAGAACGTCCCCCACCAATAAGTGTACAGTAAATCAGCAATTAAATAATCTGATAAACAATTCTCAATAAAAAAGTTGCTTAATAAGTTACATCAATACTAAGTGCATACGCACATCCACGAATATTTTAAATAGTTGATAATACTAGTTACAGAGATTTTCCTATTTTCTACGAATAAAGAAAAAGTTCAACAAACAGGTTTACGGTCAGAGTACAGGCCAGCTTGTTTTCTAACACCAAGTTCACATCAAACACGAAAATACGAAATAGTGAAAGTTATATCAATATTGATACATTACTTGCATTAACCCGACCTTGTCACTTCGTTCAAATTTAAGAATCGCAAGATATATACAAGGTTCCACATTTAAGCCTTCGTATGTTTGCCTAAAAAAAAAATGCTTTTACGAATTGTATCTGCACGAACGAAATCTAAGGAAGACAAAGTAATGACCACCATCAACCAGAATAAGTACATGATTTTTCAAGTTGTAGAATTTACTTAACACATCAAATGTTTGTTGTTAGATTATAAAGAATCTTTTATGAAAATTAAAAACCACTCATTTCTTTCAAATCAAATCGTCGCAAGCCATAACTTCGTTATTTACTACGCGATATTGATGAACTGGAAAACAACAAAAAGAATGTTACCAGGACCATAAATGGATTCCGCCATTATTTGTTTTTTCAATATCAAATGTTGCTAGCGATACTTCATCTTTTCTTCAATAGCATTAAATAGATAATAGATAAATGTAAGATGTAAAACAAAAATTAAAAATAAGGGGTTATCGTTCGCAGCATTCTTCAAATACCTGAATACATTTTCACGAAAGCAAACACCATACAAATTATACAAGAAGAGTAACAGTATTTCTCTTCCTGAAAATTGATAAGAAATCTGCGTTAATTACTTCCACTGATTACTTTCTAACAAGGTGTTTTTTAGGTTCACTTGTAATATTGGCTGGATAATAACATTATTAATTTGAGAAAGAACAAAAGTATATGTGTACAAATATTTTTTGTCAGTATTTCCATCTATCAGTTTTAAAATTATAATTATGGCAAAGGTAATATTTAAGAAAATATAATAATTGTATGTTTAACTAGAATTTTATCCAAAAACATTTCTTCTTTCTATTTACAAACTGCTCTTTTTGAATAAATTAAACTAAAGTAATTACAAACTTTTTTTTAGATTTGCTTCAATTACAACAATTAACTCATATACAGCATAAATACGAGTAATAAAATAAGTGCCTATGTGTAAGCTTAAAAATAAGACCGTGTATATTTAAAATAAAGTTACGCAATAAACTAAATACGAAGGCGTCGGCAATTTATAATCCGAGTACTTCACAAAGTATATTTTAATTAATCGTTGTTACGTTTAATGTAATAACTTGAATGGAAGAATCTTATTTTCAACTCTCAATGCTCTATTTAAATAAGCCTTATATTCTCTAGACAGAAATAATCGAAATCAAGTAAATAAAAAGGAATCTGATAATAAAAAGAAATCTTATAATTATGTATTATTACATAAAGTGTGCAGGTTATAATTAAAATTACAAATTACTCAACGCACAAACCGTTTTCCAGGAAGATGATTAAGTTAGTAGAAGCTGCAGCTATATATATATAGCAATGTGTTAGTTGTAAATAATAATTTGCAGATATGTACCTGATGTGCATCTATCACACGCATACTGGTTGAAACTGTTCTACTTTCAATATCTGCGTTCTTGAGTTTTAATGGACCTGTTTTGTTATGTTTGCCAGCGTGTGATAAATTTCTGTACCCATTAGTATTATAAATGGCTTCTACCACATATTTTGTATATTATAAATATCACGTGTCATGTCATTAACATAAAGCTTAATTGCAGAGCTTCAGTGTTAATTTACTACACTACATTGAGGTGCAAAATACGTGACAATCAACTGGTATTTAAAATTTAAATCCCCCCATACGTATGGAAACCATATGTCAGAATTGGTCAAAATATTTGTTTATTATATCAGTGCTTTTCAAACTACTGTATGTGTTTGTGTATCGTATTGTATGTTCGATAGGCTAACTTTAACTAAAATTTCGCACTAATTATCGCATAACCATTATATCTGTAATATAATCAATTGGTCACACTGAATATAACGAAATTATGTCTTTATGTACCGTCTAACTTTGTATTGCTTTTTGTATTCTTTGACACACGCATTAAACGTTTATCTAAATTGTTATTTTCATTTATTTAATACTCATAACTTTGGCTACTATACATCATTTGGCGACGAGGTACAAAATGGTCAAGAAAACGAAGTGGTTAGTAAAAAGTTCAAGGCGAACAGTTATTTGAGAAATTGTAGAAATGGCTTCTACAGAAGTAAGGGTTTACGCAAATATAAGCACGATAACAGAATATAAGTGTGGAGACAATTAGACAATTTACAAAGAACGTTTAGAACAATACTTTTCTGCCAACATGATTGGGGAAGAAGTAAGGTATCAGTGCTACTTACAGTTGTATGTGAAGGAGCCGATAAAACCTTAAGGGATCTATGTAACCAGTTCAACCGTCTACGAAAACGTATCAAGAAATGTGTGATCCTTTGAAAAAGCAGTTTTCTTCACATATTTCATTGAATGCATTGAATTTCATGACTTAAAACAAAAGCCAGGTGAAACAAATAGTAACTGATATATTAGAATAAAAAATGCAGCAATATTGTGCGACTTCAGTAACCAGTTAAATTATTTTATAAAGGACAAATTTGTGACCCGAATGCAGCATGGAGCAGTGTTAGGTAGATTGCGCGAAGAAGAACCAACCGTATCTTTGAATGATCTGGTAGAGGTGGCGATGAAGAAAGAGTCGGCAAGAATTAAACCGATAGATGTAAATAAGGTGAAAGCAACTGTAGGAGTTCTTTCAAGAGGGGTGACATCGGAAAAAAATGCTACTAATAGTGGAAATCTACAAAACAGAAAGGAGGTTATAGAGGAATTAAAACCCTAATACATAAGAAAAGATGACTTATATGTCGAAGAAGGCACGATAATGTGGGGATACACATTAATAATACCTACTATGTATTTATCAACAAGAGTTACCGGCAGACCTACATTCCACACATTTGGATAGTTCTAAAATGAAAGCTCTCGCTCGATCATATTTTTTTTTTTGGTCGCGCAGATAGACGCAGATATCGAAACGTTGATGAAAAATTGCAACGCATGCATGAGTACGCAGCAACAACCGCAAAAGGCCAGCGTATATAAATGGAAGGAAGCTACAAGAGTCTTCGAGAGCATTCATTTCGATTTTTTGGGAACACACAAGGTCAGCATTTTCTGACTATTACGTATGCATATTCTGAATGGCCGGAAATGTTTAGGATGAAAACCATGGCAACTAAATTAACCATAGAAAAACTAAGAGAAGTTTTTGCTCGACTTGGATTGCCCGACCTGATAGTAACAGATAATGGAGCTCGCTTCAGTGCTGGTGAATTCATGAAATTTTGTTCTAAGAACGGTATCAGGTTTTCAATAGGTCCACCAAATCAGCCTGCGGCGAACGGAGCAGCGGAAAACGCGGTGAAAACATTTAAATACGCAGTAAGTAAAGCATTGCTGGATGGAAAAAATGCTAATAGTTCGATAGATATTATATATAACAGATATCTATTAACGTATAGGAATATTCCGCATTGGGTAACAGGAGAAAGCCCTGCAAAAAGAATGTTTGGCGGGAAAGTAAACTGATAACAAGAAATTGGAAGATAAAGGAAGAAATGTGAAATTTTCAGAGGAAGAAGTAGTGCATGCGAGGGATTATAGAAATCCTAACAAAAGATCATGGAAGAAAGCCAAGATAGATAAAGTTTTAGGGGAAAGGATGTATATTGTTAGATTATTGGAGGAAGATTTGGTATGGAAAAGGCATACAGACCAGCTTCTTAAAACTAATAGCAACTAACTCGGAAAAATTAGTTGCTGTAAATGAAGGGAGAAATACAGAGGTCAATGAATAGGAAAGTATAAGAAGTAGAATAATTATTAAAGAAACTAAGGAAGACGAAGAAGACGATTAACGAAAGCCAGAATCCGGTAAAAGAAGCCGGTCGAAAGCGAAGAAGAAACGATGAAAACTAATGAGGAAACAAAGGTTGTAGAAGCTAGAAAGACATGCGAGCGTAGATTGAGACCTCGAGAGGGACTAAGGCGGCCAAATAAATTAGACTTATGAATTGTTGTTAAACATACACGGTAAGTATTGCAGTATTGCGTAGAGGTAAATGTGGTTTTAGTAGTGGGGGATGTAATACAGTCAGTTGGTAACATTGAATATAACGAAGTTCATGCATATATATGTTTTTATGTTCAGGCTAATTTTGTATTGTTTTTTAATCCTTTGACACTTGCATTAAACGTTTATCTAAATTGTTATTTTTATTTATTTAATACTCATAACTGCGGCTACTTTACATCAATATCGAATATGTTTTACTATACTGTACAAAATTAAAAAATTAAGTAAGCTAAAATCTAACAATGGCAACCTGGAAGGTTGTTTGGGTTAAAGTTTCAAAACCTAGACATTACGAGATATGAAATATCGTTACCATTAAAGTTAAATTATATGAAATAGAGGAAGTGTATAAAGTGGCGAAAGAACTATATCTAATATAATAATAATAATAATATTCTTCATGAGGATCTCAATCGATTTTCTTAATAAATAAATGTTGTACAATGATTTCTCTGCATATACAAAGTCTCGAAAGTTTAAAATTAAAGTAAGTTCAGAAGCATATTTTAACATCTGTTGGTTAAAAAAAAAACTGAAATATATAATAACGTATAACCTTTAAGGTTATCTTTAACTAAATGTATAGCGTTAGAATGTGTTCAAGATGTCTGCGCATGGTTTAGTATTCAGGAGAAACATATGTGCATATTATAATACCATGCAACTTCATTGATTTTGGCAATTACATGTTACACGTATATTCTGCATGTAGTAATGTCAGGACGAGAATACGAGGGCAGTCCATTAAAAAATACGATTTTCCAGCCCTGCAAAACAAGCGTTTGTTTCTGCAATTGTTTCTTCGTCTAAGCCAAATCTTTTTCCGCCGAGATATTTTTTTCATATTCGAAAATAATCGCTGGGGTCTAAATCTGACGAATATAGTGGGTGCAAACGCAATTCGTATCCTAACTCACGGAATTTTGCTACAACGACGGCATAAGCATACACGCGTGCATTGTCTTCTATTCGCCAAGAGCGGACGTATTCCTTTCACAGCATTATTGAAACAATCCAATAAGTTGGCAACGTGGATGATGCCGCATACATCAAAACGCCGCGGCCATAACCTTATTAATGTTATATATTGTTATTACTATTGTATAGGCCGATAAAGTGGCTTTGGCGTTCTACGAAAAATCCATTGGTTGAACTGTTCTTTGATCTTTAGTGTGCTGTGATAAATCCATATTTTGCCAACAAAAATCAATTAGATTGCGCTTTAACAAGGCCAAGCAGTCTTTTGAAGTTGACACACGTGCGTATTTATGGCCAATTGTGAACAATCGCGGCACCCATCTTGCAGAAAACTTCCTTACTTTCAAGTGAGTTGTTAAAATGTTATATACCCGGTCAGTTGGTGCCCACAACCTCATCGATCCCACGCATTTTCAATCTTCAATCATTCTTTACAATTTCGTGAATATTCTCAATAATTTCTGATGTGGTGACCTCATTTTAGACGACCTGAACGTTCTCCATTAAGAACGCTCATACGACCCCATTTAAATTCAGCTTTCCAATAATTTATGGTCGATAACGAAGGTACAGGATCCCCATAAACATAAAAGTGAGTTCCACATTTATCTCATCATTCGTTTCCTTTTTTAAAAACAAATATTTACTTTTTGTTTACTTTAAATGTGTATTATTGCAGGTATAAAAATTTACAATAAACAGAAAACGTAGGTGCTCGGCTCTCCTTGTGAGAAATATATCCGTTCAAAAACATTGAAATAACATGAATCAAACTTAGTAAAGATTTCGATGGCCATCTTATAAGATCTAGTTAATATATTTTTTTCAATCTCCAAGAAGTACTCAATCGAGCAAAATTGGAAATCGCTACTTTAGCGTGTAACACGTTTAAGATACATGTATGTTAGAGAAACGACTGTCTTTCGCAAACTTCCGAAAACAGAAAACGATATATTTCAGTTGAGTTAGCTTTACTAGATGTAATAACGAATAACTTGAAACTGAGATAGAATTCGAATGAATTTTCGTGTCAGTAAGTTCTATTTAAGAAAATCTGTTTTAACTATACGTCGATACAGTAGAATATAGAAATCTCATTTGGAATCTCGGCAGCTCCAAAAGTAATTCTAATGTACCAGTTTATGGTAAAATGAAGCTATTTAAAGATATTGATACAGTCACCGACAAAGACTTAGACGCGGTAAGATGTTTTAGGGGTTTTAAGGGTTACAACATTTCTTTGCGAAACTAGCAAGATATCTAATTAAGTTTTCATTCATAAAAGTAAAATAAACTTAAAAATATCTCCTCCAGTAATATATGAACTAAATAATAAATTATTACTCCAATGTTTAAACAATTTCTGGGACAAAAATGTAAACGCTCTGTTGCAAATGTAAAACAAAAATCAATAAATCAGTAATGAGTAGATCCTCCACACCGCAATATCATGCGTTTATTCCGCTCACTTACAGCTTTCGGTCGCCCCTGGCCTTTTGATTTGCCGTAATTTTCCGGATCTTTTAGGAAATTTCTAACGCAATGATCGCTTCTTCGTAACCGACGACCAATTTCCTTCTTACTAACACCATCCTGATGCCAGGCTAGAACTTTACCCCTTTCTATCAAGGATAATTGCTTTTTTCTACCCATATTGCAAACACTTTATGAAATATAATTTCTCGCGGTGAAATGTGTACACTTTACCAGCACAACCACTGCATATAAAGAGAAGTATCAAATTAAAACATTTTTGCTTCTATTAATGTAATAAATGCACAGGGTCTAAATTTTCGTCGCATTTAAAATTCCTATTTTGATCTGGGAAAATCTCAATTACCCCTCATAAAGCAATAAATACCCAGAAATATCTATAAATGGACTATTTACATAACAAGTATTAATAACACTCATTTACATTTTATATAACGTCCATAAACTTTGTTTCGTAAATAGAAACGATACCGCGTCTATGTTTTTGTTGGGTAGTGTATGTCCTATATTACAATTTGATATCAGGAACAATAAAATCCGTTTCAATAGTGATTGATCAAAAGGGAAAATTATAGTTATCATCCAATACCAGCATTGCCCAAATGTCTCTTATGACACAGGGCTTGCGGCGGGAATATTGACTGCTTTAGTCACATTACTGATTGTATCACACCCTTGGGTAATCTGTATCACAATATAGTCCGTTTAAGTACTGCCTTATTTTCATTAAACGTGCCAATAATTGCTTAAAAAAATGGTTACAAAGACAACACTTGAGTATTACAGTTTGCCCTTTCTACAGCATGTCGCATTAAATACTGCAACTATTAGTATCTAAAAAATTGACAAATATTTTGTGGGAGATCCTCAGGGCAACTACAAAGGCAATGCAAAAAATCAGCTTATATTGTAACAATTAAAAATTGTAAAAATTAAATAACAGTTACAGTTTCCAGTTAATAGCATGAAATTTATGTTGCTTTTTTCAATTATGTTTTAGTTTAGTGAAACGTTGTTAGCTGAAAATTACTGCAAATCGATAATACGAAAATAAAATAAGTTTGATTTATTTTTACTGGCCACTGAAGAAAACTTTATTAATAAGTAATTCTATTGTAAAACGTTTATTTTCCAAACGATGTGCATTTCGGCCGAAACCATGTCTTCCATTTTCTAACATTCACTATGAGTGACACACACAGTATGGATTATTTATAATTATTCATTTTATATACGTGTTGCTACATGTCTAACACCGAATAGTATATCGATCCTCTAAATTGACAAAACAAATCTAGTCCAGAATTTCATCAATATCGAGAATGTACTGACATTACTGTATGAACGCCGGAAATTAATATAACTTGCCACATCTACATCTATGTGACTAACACATTGTTTTGAAAAACATGGATGTACAGGTACTTTTTTACTATAGTTGGAGTCCTTTGTGATGTCAGATTCGCTAAAATAACATTATCTTCTCCGAAAACGATCAATATCTAGAAACCCAAACTCAAACAAGCTTTATTATATCAATCGTGTGTACAGTGACGTTTTTAGGTTTTATCTCCACCTGAGACGATGTATCTATACTTTTTACCCCTGGTAGCCGTACGCTTGGATTATTGTATAATTTCCAGGTAGATCTTATTACCCCCATTTTAGGTTATGATGGGTATTCCCAATAAACGCGGTTCTATGGTTTTATTTGTGTGTTTAACTATTTAACAAGTAAATTTACATAACATTCATGTCGTGGGTCTTCATTGGCGGTCCTGTTGTCTTACTTCCGGGGAAAAGATGGCTTAAAAGCCTCGATTGGCTAATATCTGGAAAAATATGAATTGGAGGAATCTGAAATTGTATTTTAAATGCAACACTTTATATATTATTTCATCTGATATAAATTTTAAATAGAACTTCAAGTTAAGTTTAAAACTACACCAATACGTAACTGTTTTTTAATTAGTTCTTTCTAGTAAATTTTTTCATACGACGTTTACTTCAAGCTCTTGTGTGTCGATAGTGGCGAATAATGTTTCATATATCTTTGTCCCTTTATGTCAACCAGAAAATTTCCGGAAAATTTGATCAGGGACCAAAATGTGCCCACGTGCTTTATTGGGCCAATGCCTCCTAAGGATTAAAGAATTATAACTTTAATATAATATTTTTAATTATAATTCTTTTTTCATTAATATTATTGTATTTTGCAGTAATAGATCCATTATATAAAATGTTCCATGCCAAATTTCTGCCATAAAAATGTGTTACATTTAATTATGTCTTTTATAAACACACGTTTAACTATGGAATAGTTCGATGTCATACAAAGCTTTTTGAAACTATCCTTTCTTTACCAGATAATAACAGTAAGATATTGATTTTACATATACTCCTTTTTATTTTTTAAATTTATTATTTTATTTGTTATTTATTTTTGTATATAACACTATTTTCTTTTAATTGTATCAAAAATGCTTAAATTAATTCAATTTTTTTTTTATTGGTAAAAACGGATCATTTCCATATCCTTTATAAAAGAAAATTTGGTTCCGGTTACGAAATTTTAGTTTACAAAATATTTTCTTGAATTGAATGAGCTGTTGACAGTTGTCAGATACTTTTGGTAGTGTTCTTCATTGTTAGCGTAAATTTTATCAAGAATGCAGTTCAGCAATGAAGAACATGCCGACAATATTTTTGTTTACCGCATTTGCAACGGCAATTCTTTGGAAAGTTGTCAGGAATACCAAAGAAGATTTCCGAGTAGAACTCAGCCATCTCCCTTTGTATTTTCTGCGACAATGTGAAATTCATAACCATTACCGCTGCAACAGAAGAAGAAGTAATTGATGTAGTTGCTTGGCGAATCGGGTATTAGTACCAGAAGAATTGCCTTCCGTCTGCAAGTTTCTCAAAACTTCGTTTGGAGGACTTCTAACAGAGAAGTATGGCATCCTTACAATTATCAACGTGTCGCTTTCGGGATGGCTTCTCGAACAGCATGGGCAAAATTCTAAGTTAATTAACCTAATTAATTTTGTGCTCTGACCAATCAACGTTCGCCAGGGACGGTATTAGTAACTGTCATAATGAGTTTGTATGGTCAGCATAAAATCTACACGCGTTTAGAAAAAATAGTTTTCAACACAGATTTGCAACTAACACGTGGTGTGGAATTTTCAACGATCATCTGTTGCCAATACAAATTCTGCCGCTCATCATTTAAGTGCTGTGTCCTACTTGGAATTATTGAATAATCACTTGCACGAATTATTAGCAGATGTTCCATTTGCATTGCGTAATGTGATGTGGTATTAACATGATGGTGCGTCACCACATTCTGCAAGAGTTGTTGTAAAATGGCTAGACAACCATTTTAATAGAAGGTGGATAAGTAGGCAGGGTCTAGTTTGGTAGCCTGCTGGTGCCGCAATAACTAGTATATGTAAGGGAAATTCACAATGAAGAGCAATTACGAGAAAGAATTATGAATGCTGCAATTGAAATTGTAAATCAAGAAGATTTTGCTGCAGTTTACAATTCGGTGCTCCTACGTTGCCAGGATTCCATCGCGGTGGACTTTTCAAACATGAGTTGTAAATTAAATTGCTTTGCTTTCTGTGTAACCGTTACAGTGATTAAATAAAGTTTTTATATGGCCTACTATTAATTTTTTGTGAAACTTGAAATTATCTTTCGCAAGTTTGAACCTGGATATCTCATTTCATATTTTTTGCTCAAAATCTAATCTCGAAGACAAATCTTCATTTTTCGCCTCCTGGTATAAATCAGCCTTCAAAACTTCCGAAACTCCATAATTTTTTACTGCTTCATTAAAAGAGTAAGATTCCTGGGAGGAAAGAATAAACTCGAAGTCGACAATTATCAAGCACTACCTATTACCGAAAAAAATTATTGACGGTCCATCATTTAAAATATTATTAAGAAACAGAGTATCGATTATTTTTCGTTGTTTTACTTTTCTCGTGTCTCGAGAATGAAACACATAAATAAGCAAGCAAAAATTATTGCATTTATTACTTATTGCACTATTAGGTAAGGCGCGGTTGGTTGCATATCGACAGGGGCTGCTGTAAGTTGTAAGTGGCACCGCTGCAATTTATCTTCGTAACGTTAGGTGGCGCAAGAAAGAACATAACCAAACGTAACCCAATAATAAAAATCGAACTGGATTCCAGAATTTAATGAAATTTTACTTATACAAAGGAAAAGGATGTTTTAATTATTTTAAATTGGAAAAAAAAAACGACAGCACGAGGTCAATACATTTTCTATTGGGTATGAATGCATACTGACTTGTAGGTTATATTATGGGTCTCTTTTTATAGGTAACCATGAGTTTTCTACGCAATATTATAACAAGAACACATACAGGATTGATTAGCATACTGACAAGAAACAATCCCAAAAATATACCTTTGAGCGAGCTATGCAATCAAATGTCTAATTTGTTTGTACAAGGTATGTAGAATCAGGTTATGAAAGGTAGAGTTTTATTGCTCTCGTTAACATGATATTTTCAAACAATAATATATTTTGTTGTTATATCTAAAGGTTGAATCTATGGTTAGATTCTTATTGGTATTTCGTACATTATTTCAACGTATATGAATGACAATTGAAGTTTCTTTTTTTAATATGATGCTAGTATAATGTGTTACCGACTAACATGTAATATAGTAGGCTTATTAGAAAAAGTACCCAGCCCTATACGACTATGTAAAATACCAGTTTCCATTTTGGCTGACGAACAGTTTGGGAGAGTGAAATCAGGGTTTGAAAATTGGAGATTTTTGCATTTCTCATTAATTATTTCTTATTGTTCATAAGAATTATTGATACATACAGGCATTTCGCATTTTTAAAGGACTATGAAAATACACTATATTCGATTCAATAAGGCCCTAATAGGCATGACCCCCCACTTCCTCATTCAAAAGGCTGTGTATCTATTTTTGTGGAAATTATATTCACTTTAGCACAATGTTTGGAGCAAACAAATGCTTTTTAGCTTTAGCACCTTACAAAATTACCGTAAGTAGTATTCAGCTATATTAACACTCAATAAGAGAACTGCTAAGGTATAAGTCCAAGCTTGTTATTTCAACATTGGTATACATAAATCTATTAATTATTTTACACATATGTATGTATACATCTTGCCGGCCGATTTCACCGTCTTCGCTTTCTTCGGAGCCCGTTCGTCTTCAAAAACCCACTCCTTTGACTGTTCCTTGTCTCCGGAGTGTAACAGTGTATCTATGTTTGGTCCATAGTTGGGAAACTCGTCAGCATTGCGACGGAAAACCATCAAAATAGCCTTAAAATCAACTAACGATCTTTACTAGAAATAAACCATTTTCGATACTATGGGCGTCTCTTAGATTTTTTAATTACTTCTTCAACCACCTTCCTACCAAAAGCGGGTCCAAGGTCGGATCTATTTTTCAAGTAGGTGCTTTCATCATATGCAAATAGAATTCGATATCTAGGTGCAGATAATTGGTTATGTATCAAAGAATGACTGTAGTTTAATAATGGATTACAAATTGGGAAATAATGAAGACTGTCTGTTATGACCCCCACCATACATAATAACTCTACTGCTCAGAATTTGCAATGTTTGTTAATTTCTTCGTTATTTGCGTATATCATTTTAAGTGATTCATATTGTATATACGTCTCTAAACGATTCGCTGGTTAGTTTCTGGGCCTGCGACGCTTTAACAATTAAATTAGATACCTAAATATAGTATTAGCTGATTTACGGAAGTAACCAGCTGTACCAAATGAATTAGAGATCTCAAAATATTACCTGCGACAGTAAGTAGTATCGAAATAGATTATTTTAGTATCATGGGATTTTATTATTTTCCTGATCACTGCATTAATCGTCAGCCCACATATGCAATTCACGTCACGACCAGTCACATGATGGCAGGATTGGTCGCGTGATATAGATCATGTAATTTAAAAAATATAATTGATCGGCAATAAATGAATATTCTTTTTTCTTGTTATCTGGTTTCTGTTTAATATTCAAAATCTTCATTCTTTGCTCCGGCATTACCCAAAGTTAAGTAAGTAATGATAATAAATGAATGTCGAAATGATTATTGGTAATTGTCTTATTTTCAGTAGAAATATAGATTGCGTCTTCAAATTTATGGCATCAATGGTTTCGAATGGTATGCTCATGCGAATATTGCACACCTACTTTTTTGAACGTACAGCTGGCGGAGTAGAGGTGACGTCCATTCAGACTCTGTTTCATCAAGTTTAGTGTATTTCGATAGTCTTTTAAAAAAGATTTTTTTTAAACATATAATAGGTAATAATTAACGAGAAACGTAGAAAACGATATTTTGCACAGTCTTGCAAAGTATGTAAACCAAGAGTCATCTCTAAAGGTGCGGGTTGGGTACAGTTATAAAGTACACCGCGTGCGACAACTATTTATATGCGGTAAATTAAAGCTTATCTATTAATTTTTTTTTATAAAAAATTCATAATTGTCTTTGATAAAGAACAAAAAGATTCTTTTCCTTAGATTTATTTTATTTTGTTTCATTTTATCGTAACATTTTCGTCGAGATTCTCAAACTTATCACCTTGCTTTCATGTTGTATTAGTCGTAATCTTCTTTTGTTTTATATATAACATAAGTACTGTTACTTATGTTCTTTGTTTTCTTTTTACAATTTGTGATTAACTTTTACTTGAAAAGTTTTCTCAAATAGCCAAATTAAAAATATTTATAATTGTAAGAAACAAATTTGTAACATAAGGCGGACATAAGATTTTATGTTGTCAGTTATGTACAGTTTTTTGTTTTTTTTTTACCAAAAAACGTAAGAAATTAAAGAAAACAAAACGTTAGAAAATATTCATTTAACATAAAAATATTCGATACAAAAGTTACCTAGAATGAAGTATTCTATGGCCAAAAATTAATTTTAGTTTCTTATTTATCCTTTTATTTGCAGTATTTTCTCAAAAATTCGATATGTCTTTATCTTACAACAGTTTTTACTATCGTAACAATAGTCCAAGTTCACTAATCAATATCAAATATCTTTATTTTATCATACAGGGTGATCCGGAAGATAACATTAATTGGCCCATCTTCAAACAGTTGAAACTCGTCTTTTTCGAGCAGAACGCCTTGTACACTACTTACTTCATTCGGTGTATATTTAAAAGCTCTTTGTTTGCTACAGCAGAAAAAGAGTCAAGCAAAATGGTACTGATTCCACATTTGAAGAAACCTTTTAGATAAGGTGAAACAAAGATGAATTGAACTTCATTATAAACATATCTTACATTGTATTCTTTAGTGTCCTCGATATAAATTGCACGCTTCGCTACTGATGTCTCACAAGGCACTTTTCGTAGCATGCCGTACGCATTCACACCTGTATCTATGAATGCAAATTTTACAAACCCTATAAAACATAGTTCTACATTCATTTTCACACATACGTCATAAATTCTTGAGAAATTCCCGAAATCAAATTCATTTTTACTACGGCCTTCTGAGTCATTTCGGTTGCATGATCTTGACAGTTATCAGAATTTTGTCTTTTCGTGTTCGGTATTTTTCTAGGTTGCCCGATAATTTTTCCACAGTAATATTAGATCTTTTCTTAATTTGATTTTATTTTAATAAATTATTCAAAGTTTCCGTTTGTATTAATTCCTGCATTTATTTCGAAACAATGTACCTACATACTTACCCTGTCCTCACTCTGAAAATAGTACCTAAAATATACAATTTTTATTAGATCAATACATCATGTAGGTATTTATAAAAGTGTTACTTTCGCAAATAATTCAAAAAAATCCATTTCTTTTGCATCCTGTATTTCTTTGAAAAGTCTTCACTTAACATAATTAAATTTTCTATTCTTGTTGAATTTAGCTGCTACAAGAAAAAAATTTTAACGTAGTTTCAACTCCGTCCCAAGAAATATCAAAAACACTTATCTAATTAAACTATAAAATTTTAATTGACTTAATTCTACTAACACTAAACAAAATATTTTAAAAACTTAGTGGGAACATTACGAGGAGTTGGAAAATTAACTTAGAGCTTGCCAAAAACAAAAACAAAAAAAAACATGAAAATGTGCCACTTGATTTAGCCTTGTCATGTTTACGGTTATAAGTTATCAAAATTACTTTCATATAACGGACAAACTCAAATTCAGTTGACACACACCCGGGTAATCTAGGGTTAGCTACTACACACAGTAGACAGAATTACAAGCCGGTGGATCTGCTCGTCGTATGCAAGAGTCTGATATATGTACAAATGGGCCAAATTCGATACTTTTAATAGGGAACTTATATTTCTAAAGCAATTAGACAAAAGTTGACCTAAGCTTCTTTAAAAATAATGTAGCGCCTATACAAAGTCAAGAAAACCCTTAAAACAACTTCAAAATACTTTTCAGTTCTAGAATTCGATAAATAACCGATAATAACTATGGATTGAAATACACCTAATGTAACGCGAACGCATGGGTGAGGTCTCGGGACATTTTGATGAATATAAAAAATGTACATAAAAAAAGGGAATTATGTAAGAATACACGCATTAGTGTATTTGAAAATTATAAGGAAGCTTAAATCTTTAAATTGATAAATAAATTGTGATTATTTATTTATATAACATGTACTCGCGGACCTCACCCGTGCACTGGAGAAAAAAATAAATAAATTTATTACAAAAGTCTAGCATTATTTGTGTTTTAGAATAAGAAGAAGTTCATAAATCCAGAATAAAAAAGTGTTATACCACCTACACAGCAACAAAATCTATATTTAAATATGGTGGGCCACATTCGATACTTTTAATAGGGAACTTATATTTCTAAAGCAATTAGACAAAAACTGACGTAAGCTTCTGGAGCTCGATTTTAAAGAGAAATCGATTGGTGAAATCCCTATTTTTATATCTTCCTTAATATAAAAGATACAGAGCGTTTTCTTAAAATGTGCAATTTTTAAAAACCTTTGTAACTTTTTTATTTGTGAAAATGCTTGATTTATATAAAAATTATATTAGGGCGCTTTTTGACGCAGAATCCTATGCTCTAATTTTTTCTCTTTTTAAACTCCTATTTTTTGAGATATTATCAAGACTTGTGTTTTTATATGGAACACCCTATATATTTTTACACTATTGAAAAGCATATAAAATTACCTTTAGCATGATATAACACACTTGATATTTTATTTAAACAATTTTTAAATTATTTGTTTTTCTTCATTTCACATTATTTTGAGATGGCTATGGGTGGCGGTAAATAAGCAAATAAAAGATTTCAACAAGGCAGAAAAAAAGTTGTTTTAATATTAAATGTTACAAATAACAATTCAAACAAACTAAACTAAGGAAACCATTAATCCATTCTAAAATTCTTACCCACATATTTAAACGAAATATTTACAGAATATACCTTTGTTACTAAAAAATGCGTAAACATGATAAATTATAGCAAGTGTTCGAATTGTCCGACGTTCTGTTGTAAACATAATCGACACCTTTTCTTACACTCTGAGCTGAGTTCACCAACTCGAGCGGAGATAGAGTCGAACGCTTGCTGCAGCTTCTAATTCCTGTCTTGGATTGGGAGAATGCTTAAAAGTAAGATTTTTAATTCTTCCCCAAAGGGAAAAATCCAATGGAGTTAGATCAGGCGACCTTGCCGACCAATGTATCGGTCCTTGATTCCCGATCCAATTGTTACCGAATTGTTGTTCCATTTGATTTAAAGGTATTTCGTCTACGAAAGGTTCAATAAATTGTCGCCAAATTTGCAAGTATCTTTTAGAGTTAAGAATTAAACCTGCACTGCTTACGTTACATTCATCCGCCCATACATAGTTTAGAGCAAAATTATGATTTTCTTGACATTTTCCCAAAAGCCATTGACAATATACCATACGACGCTCCAAATACGCGGCAAAAAGGAGTGCACGTTCCTTGTCCGATAGGGTTTCATTTTATGCTTTTTTAAAATGCGCTTTGCCGATGTTCTTGCTAAACCTATTGCTTGTGCCATCTGGCGAGTGGAATGTGTCGGGTTATTTACAGTTTCCCCTAAAACAGAAATTTCCTCTAATTCTTTGTTTCTATTTTGAACCACATAATTTTTAGGTCTCGACTTTTGATAGGATCCAAAATTTATTAAATTTTTCTTTAACCTTGAGAAAATGTCTCTGAACGGTTGTTGTCTTTCAGGATATCGCTCATAGTAAATGTTACATGCAGCTTCCTCATTTTCACCTGCTTCTATAAAATATTTTAACATGTATTTTTCATAGTTTTCATACATTTTTGAATTCTTAGATAATGAAAACACCAGTAATATTAATGAAAACAGACATTTCAGAACATTTAGGCAATATAAAATAAATACGTGTATTGCTTAGTTACCATCCATGGCCATCTTAAAATAATATGAAATGAAGAAAAACAAATAATTTAAAAATTGTTTAAATAAAATATCAAGTGTGTTATATCATTCTAAAGGTAATTTTATATGCTTTTCAATAGTGTAAAAATATATGGGGTGTTCCATATAAAAAACACAAATCTTGATAATATCTCAAAAAATAGGAGTTTAAAAAAAGGAAGAATTAGAGCATAGAATCCTGCGTCAAAAAGCGCCTTAATATAGTTTTTATATAGATCAAGCATTTTCACAAATAAAAAAGTTAGAAGGGTTTTTAAAAATTGCACATTTTAAGAAAACGCTCTGTATCTCTTATATTAAGGAAGATATAAAAATAGGGATTTCACCAATCGATTTCTCTTTAAAATCGAGCTCCAGAAGCTTAGATCAGTTTTTGTCTAATTGCTTTAGAAATATAAGTTCCCTATTAAAAGTATCAAATGTGGCCCACCTTGTACTATATTTAAATATAGCTTTTGTTGCTGTGTAGGTGGTATAACACTTTTTTATTCTGGATTTATGAACTTATTATTCTAAAACACAAATAATGCTAGACTTTTGTAATAAATTTATTTATTTTTTTCTCCAGTGCACGGGCGAGGTCCGCGAGTACATGTTATATAAATAAATAATCACAATTTATTTATCAATTTAAAGATTTAAGCTTCCTTATAATTTTCAAATACACTAATGCGTGTATTCTTACATAATTCCCTCTTTTTATGTACATTTTTTATATTCATCAAAATGTCCCGAGACCTCACCCATGCGTTCGCGTTACATTAGGTGTATTTCAATCCATAGTTATTATCGGTTATTTATCGAATTCTAGAACTGAAAAGTATTTTGAAGTTGTTTTAAGGGTTTTCTTGACTTTGTATAGGCGCTACATTATTTTTACATCTTAACGTCTGCATTACTAAATTAAAGGGTATTTCACTCACCTTAGATATGATCGAATTTCCCAGATTTCTAATTTCTGAAAGTAATCTTATTCTTGATTCTTTTCAAAAGTGCAAATATGTTTGAAGTGACCAAAAACGTTTGCTGAGTATTACAATTGATTTGCCTGTCTTATATTTATCTGTTTTATACAATTTCGTGTATGTTTTATCTATATTTGCATTTATTATTTTAATTTTCTAACACATTGTGTCCAGCTTTGCTAGCTTATGCAATTTAAATAAACTAGCTAACTAACCAACCCTAAACTAAAATTAAACGTAGCCTGATTCATGCACGTATATTTATTAAATTACATGCGTAACACATGATCTTGATCTTCCATTTCTTAAAATACCTATAATTAATTTCTAATATTTGTAAACAAATGCAACATTCAAGAATATAGTTGCAGCTGCTTATCAAAAATTGGCATGCAGGTAGCTTATACACACTAAAATTAAGGCCCTTGGTTGAATTTTCCAACTTCCTTAAATTAAGTGCTAATTTGATTTTTGCGCACTTATGCTAATATTAATGTTTAATTGGTAATTGAATTCAAAAAGTAAAAAAAAAATAATTTTAAATGTGTGCATAAACCCACCATTAGACTGGGTTTATGCACGCTAAAACAAACAACTATTACGTCACAACAAACGTTTTAGAGAAACGTAAGATGCATTTGAAAAAAAGTGAACTTGACTCTTCACTTTAACAACAATATTGAATTTGGTCGTGGTAGCTTATAAAGAAAATAAAACTGCTGTGAATAGCGGGATAACAATAATATAGAGCGAGATAATTCAAGCTGCACCGATAATATCTATGTCGCCGCAAACCTATGTGTGTGGCGTTAGCGGGTAGCAAACATTCTTCCTAAATAATAATCGATAATCCTTACGCCAAATTTCCATTTCCCAGTGTAATACAGCGTGATGTGAGCAACTTATTGTGGTTTGCACTATTCATCTGTCACTGGACATTGTCCAGAATGCGTCACCTGCTTTTCGGCTTGTAGAGGGTGGCCAAAAGGGATTAAATCGAACGCTCCAACAAAAAATTTCTGTGAATTGCTACTGTCAATAACGAAAAAGATTGCTTACTTTTTTTCGCTTTGTCCGTTAAGTTTGAAACGTACTTTGAAAAAATAATACAGTAAAACAAGAGAGGCTGCAATTATGCAATCCAAAACTGCGTATTTCAAGAATCAAGAACTGTCGTCTTTTTTTCTTTTTTTTCGATTAAACCGTACTTGATTTTAATTACAAGCATTCTATGCAACATAGTATAAGGATAAGATAATTTTACACGTGCATGGATTTAATGTAGTTACATAAATTTATGTTTAGACGACCTATTTAATTATACTGTCGTGGCAGTAAGGTTAAGTAGAAGTAGTGCAGTGCTTTTAAGTCTTTATATAAATTAATATTAATTATGTTATAACATAATAGTACGAGGGTTAGAAAATCTAAGAGATTGCGCTCGTCCTATCGAAAATAGTTTGTTTCTAGCAAGCATCATTAGTGATTACACAGCTGTCAAAGCCTCTGTTATGTCCATCACTCCGTCTCATTTTTATTGTCGATTTAAGCAAAGAATTTTTATTTATGTAGAAAAATGGAAAAAAATGAGTTTCTAGCGGTTTTAAATATAAGTATTTAATATACTTATATTTAAAAGACTTAACACCGAGAGAGATCAAAGTTGAGTTGGATAAAGTTCATGGCACATCTGCTCCTGTGTTAGCAACTCTTTACAATTGGGTAAATGAGTTTAAACGTGGCCGTACATCCACAAAAGATGACCATCGTTCTGAACGTCCAGTGGAAGTGACTACCCCCGAAATGATCGACAAAATCCACGATATGGTTTTGAATGATCGACGAATCAAAGTGCGCGAAATAGTTGAGGCCACAGGCATATCGCAAGGTACAGCGTTTTCAATTTTCCACGAACAATTGGATGTGAAAAGAAACTCTTCAAGCTGGGTGCCGCGTTTGCTCTCAGCGGAGAAACCCAACCGTGTGGTTGACTTTGAGATTGTTTTGGTGCTTTTCCGTCTCAATCCTGACGAGTTTCTCCGTCGATACATAACTATATACAAAACATGGGTACACTACTGCACTCCGAAGACAAAGGAATAGTCAAAACCATGGGCTTTTGAAGACGAACGAGCTCCGAAGAAGGCGAAGATGGTGATATTGGACGGCAAGGTGATGGCCTCGGTTTTTCGAGAAGCGCACACATCTACACCGGTTCATTGTAAAAAAGACAAACAGTAACTGGAAAGTATTATGCGTCGTTACTGGACCGGTTGAGCGAAGAAATCGAGAAAAGACGCTCTCATTGGAAAAGAAAAAGATCCTCTTTTATCAAAACAATGCACGGGTGCACACCTGCGCAGTTTTGATGGCCAAAATTATGGAATTAGAGCTCGAATTAGTACGACATCCATCGTATTCACCGGATTTGGCCCCCAGTGACTTTTTTCATTTCCAAATTTGAAAAAAATGGCTCAACGAACAACGGCTCACGTCGAACGAAGGAGTCATCATCCAAACAGATGTCTATTTTAAGGACCTTCCGAAATCCTACTTTTAAAGTTAAATAGAGATTATATTGAAAAATAAAAATAAACAAAAATCTACAGAAAATAAGCAAGAAAAAGATCTTTTTATAAGGACTTATAGAACGACCCTCGTAATAAAAATGGAAAATCCTATCATTAAAACAGGTAAATCTGCTATTGACGGATATTATACAGCATCTAAACACCTGCAGACACCAAATCTCCTGCATAAGTAGTGGGCCGGGAAGTGTGAACTCAGCTTTACATAGTTCGTCCCTTTCCTGTATGGCGCCGATATAGTATCCTAGAATGAGGTGGAGCGGTTCAAATGTTAATATTTTTATTGTTAGCGATTGATAGCAATTTTTTACCTAAATAAATGCGAAAAAGTATGTTTACATTGTTTTTGTTTTGCTCATATTTTTGTGTAGTATTTCTTGATCCACTCTCCCCGTTGTGTGGGGTGAAGCGGACTAACAAATAAAATAATCAAAGCCGTTTTAACCCTTTCATTGCTAAGATATTTCAAGCCCCACTCAGAATATTGATAGATAATTTATTCGTCTAGAACAGCGAAAAGGTTAATTACAATCGGCATGAAACAAAACACTGCTGTAATTTTAAAAAGTCGAGTAGTAAAAATATAGTTTCTTTTAAAACAAAAAAAAAACAAGTGGCAAATACAAAGAATGGTTTGCCTCAGGTGAAACATCTTTGGTAACAGAAACAGAGTTTAACTAAAATAAATAAAAATGCTTACAGGAATCAGACTATCCAGGTATCACATGTAAAATAATAAAGTCAGTTTTGTGGGGATTGTTATTATTTATTTATTTTCCAAAAAGAACGAAAAATGCCTTTGGCCTACTCTAAATTATAATGGGAAAAGTCTTTAAATGCACACGTATAAAAAAAAAATTGCCCTTAATCAATTTTTTCTAAGGTGTTAAAAGTAAACGTGTCAATCAAAAATGATGACGATGCATCATTTTTGATTGACACGTTGACCTATTTTATTTCAATAGACACGTGCCACATCTGAAAAGCAGCAGGTATCTACCCATAAAATTACATAAACGAAATCGTATCCAAAATAGCATTCTATTCAACCAAAGAAAGTTGTTATGGATACGTTTAAAACTGTCAGACACATTAATATGCGTTTCGTTGATACTTTTTCAACACTTCTGTGGAACAGTTTGTTTTAATATTTCGTCATTTCCGATAAATTTTATTAATTAGTTGACAAAACGCTTGTCCGCCCTCAAACTAAACTGTCACTATTTAAATAATAACTAAACACTGCTGAGCAATCGGAACAGGCGCTTAAAGTAAATATCGTAATCTTGATTCACTTCACCCCATCCAATGGGGACTTTCGCACTCTGTACAGATGGCTCGACAAGTTTTTTATTGTTGTTTGAATATATTTAAGTTTATTTTTGCGAAGAATTTGCTTCCACGTCAGCATTGTACGTAATCAGATCCATTCGCATTCTAACTACTGAGGATAAATGCTAGAAAATATTTACATGATTACAGTATTGTGTACTGCTTATGCAGTATTAGTCTCTCGTAAACTTATTTATTTGTACATATTATGCGAGTGTTACATGTTGGTTAGAAACTATCTAAATATTTTCTGAGCAATTTATTTACAATTTTCAGTATATCACAATCATTACTGACATATGTGCATTATCTTCTTGTGAGTAATAATTGACTTTATGATTAAGTGAGGACTGAGTCGTGTTCTAATATCGCCCTGATTACGTTGTGCACCTATTCTTAATTTTAATGTTTGTCAAATAAGTTCAGTTTGTTCAAATATTTTCAAATCATTATAATTTTTTTTTGTTAATAGCGATATTCACAATAATATACAAAAACACTAGGATTGATGACATGTATGCGTTAGTTTTTAATATTTCATGTAATATTTATTACATTATTATGCATTATAATTCCAACACCTATTATTCCAATTCCAATAGCCGTTATATTTAAAAAAATAAATATTCAATAAAATACCAGAATGTTTTGACATACATTTCTAATCGCTGCTTTTCCAGAGAGACAAATGGCATCCCTCTACCAAATGCACAGGACAGGACCTCACAGAAAAAATCGTCCGCCTAAACGTCCTCTAGATGGTAACCCATTGATGAAAGGAGTGGTTTTAAAAACACTAATCAAAAAACCAAAGAAGCCCAATTCTGCTAACCGAAAGTGTGTGTTGGTGCGATTATCTAACGGTAAGGAAATGGTAGCCTACGTACCCGGTATAGGACATAATCTTCAAGAACACAACATAGTTTTATGCAGAGTAGGGAGGTTACAAGACTGCCCCGGTGTTAAAATAAAATGCGTAAGAGGAAAATATGATTTAGCACATGTTGTAGTTCAAAGAAAGTAAATAATGTACATAACTAGAACTTAATAAATTAATATTACGATATTCAAATAATAAATCACGTAATAGTGAGTTTTCTACTCATTTGTATGTGTTACGGAATAATCAGATTTATTTCATTTATTTATATTGTTTGTAATTTCTGCACGAATATGGTTTGAGAATGCTACCTGAAAATTGTTTGGTGATAGAATTTTTATTATATACTCGTCACTTCGTCAAAATTAAAGTATCTCAAAAAATTAAAGAAACTTCGCCTTGTTTTGTTTAAGGAGTAAACAATGCAGCCTAATAACAACTTCTTGAAAATATAAATGGATAAAAGAGAACAAAAAAAGGTGTTAGATTTGTTTTTACATTTACTTTTTAACTGATGGATTAAAATATTAATAATAAACTCAAGCAGCCTGAAAATTTAGATCTGAATTAAACTATTGGAAGACTAATACCATTTTTTAGCAACTAAATCGTCCAATTTGGGGTGCAGCCCTTCTAAAAATTTGCAGATTTAAATTTTTTTTTAGAAGATAATTTCAAATATATTACTTAACCTCATTGATGATGTAAATTATTTTCGGAAAAAATACAACGCAGGACCGGACCGGGTACCTCCAGCCCCCAATTTTATTACATTTTTTATTAAAAAATATAATAATATGTCGTAGTTCATAAGGATGAAGGTTATAGTAACATTTTTCCAGAGTCTAAAATCAAACATATCTAAATACCACTGTTGTATTTTTGGGTCTTTAGCACCAATTTCGATGAAGTTCCACAAGACAATACTTACTCCAAAAATCAATCAAAAGAACACTGGTTGATCCCATATAGGGCAGAAAAACATCTGTTAGCCAGGTTTTGAAATGATTTGCAATGAGCGTTCCAGACGTCAAAGAAGCACTCGAGGTCCAAACGTATTTGTGAATTCCTTTAATACCGAAAATAATGGCGAACGTAAGAGTCTGCAGAAATAACTTTTTAACTGTGTAATAGAGTGCAAAAATTGTACCATAGTGTTAGGTACGTGTTTCTGCCGATACTAGTGACGTAGGGTTTGACTTCCTTAATAAAACTGCTTAACAACCATAGATTGCACTAAGTATAGATCGAATTTAGGTCTACAACAGGCAGTGTTGTAGACCTATACCTTCTACAGGGCGACATGCAATATTTTCAAAATTGTCATATCTTCCACGCGAAAAAAAAAATACAGCGAAAATGGGGTCAAGATGTATCTAACGTTTTTTTAAATGGGGACATTATCGATGATGTTTTTGTATTACCCCAGAAAGGATTTGGGGAAAACAAAAGGCAGTTGTGTAAACTACGAAAATCTTGGTATGGACTTAAAAATTCGCAAAAAAATTGATATCAAAAGTTTCATGACCTAATGTTCTCTTCGAATTTTGAAAGGTCTGAATGAGTATAATAGTTACACGGCTAAAAATATCTATAAAACACATACCACTCTGCTGAAAGCCTCTAGCCATTAAACGTGCTTTATTTCTCGCTAAACTACCACTTTCGTCTATTTTCTTCTTAAAAAACCAATTCCCACTCAATCAGTTATTTTACCTCTGCCTTTTCTACCATTGCTTCTATCTCATTTTCTTTTAATGCATATACTTTTCGGTTCTTCATTTTCATGCATAGTCAGCAAACGTGTTCTTAAATACAATTTGAAATCGTCATATTTCTCAAATTATACCTCAAATTATCTTCCTCATGAACTTTCTTATCATATCTCTCACTATTGTCATCATTGCTCTCATTTAGTTCGTCCAGATATTCTAACCTGCTTTCTACTACTAACTTTGTCACTCTGTTTTTCTTCCCTTGTGTTTTCGTAAGTTTGAATGTACACCTACCGATATGATGAATAGAGATGGCAAAGGCAGGTGAAATTATTACTTTTTTGCAGCGACTAGACAGACTCGTGTTTTGTCGACTCTCAGGGAAACCAGTAGGCAACACGAACCCTTTCTTATGAGACGAATAGACACGAGTCTGTCTAGTCGCTACAAAAAAGTAATAATTTCACCTAAAGGGTCATCTCTAATGATGTATAACCTTTGAACAGAAATTGTCAAATAATTCGCTCTTCCAGCACGCATGCTCACTGGCCCCTGCGTCCATTCCTTGATTCTTCTTTCCACTTACAGCAGTTCTTTGCTTTGTATCTCGATTTAAGGCAAGCATAGCTTGCAAGCTTTTATCATTTCCTTTCAATCTTGCTTACCAACACTCGTACTTACAAGTGCTGCAGTTTTTTGTGATGCTTTAGTCCTTTCTTTCTTGATAAGTAGACGTGGTGTTAATTCATATAAACTTTGTATCTCAACAGGCTGATTCCTGCTGACCTGAAATATTTATAACACTAGAACTTTTGTCATCACAATTCTTTCAGACAGCTCTTCACCGGCTTGTTTTAATTTATTCTTGATTTCCTCAATCTGAAAAATATACGACGATACTGACAAATCTTTAAAATCTAACGAAAAAAACTTTTGTTGTAACAAATGGACAGTGACTGCAGATTCTTTGTCGTAAATTGTTCCTAATTTAGACCACATCTTTACAAGATAATAAATGAACACTAATCCAGTTGCAATCGGCTCTCGCAATAGCGTCCATCTTCCACTTGATTTATATTACTTTTTCTGCCACTACCCCATCACGTGGTACTTTTTTCTTATATTCTTACTTTCACTTCAACAACCTTTTTCTCCAAATAAAAATAACCGTTTCATGTTCAGCCTGAGCCCATAACCTAATGTGGAAGTACAAAGACAACGTTGTTTTTACTTGTTTTAATTTTAATCGTTACGTGAACTGACGTAAACAGTGCAGCAAACCTCAACATAAATTTTTTTATATTATTTTCAGGCATACCATACTTCTGAAGTTTAGTCCGTTCCTCTCGACTCACCCTGTATATCGTTTCCGAAAATAATCATCCTCGAGACTATCTAAAAAAGATTATATCTGTTATAGTTTCCCAGATATTTACAAAAATATCAAAATTATGATAATTTTTGAAAGGGACTATATTCGTGTATAACAAAATCCGGCGATTCAGCCGCTAACGAAAAGTGTGGTGTTTTCATACCAAGGTACTCTTTCAGTCTACAGTTTAATCCAAATGTAAATTTACTAATTGCTGTAAGTTCATTACCAATTCGGTAGGGAATTGTTTGTTTATATATAAAATTGAGAATATTGTTCATAAGTTGTGGCAAATAAAAAATAGTAAACAACGCTAATAAAATATCAACTGGTCCGCACAGGGCTTATTGCATTCGGCAAAGTCAACGTAACTTGTAACACAATCGATTTAAGAATATTGCTAACATTTGTGCAAAATCGTAAAACCTTTATTAAGCTCGGCTACCGTATTTCACCTTTTAGGTTTATTGCAGTCATTTACGTGCAAGCAAGGGCTGTATGCGGTCTTATGACGGAAGGGGTAAATCTTCGCAAATTTGGGAAAGTTTAGGTCAAACAACGCTGCAAATGTGTGTCAACCCTACTTTAACGGTTAGTCATCTTCTATTCAAAGTGCAGCCCTTCCGTCCTTGGCCATTTTGTTTGTGTAAATAGTAATGAGAATGAAATATCGAATTCTACCCTTCCCTACTTCCGCAAATTCTAACATACGGGTTTATCTCCCCCACGCGAATGTTATTCAAATTACAGTAACAAAATATATTTTTCGATGCGTTATGTACAGCTATCTACTATCGTCCGATTCTGAAAACCTTAAAGGTTTACGTTTTTCTTCGAAATTATTTAACCTACTTTCCGTAAAGACCCGAATGTTTACCCAACTAGCAATAAAGTTATACAAGTCTGGCAAATATAACTGTGTTGCAAATTTTACGACGTAAACCGTTAAGTTTGTCTGGATTACCTGAGCCCTCATTTTTGCATTTTTTAAGAGGGCAATACAAAGAGATACATTTTTTAGACCTGAAACTTTCTCTAACATTAATAACTATATCTTCGGTGCTTTCTGGTATTCATGAAACGGTTTTAAATAACATTTGTCGGCAAAAGAACAGACCCATAAAGAAAGTTTTCCGTAATCGTAATACTCCCTAAATACAATTTTATTGCATTGTTTTTTATGAAATATGATAAGAAGGATAATCTGTAAACTGATTTCAACCCATTATAAGACTATTTCCAGTTCATTGGCAATAGGAAAATGCAAATATTTATTCATTATATCATTGAATAAATATTTGCATTTTCCTGCCTCCAACTACCTGTTATCCCCAAATTTAAACTTGTTAGTCCAGAATTTGTCTGAATTATTATTGAATTATTATAATGCTGTAAAGCTGATTAAGGATTAATAATAATAAAACAACTGTTTATAACAGTTGTAACCAGTGTAATGAATTCTAAAATAACATTGTGTGAATCGTAATGTATTATATTGCTCTTGAAGGGCATTATACAGGTTGATTCAAATGAGCGAACCAATATTACTATCTTCCTCAATATTGGTGACTGTAATGTTCTTATTATTCGGAACAATAGTTTATAAACACCCTCCAAAATTTTAAAAAATATACCGAACCATTAAGAAAACGGTAAATACTACATTTTAACGAGCAACGAAAACTACCAGTTTACTAATTTAACCAATTTCGTAGGACCAATTATAACCAAGATAACAGTAGTAGCCCATTAACTTGTATCATCTTGTATACCACTTACGTGAACAGCAAACAAGCAATTAAACGCATTGCTTAACTTAATCGCCAATTCAAGAAGAAACATTTTAAAAGCAACAGTTATCCAGATTAAACAAAACTAAATAAAACTCGATAATGATACCAAGGACTGTGGCGTAGTATGGTAAACAACACATAAGTATCGGCAACCTCCGCACCGCACAAGTTTAATTTATTATATAGTAATATAATAATTAGTCCGGGACGGCCGTTTCGAGGACACGAATGGTCCTCATCACAACCGGTGACCGAAAAACTAAAACTGAAGAATATTTCTGAATTATTTTTGACATCTTTTTAACCCTCGTAATTTGAATACTGAAACACCTAAAATTTTTCTCAAGAGCACAAGCTTTCCACAGATTTTCAAAGGAAAGTTCTGTGTTTGGTTTTAAGGAAGCTAACATGTACACGTTGCTTGTATTACTATCGGCTTTTTTCGGATTAAACACCTCGTTTAGTTTTATATGTTTATACTCTCTGAAACTCAAAACTCATGGATTTTTACCCTCTTAATTAGCAATTATACAAAGTTTGTGATAAACTATTAAACCTCGACCTGAAAATAGTTTAAACATTTCTGTCCATTATGGCCAATTAAATTATCGTAATGTTCCAAAACTACTTCTATCATCCAAATAGTCGCGCTACTTTCGTAGTAGACAAAAATTGCAGAGTGGGGAATTGTCTTATTGTATGCAACTATATATGGATGAATAAACGTTACTAAATTTTATGAACTTGCTGCAGCAAGTCACAAACCTGGTAGTGTCAAGAACTGCCGAAACTGCTGATATGAGCTTTCGCGTATAGATTAGAATGCTTTCACAGAAAACTAATTCATCATATGGTACTTGTCAGCATATTCGTACAAAAGTCTGGAAAGGTATTCATGTTATGCAAGAACTCAAATCGGTCGATTACTTGGTGAGAATGCAATACTGCGACTGGTTTTAAAGTCACATGAATGATAATATACTCTGTGAAATCTTTCTTCTCAGACGAACTTGGATCAACCTTAATGGTTTTATTAACAAACAAACCATGCTCCAGCGAAAACTCTTACATCATAATAGAGAATCCATTGCACTCTAAAAGCGTTGATATTTGGATACCAGCTTCACGGAGAAGACTTATTACTCCATTACTTCTTCATGAACATTGCAACCTTTTCTAAACCAGTTGCATGATGACAAACTAAGGTTTAGATACTTGCAACAAGACTCACAAAGCACTTCAAACAATAAACCCGTTAAACAAATAGTTTCACAACCGTGTAGTAGATTTTACTCCGTGTTCTCCTGATCTAACTATTTTAGGTTATTTTGTTTTTCCATGCTTAAAAAATACACCACACGCAATACAAGAACTCATCGGAACAATTCAAAATGTTCGTGACACGATAACGCCACAACAACTCATCAAAGCATTTAAGAACATGAATGACGAATAAAAACTTTAAACATTTGCTATAATTGTTTGCTAAATTATTTTATTTTTACTACGAAATAACTTTGCTATTCTGCTGGCTTTATTATTTTGGACTTAGATTACCACATTAGCAAATTAAGGCTTGAAAGAGAAACTTATTTGAACCGTTACATTAAAAATATGTTTTGATAACTTTTTCCCGCTTAAGACCCGAAAACGTTTTTAACCTATTTTAAAGATGGAAACAAAATTTTATTTTTATTTCCAATTTCATTGTGAGCACCTCGTGTATATACGTCTTCATTTTAATTGACTTTATCTTTATTCAATAAAATACTGAGTTTGGTGCATGTTGTTACAATATTCTTTACATGAAAAAGAAAAAAACGCAAATCAGGAAAAATAATCTTTCTGAGTGTCTGATAAACATTTCAGTCATTTGATTTACTTTTTCTGGAATTTCAGAATTTTGTGAATTTGATATATCTGTATAAAATGTTAATCTACTTTTACTGTGTGTACTATGATCAAACGCCAATTGTGTACATTTTTATAAGAAATATATTTTTTAACTTGTCACAAAATATGTAGAAAGGACAATATTGCCTTAACTGCTGCATTCAACTTTTATCTATCTAACAGGTTACGTTTTTAAATTGTTAGCATCTGTGAGCTGTTTCATTTATTACTTATTAGATTAAGTAGTAGCGATCTTACAAGGAACGTATTTAAAAACAACGTTAAATAAATTGTTGGTTTGGGACTAAATTTTAGCTAAAAAATATTTATGCGGTTGTAGATTTTTAATTCTTTATTAATGTACAAATTTACGAAATACGATGTACACTGCCGTTCAGAGAAGTTCGGTCAGTTGGTAAAAAACATGAAAAGGTTACAGAAACAAACGAAACTAAAAACAAAATGCAATTTTATTGTATGTACAGGTAAAAAAGACAAAAATAAATAAATAAAAAGTTATTCTGGCCTAATATAACATACTGAACATTATATTTTTTTTTCATCGCAAAAACCTCCTTTGCTGTTAATCACCGCTCGAACTATTCTAGGCATTCTTTCGATAAGTTTTGTTGAAACGGATTGTGGAATATTAATCTATTCATGTTGCAGAATATTTCGTAAATGTTCTTGTGAAGTTGGGCATATTTTGCGGATCCTCCTGTCCAGTTCATCCCACAACAACTCTATAGGGTTCAAACCTGGGCTTTGTGGGAGCCATATCATTACTTTCAGGGTGTGCTGTTCTTCTTGCTCCTTTAGATAGTTCTTACACAGTAACGCAGTGTGCTTTGGGTCGTTGTCATGCATGAATGTAAAGTTACGGCCTATTATACGCAATCCTGATGGCACTGCATGATTCTGGAGTATTGCAAAATAATTTTCCTTCCTCATTACACCCTGCACTCTGCATAAATCTCCCGTCCCAGCAAAGGAGAAACATCCCCACACTAACAGAACTACTCCCTTGCTTCACTGTTGGCACAATGGAGTCCCGGATCATTTTTTCGGTTTTAGATCTTCGGACATAAACTCGTCGATTTTGCCCAAAAACCTCAAACTTTGACTCGTCACTCCAAAGCACGTGTTCCCAATCATCTAACGACCAATCTAGATGAGAACGGGCCCACTGTAGCCCTTTTGCTCTGTTGCCCCGACGTAATAAGGGTTTTCGAATGGCAATGCATCCATGAAGGTCCGCTTGTTGACGTCGACGTTTTACCGTACTCGCGGAAACTTGTTCTTCACGGCCGCGATTGACTTCGGCTGTTATTTGTGGCGCTGTTAATTTTCTATTGCGTTTGCTTAATAATACAATTCTCAAATCTTCAGCTTTTGTTGTTTTCCTAGATGCTCCACGACCAACACGATTTTCTATAGTTCCAGTTGTCCGATATCGCTTTATGATGCATTTACTGTTGAACTTCTCATATTTATTTTTTCAGCAATTTGTCGCCCCGAATATCCTTCTTCAAACAGCGTAATAATGCGTGAACGTTTTTTACCACGTGCCATTTTGAAGTAAATTTTCTTAAAACTTTCGCGCAAAAACGACAGATGCACACCAACACACGTTTAACAGTAAAATGAAGCAAATTTATATCTTTACACCTGTGATAAATAAACAAGAATGATATTGCGGTATATTTCCTAAATATACTGTTCGTTAATAATCCCCAAACGACCCGTTTCAAAAGATCGGTACTTCCGAGAAATTCTTGGAATGATAATAAAAGGGACTTTATTGTGGTATTGTGGTCGCAATATTTCTACTTTACATAATAATTTATGGCTTTAATCCCATAGAAAAGAGTGTATGCTTAATATTTTTCTAATTTTATGTATTAATAATTGTGTACAGTGTGATATAATAGATTTTTATTGTATGGCCGAACTTCACTGAACGGCAGTGTACATAGTGTCATTTGAGAAAATTTATAAATGATTGCTGAAAAAGTAATTAAAGTCACACTGAGAGCTTTATTAAATTTGCTTAGAGCAAATGTGTGAATTATTTATCTGGACGCCGTTAAATCATTAAAAAAAAAGAAAACTAGTTCTTTGAAACAAACGAAGAATGCATTCACCAACGTAGTGAAGTATGCAACGTGTTTCTGTATACAATTCTGTTACTAATTCCCGTTACTTTGTGCATGTATAACTAGCGGTAACTTAATCCAGATTTTGCAAATATCACATCGACCGTACATTTGCGTTCGCACAACTTACCCTGCAAACAGAGATATTTGCTAAACATTCCCATGTCCTTCGAATAAAAGATGCATTGAAGAGGCCGATTGTATGCGTTTGCCCTACATTATAATCTGTATGTGTGGGAGTTCTAACCCTTCAACGCGTGGCACCTGGCACTTGAAAAGATGTCCTTTTCACCGTTTTACTGTTATATGAACGTCACGACGGTAGGTTCCTTTTATTGTTTGCATTTCCTCAAAAACCGCAAAACGTGTTTATTACAGCTCCAAATGGACAACCGCATTGTAGGAAATGAACGTTTGCATTACCAACAGCAAAATGGAATAATATTACGCGGACAGTATTACTATCGTTTTCTTGTCACATGTAATTTGTAGCAAGAATCTTAACGCTTACGGATGCTAACAGCAGATT
Source organism: Marronus borbonicus (assembly GCA_902655005.2). Classification (NCBI taxonomy): domain Eukaryota; kingdom Metazoa; phylum Arthropoda; class Insecta; order Coleoptera; family Scarabaeidae; genus Marronus; species Marronus borbonicus. Next base: position 2,029,638 of record LR737381.1, read on the forward strand.
TTTTTCTTGACTAGCCATGACTACTCTCAATCTGTTGAATAATTGTTTCATAAATTTATCGGGAAAATCTTCAAATCTTTGGATTTTCCAACATAACCAACAAAAATGGCAATAATCCCGATAACCACAATAAACTACGTTCTAACTGGCAACTTCTTTAGATTAATGGATCGTCTACTATTATTATTTGCTAATGCGAAGCACTGTTATAATTAATATTTTATTAGTCGCACTCACTATATCTGTAAATTTTCCGCTGTACTAGGTCTACAAACTGCTCTTCGAGACGATGCCCTTCTAGAAATGATTCCAGAAAGTCGCAGAAAGTAGACCAGACCGTGTTAAGTCGAGTAAATTTAAAACGGGGATACGGTTTCTCAATTCATCATCAAGCCCTGCAATTCTTTGGATTACTGCTAACTCTCGCGCATTTAAAATCTGGTTATTGGGATAGATTAGTCCTCTCGTCCATTTTTTTTTGGAAAGATTTGCGGGCCCTGGCTGCTTCTGTAATTTCCTTTCATTGTTTTAGATCTTTGCACATTGTCTTCTAGTCTCCCTTTCTCATTATCTTAGAATCCTCTTCCACTTCATCGTTACACCTCTTTCTTGATCTTCTTCATCTTGGCCATTGGGGTGCCCATTGTGTTGTTCTTATCATTTCTCCTGGTTTTCTCCTCATTATCTGACCTGCCCAATTTAATCTCACAGAGGTTTCTCCTCCCATCTCTGCATTTGTTTTTTCAATTACTAAAAGTAAAACCGTGTACAACAACCGCGTAAATCAAACGATTACCAAACCGACGTCAGAACGTGGTACGCTATAATTGAATGCTGCACTACAAGATTGCCATACGCACAAGTTTTTATCTAAACGTGAGAGAATTATGAAAAACAACTGACTGACTAAGTTCGGTTTTTTATTATGTTTGAAAGACACTATTAATTCTTGTATTTATAAAAGTTATTTCCAATGAATATAGTTACTTGTTCATTGAACACGGGAATCATAGTTTATTAATGCTAACGTAGATTTTTTTATTTCTAGTACCTCTAACTAAATATCCATACATACTCCTATTTCCACGTGATACGAAGGGAACCAACAATTACAGGTACTGACCACTAGATGGCACTTGCCGTATATTTCAATTTGATTGGCTTAAATTTTGACATTTAGTATGATAAATAGTGAGGACGTTCGGTACAGTTTGCTAGCGAGTGTTAATCAGCTAAGCGTCTTTCGGGTATATGCAGTAGCGTAGATAAATTGGAAGTTATATTTTAGTAGATACGATCGATTTTACATGAGCATTTAGTAGTGAAGAAACTTTGCAGTCATCGGATTCACCACAATTTCACCAAAGCTCAAAAAATGGCTCGTGTGAGTTGGTGGAAAAAGAATGCTTCAAAAATTCAATCGCGATGCTTCTGACAATGTATACTGTATCGTAACAGCTGACAAAACCTGGATATACTCAGACGAACCAGAAACAAAACAACAATCCACTGCTTGGGTGACCAAAGTGAACCAAAACCAACAAAATTTGTTCGTTCACGAAGCGCTTCAAAAAAAATGATTGCTTTTTTCTTCCGCTGCTGAGCCTGTTGCTGCCGTTGCTCTTGAGGATCGGAAAACAGTAATTGGTATACAACAATTTGTTTGCCTCAAGCTTTCGATGAAACCAGAAAAAGGCAGCAGATATTGGTGCATCATCCTTCATCACGTCTCACACAGCACATTTAGCAGTCGATTATTTAAAGGAGAATAACATTGAATGAATGACTCTTTGTCCGTATTCGTCTGACTTATCACTTATTGACGTCTTCCTGTTCCCTTTTACAAACACGCAACAAATTGCGTGGTGAGCGGTTTTCGACACTGGAAGAAGCCGTTTTAGCACTGAAAGGGCATGTTTCTGAGATACCCAATTCAGATTGGAATAAATGTTTCGACAACTGGTTCCTTCGAATGTTTGTTTTTCGATAAAATATGTCTTTTTTTTCTTTTTCCGGAAATTTTCGGGGTTCCCCTCGTAACCCGTAATAGAAACATTTCAAGTGTTGTCCTTTTTGCATACTTATGCAGTTATATACATTGATTATCTTTTATAAGCGTTTCAAATAGTAAATTAACTCCTCTGTGCATACATAAGGTGTAACGTTATTTAAGTGTATTTTTGTGCTAAATAATGCGAAGTTCCGTCACATGATTGATTGGATCATCGAGTAACCACATTCATAAACTTATTCTTAGCTAACTTTTAAGTATTATACTTTGGTTTCTTGTCATTGATTATTGTGGTCCTTGTCACTTGTCATATATCGACAGTTTTGCCCTTACAAATATGCCTATTGTTAAAGGGTTTTCGACCTAGAAAAACTGGCCTTCGCTTACATTGCTCTGTATGAATACTATAGTTCCATCTATTCTTCCTGGTTATGATTGATGTGTATGTCAAACGTCCGTCTAATAACTGTATTTGGAACTGCATTCGCAACTGTTATAGTAAAAGCGGAGATCTTTTCTGACCCATATCTGTGAAACAGGAAACATCTGCCCTTGTCGTAGATGAAAGAGTGCGTCGCATGATTTTGAATATTTTTAAAAATAGTTCCGTAATAATTACAGGAACGTAGTAAACGGTATGCTTTAAGAGACGAAATTTTTACGGTGGCGTAGACATTAAGTATGAATTTTAGATCTTGGACGGGGTTTTGAAATACAGTAAACTCTAATTTGTGTAACACAAAAAATACAAAATTTAACTTCGACTTACTAATCGTTTGAACGATTCAACTATTGTCTAAACTTCGCATGAATTTCACGTCACTTTAAAGGTTTGCAAAACATGTTCTACAGAAAAGTGTAACTATGTATCGATATCTAGAAAAAATAATAACTAGATAAAACTTAATATGGCCAATGGAGTCAAGTAATCAACTAAAATATTTCAAGAAAACTATTGTTTCCGGTTGCTCCGCAATCTTATGCTTACATAATATGTACCTATATGTAACTGTTTTGAGTTATTTAGTTTTACAAAAATTTGCTGTGCGTGAAAAATATCAATGTTGTCAAAATGATGATTATCCCCCATTAAAATGAAGAAAACGTTGAATTCTAATTGTTACAGCAAACTCCATAAGCCAAAAATTCCTACATTAACAAAATGTGTTCAACATAATTGCGTTTGCGTGTTACTAGAAAAAAAAAAAACAAGTGTTGTACAGTGCCTACGGTACTACATTTTTTACGGCCGTCGCCCTTGAGGTCTTGTTTTAATTATCCAAGTTAACACAATAACCATCAGACCATAAGACAGTGTGTAAAATTTCTTATGTAATAGGTAATGAAGTTAAAAATTTCTCCTATTATCGAAGGTCGAAAGAGAAATTATTTCATACAATTCTCATTAAACTAGTGTAAAAATACGATTCGGGGCATTGCGTAATATTGTTTTGAAAATTGATGGCATTCTTGACTAAATATAATATTCAAATAATTCATAATTGCATAATTAATAATGTGTATAATAAACACATGCGTTAATTATACACATGGAGTAAATGCGTCAGAGGTGCATCAGAAACACGCAGCCAAACGTTTATAAGTGTTACAAGCGGCGAATATATTTATAGTATTAGAGGTAACATATACAAGACAATAATTTAACGAAAATAAATATAAGCAAATAATGGGTTTGTTCCGACACCTTCCAAAAACCCCTAAATTCAGTACCTACGCAATATGCGAATTGCAATTCTTCTTTTATACTGTGCATGTACTGGATATCACGTATGTACGATATTATGATATTATATGTACGATAATGTAGGATTTCGGAATACGGTAGATGTACTAATTCCAACTTTAATTCTATAATGTTCACCATCGAAATTGCGCAGGTGTGCACCCGTGCATTGTCTTGATGGAAGAGGATCTTTTTCTTTTTCAAAGGAGAGCGCTTTTTCTCGATTTTTTCGGTCAATCGGTCCAATAAAGACGCATAAAACTTTCCAGTTATTGCTTGTCCTTTTTCCAAGTAATCGGTGTAATGATTCCGCGTGCATAAAAAAAAACCGGGACCATGACCGTGCCGGCCTTCAAAAACCCACTGTTTTGACTGTTCCTTTGTCTTCGGAGTGTAATAGCGTATCCATGTTTCATCCATAGTTATGTATCGACGGAGAAACTCGTCAGGATTGCAACGAAAAAGCGTGAAAACAGCCTCAGAGTCGACCACACGATAGCGTTTATTCCCCACAGCGAGCAAACGCAGCAACCATCTTGCCCAAATTTTCCTCACGCCCATTTTTTCGTGCAAAATCGAAAACACTACCTTACGATATGCCTATGGTCTCAACTATTTCGCGCACTTCGATTCGTCGATCAAAACCATAGCGTGGATTTTGTCGATCATTTCCGGGGGTAGTCACTTCCACTGGACGTCCAGAACGATGTTCATCTTTTGTGGATGTACGGCCACGTTTAAACTCATTTACCCAATTGTAAACAGTTGCTGACACAGATGCAGATCTGCCATGAACTTCATCCAACTCAGCTTGAATCTCTTTCGGTGTTGAACCTTTTAAGTGTAAGTGTTTAATCACCGCTCGAAACTCACTTTTTTCCATTATTCTACACAAACAAAAATTCTTTGCTCAACAATGAAACCGTGTGATGGATATAACCGAGCTGTCTTCTAGTGACTAATGATCCTTACTAGATTTAAACCATTTTCGATACTACGAATGCCATCTCTTAGATCTACGATTAGAAACGATAAAATTATTTCCTAATTATCTTTATGTTGGGTTCAATACAATTTTTGTATATTGCAACTGAAGGTAAGGAAGATTCTTCTCTCACAAATTCTACGTTTGGTGTCATATAGATTAGTTACAAAGAAGTAGTAATCTTAATTGTAACAACTAATTTTTTTTTCCTAGAATTTATAAATTTGTAAGAATTTTTACCCGATTTTGGATATCCGGTTCCGAATACCCGATCACGGGTATTCGGGATCACAATAGTTGGTGTCCAGTTCTAAAACCGGGTGCCCGAATAACCCGGAACCGGATGGTACGCTGGACGGGTACCTCGTTTCTTTCCTTACACATACATTAAAAATACAAATTTGTCGGCCATGAAGAATTGATTTCAATTCTTTATTATTGAATAAAAGAGAAAAAAACTTTGTTATTTATAATCTAACGTGGAAATATAACAGAGGGAGAAAAGAATTTCTTAATACACACGTATAAATTAAAAAAGAAACAGAAAAAAATAAGTTTTTTTCGATTTTACAATTAAGATTACTGCTTCTTTGTAATTGTCCTCCATGCATGACTTTTAGGTAACCTGAGGATGTGTTCTATATAATACGAAGCCGGTCACCCTTATTACTAAACATAGAATTTTGTGAGACAGACAGCATTCCTTTCATACAGTTTTTTTTTACAGTTCCTTCAGTTACATTGCAATTATTTACGGAAATTTTATATTTAAAACGGTGGTCTGGAAACTGTTGAACATAAGTTTCCATATATTCAAACAGTATGTCATTAGGGAGAACATTGCACATAATTAATTTAAAGTAGAATTCAAATACATAATATACGAGTTTCTTTATGTTTTAACCGATAACCTCTATTAACATTAATCCTGCAAACTGTTTAAATTATCTGTATGTATGAATTTTTCGTGGATTTTTTAAATTTAATACTAAAACAATAGGCAAATTAATGAAAGTTTAAATTAGATCGATGATAAGTTGCAATTACTGCAATTCGTTCATTCAAAATTCGCTAAAAGATGTAAGAATATTAAATGCAGATGATAAACATAGCAGGTAAATTCTTGGTGGCATGAGGCAAATAGTAATACAAAGAAGATTACAATTACCCAATTCGCCAACTTTAAAATGAAATTTCTAAATGCCGAGTATTTCTTAAGATCTGTCATCTTGTCAAAAAGGATTATATAAATCTGCGTCGCCGTTGTCATTCTGGTTTGCAAACCGATGTACGGTACTTCCTAGAACTGCAGAGGCTATTGTTAAGACGCATACCCTTTTGTAAAGGGTAAGTAAAATTCAAATTTTTGAAAGTTGCAAATTTACATAAGCCGATCATTTTTTCTCGTTAGTTACACCATTCTTACTCAATGTGTTCTGCAGATTTCTTATTGTAAGCGCGCATGTCTATTACTTCACTGAAAAGGGTTGGCAAACGATGTTGGATAAACTTACTTAACGCAAATAGCATTAGTACATATTGCAATTCATCGCTAAAAAGTAACTTTTGTTTGAAACATTCTTTTGTTCATTTTATAGGTGGCACTGTAATCAGTGAAAAAGATTACCTGATTTATTAAATATCTCTTATTCTTAAATTAAGTGCTGCTCTATTATACCAATTACAACGGTATCTAAGATTATTAAAAAAATAACCACTTATGTTTCAAACCAAAGTTACTTGGTTTGTAGTCTAGAATCAATACATACCATGCAATGTAAAAGGGGGGTTTCCATTAAAATAAAGATTACAGCGATTGATATACAGCAGATTGATAAAAGAATATTTTAGCGTACAATTGCAATATGAAAAAAATAGGGGTTTCCCTTAAAAAAATAAAGCTACCCTATATTCAACAATTACATCGTCATTGTGTGGACAAAGAATGGCAGACTTTTATATTTCTGGAGATATTCCTCTGCTAAGATCAAAATGGGAGACCCGATATATGACGATATAATGCTTTTCTTAATCTACCGTTGACAAAATTAATCTGTATTATTCTTTCTTGTTGGTCCCGAGTGATCCCCACGGCAGTAATGAAGCAACCTAATATCGATCACTTCTGGCTCCCATAGCGATCAACGTGTTAACAGGGTTTTAGACAATAGGTTTCTATCAAACTTTTCAATCGTGGTAAAAAAAAAAAGTGAAATAAAAAGTGTACCAACAACTTGATAAAATGGAAGAATGGTAATCTAGATTAGATGATTTGAACTCGCTTGACTATATTTGCAAGAATTAACAACGAACACTAATTTGCTTTGTTGTAACGTAGTTTTTTTTTTTGTAACGCACGAAGTCACATAGAAATCTTATAACTTTATTTTACAATTTTAACGATTCGCGCCGAATGATTTTACATGTTTCATTGGGAGAGGTTATTATAATTGCAATTGTTGCTCCTCTAGTACACTGAGAAAAAGGCAACACGAACCCATTCTGATGAGACAAATAACTAATATGTAATATGTCTTAAATATGTACACATTAAGTCTGGAAGCTAACCGGGCCGATGTGCATGCAAAAGATTGCCTCCGTAGACACAAACTATAACATATTTCGTGTTATGTAGCCGTGGATGATCAAGCTACTGCACTGCATTATATTTGATGGAAATAATATAATATTAACGATAAATTAGTGTTGGATCAAAACAAAATAGTGTTGCTTCAATACAAAACGCGAACACAAAAGGTACCATTGAATCAAATACAATTAAGTGTTAATTTAAACGAATTTTGAGTTAAGTTAATGCAAAAACGATAACATTTTTTTGTGTTGAATTAACGCATTTCATTTTTCTCGGTGAAGGAGCAATAAAAATTATTCTGACCACCAACGGGACGTAAATACTCGCGATCCGAGTCTGCCCCAGAATACGGAATTAGGTTGAAATCCCTACCCTGACTTTCAATTCGACATCGATGTGATAGCGACTCCTGCTCCTTGGCAGTCGATATCATATAACATTCCTTGGCAAAAACCGTGACGCATTCGACATGGAACAAGAATATTGAATATAGCGAACACCGTGTTCCAAAATAACGCACTTAAAACAACGATTCCGAAAAACAGATTAATTTATGTTAGGGTGAAGTGAATCAGTATGATATTATAGAAACTCACTGCTTGTACAGGGAAAAGGTTTGCTTATTTTAAAATTAATCTTGTTCAAATTCAATGAATTTTTTATAGTAACGATCGCTTAAACATAGAGCTTGGGAAAATTTTTGTTACTTTTTATATTTATAAAATGATGCTCACACAAAGTAATAGTTAATTCGATGAAACAACCAATTTAAGAGAGTTAGATTAAGTTTGTGTCTCACGAATAGATACTTTTGCGGTTTATTTTAGAAAACTTTTTCTTGCATAGAAACAGATTTTTCAATTTGAACGATAATATTTTTTTGTCTTCATAATCCCTACGAAGCCAAATTGCTTGTTAATAGTAGACCGATAAAAGTTATAAAAAAATAGACGTAATTTGATCAACTCTTAAGATTTTTTTACCTTCTGAATAAACATTTATTTTGGTGTAGTGGATTTTCTACTACCTAGAAAAATGTTTACTAAAGAATACTGAATATCCCAAACAGCTAATACAAAATGCAACACAAGACTAAGCCCTGAATACGAATCTGTTTGCCGGACAAGATTCACAATTCTGATTATACATGTTAGTCAATTGATAGTATTTATTATTTATCTAATAATTGAACGCGTACAATTATAAGAATTCGGATTTAAAGTAGGGGCAGTAACCCAACACCAGTATAAATTCTCATTTTGTCCTTGCCAGAATATCTTATGTAAACCCTAACTTACAAACAAATTATAAATTAGCAGAAATTATAGTAATAGTTCGTAATCGTTTATCGACTTTATACTATGTAGATTATTGTACTAGTTTATTTAATTTGTTACAGACGAAAACTAAAATATATTTCATATTTTTGTAAAATAACCATTTCCTTCCAAAAGAAATGCTTTTTAAAAAATACGCTTTCTAAACTGTTTATGACCCACCCGAAAAAAACCGTAAAAAATATTTCTTAACCGTCCATAACGGTACCAACGCAAATCCTCTCAGTTTGCGATAATAGACCACCGACAGTAAAATCAAAGTAAATTAAAGAGACCCTTGCGGTAGTAGACGCTCTTCTTCACTTGTTGTGTTTATTGGTGGGAGTGGGAGATACTTCCCGAAATTTGCGAACTTACCATTGGTCAACGAGCAAAGGGTTGCCTTAGGCACCTTCCGAAAGCAGATATAAGTGCTAATGACAAATTCGCATTTGAGGACATTTGCTAGTATTATAGTTAGACGTGTAGTGCTTAAATGACGTGTAGTGATAAGTTTATGAATATTTAACACATACTATGGACGTCACATCTTCAATACCAAAACATGTAAGTTTTTATTTTTCATCGCATACTAATTGATGTAATGCTTGTTTTTTTTTTTATAATCTAAATAGCAAATAGGACCAGTTATTAAATCAGCTTTCGCACCGTCTCGTTTTACCATCATGCGACATGGGGGATTAGCTGAGCCTTTAGATTGCTCAACTCCAGCATTAGATCTGTGCGTTCGTCGCAGAAGAAGGTCACCATCTCCGGAAAAAGCCCAAATGAAAAATAGAACTGAATCTCTGTGTTTGGAGCCGCCCTCTTCATCAGTTTGTTTTTCAAGCCCCGGATCGCAGGCCGATTCAGAATATTCGGATTCCCCTTTTAATGCAGATTTGCCTTATTCAATTTCAACCACCCAATTATCAACGAAAACTAAATTACCGAGACCATTCAAGGCATATCCGAAAGATCCTTTAAACGTAGCGATTGGCGTAGTAAATACAGAAACGTTACTGTTAGGACAAAATTCAGCGGGAACCTACAATGAATTTAGACGGAAAATGTTATCTCAAGTGCATTCCCAGCACCAAGGTACGAACAAGAATATGCGGAGAAACACGCAAAAAGACGGCAACGCGAATGACGATCCTGCATATTGGGAAAAGCGAAGGAAAAATAACGAAGCGGCGAAAAGATCAAGAGACGCGAGGCGCGCTAAAGAGGACGAGATAGCAATAAGGTGCGCCTTTTTAGAACAAGAAAACTTAAAATTAAGGTGCGAAGTTGCCTCGCTCAGAAACGAAAGTGAACGATTAAAGAATATGTTATATCACTAATTTGTCATACACGAATTAGTATCTTATTTATTTACAATATGTGATTATATATCTCGTCATTAAGCATTTATGTTTGTGTATGTTTTAAAGTTTGTTTGTATTTAGTGAGTCTGTGTAAATATTATTACTTTATACTAGTAGTTTGAAAAAATTAACGGTTCAAAGTTACCTAATATGCTATATATTTAAGATTGTAAAAATGTATATATGAATTTTGCTTGTGTCTAAACTCTCAATATTAAAAATTATGCTGTGACTACTTTTTTAATAAAAATATTTCCAATATGTGTTTTATCTGCACTGCATGTTATAAAATTAATTTCAGAATGAAACAAACTATTATTGAAAGCTCGATACAACTTGATTCATTCACTACGCGTTCATCTTTATTCTATCTAAGTATTTTGGATATTTCTGAAGAATGAAGAATTAATTTGTTTGAAATTGCTACAAAAGTCGTGCATTATTTGAATTTTCAAAATAAAATTACAACATTGCAAGTACAAAACGTTTTAATGATAAACAATTAATTAAATCCACATCACATCATTCCAAAAGTAATTTTACAAATTAATTAACTATAACGCTTGGATCTAGATTCCTAAGAATTGCGGACCGTTTTCACCAAACAATAACAATGCAAGTCCTTTTTTTACGATCCTGAAATACTTGGTAGTAGCTTTTGTAAACGTTATGTGCAAATATTTTTTTGGTTCCAAATATATTTTTATGACTTCGAAGATATTCAGAATTAAATAATTTCAAAGAAAAATTTTAATATTTCTAACACCCCACAAATTGAAAGCGGCGAATTAGATAATTCAAAGACTTTCGCGATATTAATATTTTGACCAGAATTACTTTGTCATTTTCCACAATATTTTCAAATAATGAATTTTACTTTACTTACTGGTCATTTGTTTTATGCTTGATATTATTATTTGTCGGCTTACTCATTATATTTAATTCGTACAAATCGTGTGGCGAAAATTAGAATAATAAACTCATTTATCGAAAATGTTGAAAATCGTATAATTACATGCACATAGTTAGTCTCTCGCCTAATATCGTAATTAATGTTATCACCCGCTTATTGTAATCAGACTGACAATATATAAATATATGCAAAACGTTCCTTTAATAACTACCACAGGTTGAATTATAGTTATCATGTTTTGTTAACAATTTGAGAATAAATCAATAATAAGCACCATTTATACAGCGTTTTGTAATTCTCAAAGATTTCTAAAGGGTGTATCGTAAACTATGCTTTTTTAATGTTCCCAAAAAGGTAACAAAGTATTAAATCAATAAAAAGTTTAAAATAAAATATAAAAGCGTATTGTTTTCCTGGATGGCGTCGATGAGAAACTAGTAGTACAGAATGTTTGCGCAGCTCTCTGCAGTCTCCATTAGATGTAATAACTCTTCCTTTGAAAACGTTAACAGTCACGGCACGCTTTCAAAGTTAAACATACTTTGATATGTTAAGTTTTGATAAATGAATTTTTGCAATGGTGAATAATTAATAATTTTTCAATTTATTGGAGGTAGTTATCGTATTGTTTAGGTTGTACCTAGGTATATCACCGCCTTAAATTTATAAAAATTATTTTCTAAACAAATAACTCAAATAGGTTTTGGTAGGAGTTGTAAGGAAAGTTATCACAGGTGTGCTGCAGATTCCAAAAATCAAATAAGAAGTTAGATATCGCCACCTAGCGGTGGCGCATTTAGTCTGAAGAAATTCTACATGTTAATTAATCTATACCAACAGGATATTTCCCCCCACGGCAGTGCGTGTAAACTTGCGATATAGTTTCAAAAAATACAAAATACTAATGTGAAAATTGCAGTGCTTTTCTAGTATACTTTTCACGCAATATTGTATTCACTTGTACAAAAACGAGTTTATAAGAAAGGAAAGAAGGCGACTGTCCTCTCTGCAGAGGAGCACATTTTAGGTAACTGGGCGGCGATGAGTAATTTATCATTGGAAATAGCTAGAGGCTACTCCCTTCACTTAGATACTTAGATAATGTTTAATATTAGCATTACGTCGAAGCTATACCAACGATAAAGCCATTTAATTTACCACCTTTCTGCGGTAGCATCTGCGGTCCGTAGGCATTTCCAATAATTAAACATACTCAATATAAACTTATACGATGGTTATTTTCCCTGTAAGGCATAGGAGAGGTTGACATGGCGGGGAAAAATAACACAGTGCTCCCGTTTTAACAATAACGCCGTCTATGCATCTACTCCAGATTTTGATCATTCAAAGGATCAAAAAATATTTCCCAGATAGTCTACGAGGGTGGTTCAAGAAGTCCTTACAAATTCTAAGAGATGGCGCTCGTAGTATCGAAAATGGTTTGTTTCTAGTAAGAATCATTATTCACTAGACAGCTGTCAAAGTCTCAGTTATATCCACAGCACGGTTTCATTTTTATTGTCGAATTAAGCAATGAAATTTTGTTTATGTAGAAAAAAAAGTAAGTTTCAAGCCGTGAGTAAACACTTATATTGAAAGGCTTCACCCTGAAAGAGATCAAAGCTGAATCGGATGAAGTTCATGCTGCTCCTGTGTTAGCAACCGTTAACAATTAGGTAAACGAGTTTAAATGCGGCCGGTGATCCACAAAAAGTGAACATCGTTCTGGAAGTAATTACCCCTGAAATGATTGACAAAATCCACGATATAGTTTTGCACAGTACTTTCAATTTTGCACGAAAAATCTCAGCACAATGGATGCTGCGTTTGCTCTCAGTGGAGAACAAACACAATCGTGTGGGCTGTTTTGACGCTTTTTCGTCGCAACCCTGACAAGTTTCTCCATTGGTACATTACTGTTGACGAAATATGGATACACTACAAAACCCCAGAGACCAAGGAATAGTCAAAACTGGGTTTTTGAAGGTGAATGACCGGCAAGATGATGGCCTCGGTTTTTTGGGATGCATGCGGAATCATCTACACCGATTACTTGGAAAATTAACAAACAATAACTGGAAAGTATTATGCGTCGTTACTGAACCGGTTGAGAAATCGAGAAAGAACATCGTTATTTGAAAAGAAAAAGATCCTCTTCCATCAAGACATTCCATGGGTGCACACCTGTGGAATTTCGATGGGCATAATTATGAAATCAACATTCGTATTAGTACAAACATCCACCGTATTCACCACCGGATTTGACTCACGGTGACTTCTTTTTATTTTCAAATTCGAAAAAATGGCTCGACGCATAACGGTTCCCGTCGAGGGAAGAAGTCATCGCCCAAACAGATGCGAAACGCTTGGAAAAATATATAAAGTTAAATAGAGATTATGTCGACAAATAAATAAAACTACAGAAAATACTTTTTCTTTTTTCCAAGGAGTTATTGAACGACCCTTGTATATTCATTTATAGACGTTTTATTAATTTCCCTTATATGTCATATGCTTCGTCTTTCAACTTATGTAATTATATTATATAACTTTATGGCGTACAAAATGGCATAGTACATCGTTTAACGATTTAGATACAGAAGATATTCGAATTTCCGAATACAGAAACGACGATAGCTACATAGAAGTATATATTACCTCAAGGTAGGAGAACTATGATTGCAATGACAAGAATGTAGTGAATGGACACACATAAAGTGCTCAGAACTTAAAAAAAACTGTGAGATCTATGAGCCCTAAATTTTTGGACGTTTTTGTTACTTTTTTATTTACTTTGGATGAATCTTTATTTCTTCAATCTTTTTTTTTTGCTGTTAGGAGGAGGTTGCCAAAGAATAACATAATTTTAATTACCACATTTGTTTTTAGAGTTACTGTTTTACTAAAAAAATATATGAACTAATATATAGAAAACCTACGTCATTGTCTGCACCTCTCCCCTATTTAACACTATAGCAACATTTTTGTTACCAATACATTACTGAAAAGGTAGTTATTAAAGTATAAAAAGATTTTAAACTTAAATAATTGGTATTTATCAAAACAGATACTAATTACAAGGAAAACATCAAATTGCATCCAAATGAACAAAAGGTTCTGGATATTAAAATGTGAAGTTGTCCAATTTCATAAACGATACAGTTACGAAATCGCACTGGCTATCGAGTTCGATTTGGCTAACGTAGATGTTTCGTATTAACCTTACAGAATCCGACCCTTGGACTCTTTATGAAAGAAATTTGGCAGCCAATGTTGATAACCCCGAAATGCTATGCTTTTTAAAAATTGGTTAACCGAAAACGGCCGAGTAGCATTACTGTATTCTCCTTATACTGTGGTTAACGTGGAATGTTATAAATCATGTCTTCAAAAATAAGTGGAATTATACAAAAAGTATAACAAGGAACGGGAAAAGGAACTGCTTTTCAAATGTATTATATTACAATAATTTAATGGTATAATATCGCTCTGTTTTGTCCTCATACAATTGTTGGCAATTACGCAACATTTTTCAGCTCATGCTTAGTTATTTGTTGGTAAATTGGGCTATATTGAGCTATTTTGGTTTTGAAATTGGCTATTGATTGTAAAAAAAATTTCATAAATTTTACTTTATTTCTATTGAAAATAACTATTAATCGTTGATGATCCTTGCTTATCTTTAGTTGTTTATTCTGTTTTATTTATTCCTGTTTAAATTATTCAGGTAATGCACATAATTATGGTTAGATGAGTCATTATCATTTTAATAGTTTATGGTTTATTTGTACATCTTTCCATATATTTTAGGATATTTACTTTATTTATTTGCTTTACCTTAATCTTTTGCAAATATTTATGTAGTTTCAATAATTCCGTCGGTTCATTTGTTCTGTCTGCCAGGTAAGCCACGTGAAATTTAGATTTTTACAACTAGTTCAAATTAAAATAAAATTCACACGAATGATAGTGTTCGTAGATGTCAGTGTGTGAAAGTGCTATAACTGTACGTGTATTTGTTTTTAAGATTTTACATCTGCAGTGGCTGAAGCGACAATTTTCCACTTGAATAAAATGAGGAACGGGTTCAGGTCTATTCAGACTCCTTTTCACTTCAAGGATAATATTTATTGCTTCAATGTATGTGAGCAATTAGTCCACTGCAGCATGAAGTATGACACAGCACGTTTAAAAACACCAATCTAAATTTAATACAAAGGATCCAGTAGTAGACATGTCGCGAAAGCCTGCGATAAAGTAATGGTTGACAATAAATATATTTGGGTGAGTACTGATGAAACGAGTGATCTAGAGGATTTGCTGGAACACTGCCTTCAGTATGGCCAAAATTGGATTGCTAGGGTTTACGTAAGTGATCTCCATATCACGTTGCGATTTATACTTGTAACCAACCTGCCTTTTATATTTTAAAATTATTCGACATGATTTCCAGAGGTTTTACTTATTCTCTACGCATCCAAAAGTTATTACAATAGCTCTTTTAACATAAAACCAGATACATATTTTCAACTTATCTAAAACGTTTAAAACGTCTTAAGAATAAAATTAAATAATAACTACATTGCTGGACGCGGAGGGCTTGCACACGGCTGCCTACGAGGGGAACTCTAAAAATTTCCGTGACTGACCACTAGATGGCACTTGCTGTATATTTCAAATTGATTGTCTTAAACTATAACGTTTAGTATGGTAAACGCCATTGACAGAAAAACAGTCGGCCACGTAGTTTAATATTAATAAATCTTCAAAGAAATCAATTTGGTTACATTTCTCGTGAATACTTTCGTGTCATGATTTTTTACGATTTTAAAATGGCTTAACTCAACAACAATGCACCCATAGACTTCATTCCGCCTTTCGTAATGAAGCACCATCCAAAACCACAGTTTATAACTGGTTTGCAGAATTTAAGCGTGGACGTACTAGTGTCAGTGACGAATTTGGTAAAGGTCAACTGCTGTTGTTCGGGCAAACATAAATCCCGTGCGAGAAATGATAGACATGTGCCATATCGAGACATAGAGATATCCTTGGGCATTGGTAAAACGATTTTGCATGAGGATTTGCAGTTGTTGAATTTCACACAATTTAATCAAAGCTCAAAAAAAAGCTCGTATGAGCTTGTGCTTCAAAAATTCGATTACGGTGCTGCTTCTGTCGACGTATACGGTATCCTAACAAGCGACGAAACCTAGATATATTCACACCAATCAGAAGCAAAACAACAATCCACTGTGTGGGTGTTTCAAAGTGAACCAAAACCAACAAAAATTGTTCGTTCACGAAGCCCATAAAAAAATGATTCACTTTTTCTTCGGTCAAATCGGCTCTGTTGCTACCATTGCTGTTGAGGATTGAAAAACAGTAAACGCTGACTTGGTACATAACAATTTGTTTGCCTCATGTCTTCGATGAAATCAGAAAAAACAGCAGACATCGGGGCATTATCGTTCACCACAACAACGCCGGCTCTCACACAACACATCGATTATTTAGAGGAAAACAACATTGAATTAATGACTCATTGTCCGCCTGCCTGACGTATCATCTGGTGACTTGTTCCTGTATCCATTTTGTCAAAATCAAGATGCGTGGTGAGCGGTTTTGGACACCGGAAGAGACCGTTGAAACATTTAAAAAACATGTTTCTGAGAAACCTTCAGATTGGAATAAATATTTCGACAACTGGTTTCTTCGAATGCAAAAATGCTTTAAACTTAAAGGCAAATATTTTGAGAAACAATAAAGTGTTTCAAGGAAAAGAAAGATAACCAAGGCGAAAGCATCATGAATACACCGCTTAACTTTGTTTCGGAGGTCAAATACCTCGGTGTCATCTTCGACGCTACACCTCTGCTACCTCTTGATTTAGTTGTCGAAGAGGCGGCAACGCACGATGTTCAGGCTGGGAAAAAAAACATTTTGTGAGAGTATTGAATCCGATGGCGATTTACTCTATTTTATTGGTAAGGATTGAAAGTGCTACCATTTTGTAAATTATTATTCAATTTATTATATTAGATGTAACAGTTATTGAAGTGTATATAACTGAAGAAATTATTGCAAAACACCTTATAGATTTTGTATTATTGTAAGTAATTGGAAAGATGCACTCCTTGCTACAGACCCAACTTCAGTAACGATTTTAATAGGGTGTTACCGTTTTAGATTATTACCAATGATATGGTATGGCAATCAGTAACCATCTTAATTTTAACTACGTGTTTCCGAGAAAAGTGTGTTGAAGTGCGAAAAATAGCATAACGTATTGTTGTCTGTAGGGTTTATGTTAAACAGAAAATTTTGAACAGTTAAGAAATTTTATTAGATAATGAAAACAGCAGCAATATTAATGAAAACTGACATTTCAGAACATTTAGACAATATAAAATAAATGCGTGTATTGCTTAGTTACCATCCATAGCCATCTTAAAATAATGTGAAATGAAGAAAAAGAAATAATTTAAAAATTGTTTAAATAAAATATCAAGTGCGTTATATCATTCTAAAGGTAATCTTATATGCTTTTCAATAGTGTAAAAATATATAGGGTGTTCCATATAAAAAAACACAAGTCTTGATAATATCTCAAAAAATAAGAATTTAAAAAAAGAAAAAATTAGAGCATAGGATTCTGCGTCAAAAAGCGCTCGAATATAGTTTTTATATTAATCAAACATTTCACAAATAAAAAAGCTACAAGGGTTTTTGAAAATTGCACGTTTTAAGAGAACGCTCTGTACTTCTTATATTTAAAAAAATATATAAAAATAGGGATTTCACCAATCGATTTCTCTTTAAAATCGAGCTCCAGAAGCTTAGGTCAGTTTTTGTCTAATTCCTTTAGAAATATAAGTTCCCTATTAAGAGTATCGAATTCGGCCCTCCTTGTTACAGTGTATTTTTGACTTAGCGAAATCAATATAGTGATCATTGGAAAGCGTATTTGAAGTAAAAGTTAAAGAAGAAACGGAAACTACACCATTCGTGAAAAGTGAGCCGCCTAAATACAAATGAGGATATTATTCATATACTTATCATCTGATCCCTTTATTTTGAATCGGAGAAAATTACCTCCTAAAAAAACTTTCGAATTATATAAGGATGCAAAAGGACTGCTTAAAGATGAAGACATTTAAATTTAGTTAAACGAAATTAATTTTGTCACTACCAGAACGAGAAAATGTTAAATATATTACTTATGAAATTTCTTTTTCAGTTTTTCCTTGAGGTGGATAATTTGGTAAATATTAATATTTTACCATACAAAATATTAATGTAAATTTACTAAATATAAATAAGATATATATGCAAATACATATTCATGACTAAAGTGGGCAAATTCGGATGCGCACCATCGACGTAGCTAACGAATGAACTCTTGCATTCGAAGGGAGTCAGTGTGCAGAGATATATTATCGCGAACGGTGCCGTTCCGGTGCTAGTTTTAAGTTAAGTTTTTAAGGTGATTTTTGTAGATTATGAACCGATCTCGATAAATTATCTCTGTGTTACCGAATGAACACGGGAAATTGCCATCTCTAGTCATATGTGTAAAAAATTAAATCTAGAGTGTATGTGATTCAATGATTAAAAAAAAAACCGTCTTTAGCGTCTTCCGTAACTTGAGAAATTGGAGGAGCGTGATTTAACACGAAGTGTGTTTCCAAAGTTATTTCTGGAAAATGCGTCCGCCGTGAGGAAAATATGTTCTTGTATAAAGAAAACAATCGCTCTACATCTAGTGATGCTATATTTGCATAATCAAAAAAATATTTGAAACAACTTAACGCATCTATAGACGAACCTTCACAAATTTGTCCAAGTATGGCAAAATCTGAATCTTTGTCTACAACACTTTCAAACTTAATTAAATCTAATTTTTTGCGTCTTCTACCGAACAAATCTGCAAAGCTGTGCGTGTATATCTTTCACAAATTGCAATGGTTCCTCTAACGACAGTGAAGAATTTTGTAATTTTTCTGTTGCTTGCACTACTACAATGTAATTGTTGTGAATAGTTTATAAATCGCTTTTAATCTAACTATCTTCAAATTTTTCCTGACTTGTTTTGATAGCTGCACATTCCTTCTCTACACTCTCAAAATATTTATGATAGTAAAATGCCGCTTGTAACCATGTTCCCCAACGTGTAAGGATCGGTTGTGGTGGTTCAGAGGTATGAGAACACAGTCTGTGAAATTCGCGAATACTTTTCGGGGATTTCAGAAACACAGGTTTTGTACTCGCAATTAGCGCATCCACCTGCGGATAACATCTACGAATTGTCTCTGCCACAAGATGTGGAGCATGAATTTTACATATAATATGTAAAAAGTTACCACACCGTTCCTTAAGAGACCGGCCTACAGAAAGCATGGTTGCGGCACCCTCTGTCATAAACATTAAGACTTAATCTCTGGATATTTCAAATTTTTCCAATGTGCTCAACACCACTTTTGAAAATACTTCGGCGGTACATTCGTCTAGAAGCTAATAAAATTGAAGATGACGATTAATGTGGTTCCATTTTGCGCACCATAACATTATGTATAGATCTTTTTTTGCAATCAATTGTTTCATCCAGACACCAGCACACTTCTTTATTTTTCAGTTCAGCCTTTATTTTATTTTCTAAATGTACACGCACAGATGGTAAATAATTTCGTAACATGGTCCTGCTCGGTAACGTAATATTGGCGTATTTGTTCCAAAATGAAATAAACGAATCGTTGTTTAACAAAGTAAACGCCAGATTATACAGAATCATCATTGTACATAAATCAAATAAGAATTGTTCGTATTTTGCGGCGACACCGGTTTTGATATTATTATGGTTTGCAGTTTGCACGTGCCGTTTACAATGTGTTTGCGACCAACACGTTAGATATACATCTAACGTACACGAAACATTTAATTACTACGTCGTAAGTCAAATCCGGATAATCCTATTCACTGTCTTTAATGATAGCTGTCTTCTCAATCCATGTATCTTCGACATTATTCAAAACAGAACACAGAGTACTTCGCTGCTACTATTACGTACGCTCAGGCGGCAGCGAACTAGATGCTGACTAATGTTTCGCATACGAGAGTCCATTCGTTAGCTGCGTCGATGCGCACCCGAATTTGCCTATTCTCTTCATGACTCTAGACACTCTAGGAAAATAACTGCAAGGGATTGGCGACCCTGGATAAATACTATAAATGTCTGGTAAGCCAACAGAGCGACAGCAATAAAGGCAGCTTATATCTCTTCACAGGTGAATCAAAAACCAATAAAAGAACTGGAACAGGAGTTTTTTCTAGGGAGCTCCGCCTAAAAGCCTTCCACACTTCCAGTGTACTGCTTAAATGACATGAGGATTGTAAACAAAAACATCAACCTGTTTAGAGAAAGCAGGTATTATCGTAACTGCACCAACCAATAACGTTGAATCTGCTTCTAGACGACCACAGGGCTCTATCCCTAGTCTCTGAAACAAACAAAATAATAGTGCCGAAGGGTCATAATGGAAATCCTGGTAATGCAGATTCGTATCAAGCAAGCAGCACTAAGATATTTGAGATTGTCCAAAACAGACCTTCGTATGACTGTTGGGATTCTAACTAGACATTTCCGAATAAAGGGACAC
Source organism: Marronus borbonicus (assembly GCA_902655005.2). Taxonomy (NCBI): domain Eukaryota; kingdom Metazoa; phylum Arthropoda; class Insecta; order Coleoptera; family Scarabaeidae; genus Marronus; species Marronus borbonicus. The sequence goes on from LR737381.1 coordinate 2,050,226, forward strand.
CTTTATAAGTTAGGATTGGTCGAAGACCTGTCATATAGGAGCTGCTAAACTGAAAACGGAACACTTGAACACTTCTTCTGCAAGTGCTGCACGCAATAAAATTTAATCTCGAGTTAAGTTGACACGGCAGGTGAAATCAACAAATGCAATCAATTAAGTAGAAAAATTGTCGCATTTTATCGCTTGTTTTAATTTAACTTAAGATTAAATTTCAATTCGTGTCGGTGCAGCGGGCTATGAGAAACACCAAAAGATTATATGTTCCACTATTATTATACCTTAGTCTTTTCAGTTACTTCAATATATCTACTTTTTCAGGTGAATTGCGATCATATTATATAGCAAAGAGTGTTCATTTAACGCAACAGTCTAGTTGTATTGATAACATCACCTTCGTGCGCAATTCTAAGAGAAATAGAATTGATAAAGTTATAAAAGAATGCGCTAACATGAGCAACATTTTTATCAACTTACGTTTTATAGATTTTGAACAATGTATATATCGCAACGATTATGTATATTGTATACATATTTATCTGTTTGTATCATTTTTCAACAATAATGTTATTATATCATGAATTTGTGTACTTTCTTAGTAATGCACACTGAAATTAAAATAATCTTGCAAGTACAAGAATACATATGTGTAAATGGCCAGTTGCTATGAAATACAGATTGTAATATAACAACAGGAACAAGTGGAATATGAACTCTCTAGATGGAATTTTACTACTAGGCTGACGTAATCTACAGCATTTCACAATTGTTAATTTAGTTTTAATAATACCAAAAGTAATAAAATGCGATAATGGACATTTTCAAAATTATATACAGCGTGGTGGAAAGGTGGAAGATAATTCCTTCTTTGAGTAATTTAAAGAAAAAGTTTTCAAATAGTAAAATGATATTTAAGTATACAGGTGTTTAGTTTCCACAGCCCGTATACAAGTTAGGTTTTTAAATTGGAACACCTGTACATTATTACGTATCTAAATGGCTCCCTTCAATTCATATCAACTTTCTTCAGTATTGTCTATACCCATGTACCTCAGATTTCAAGATAATTGACATAATTTGATATTTTTTGAAAATGCCTCTGAAATTAAGAGTGGCGTTTTTGTTTTTCTGCAGATATTTATTAAAAATAATCTAATTTAATTCCTTAATTCCTAAATTAATTTTCCCTCATACGAGCTGTATTGTAATTTCTTGTTTTTTGTTTAATATTACCTAACATTTCGCTAACAATATTTTGTGCAATAATATCCAAATTACGCATTAATTAATTATTCAGAACATGGGTATACATAACAAGCCATAACAATGCCATCTTGTACGTGGTAGGGTGTATGGAGTTTGGAGGTATGTGGAGGTTTATTTTGAGTCGTCTAGAACTGTTTTTTTTGCTGCTGGCCACTGATACCCATACTTGTAACCACATTGTTCTTGGTCGACTTCTGACTTCTGGTATCCTTCTCACGTGTTCACACTTCTTATTCCGATTTTTTTTGAACGTTGTGTTTCTGATCCTATCTATTTTTGTTTTACTTTCGATGTTTCTCAAAAAACTCATTTCTATGGCTGATATTTTACTTTTGTGTCTTTCTAGTATCGTTCATGTCTTCGCCCCGTATATCAGTATCATTGTTACTACTTTTTTGAATATCTCTTTTCTGATATCTCTAGATATTTCCTTCTTACACAAAAATGAGTTCCCATAGGTCTATAAAAAATTGAATTGTAGGATTAGCAAATTAACTTTTTAACTATGTAGAGTTTTGGAAAATGTGTTTTTTTTAAAAAAAAAGGGGCAACAAAGTTAGATAATTATTTTTCAGTAAGAAACCATTGGATTTATCCGGTTTTGCTCTAAAATTCTTGAAATAAATAAGAAATATTAGGAATGAAACAATATATCTTCTCTAAAATTAACACTAATCAAACTTAAACAAAATTTAAAGAAAACGTGATAAATTATGAATTATGATTAGACGTGAAAAGCTATTTCGTCAGTTAAGCAGCTACACACCTCATTATCACTGCCGTTTTCGGTAACCTCTTCGATTTCGTTGGCCATAGGTGAATCAAGCAGCTCTCTATACCATTGCAGATCATCTCGCTCTTGCCATTCGGCTCCAAAATTTGTTTCCATCAAATGGCCCAAACTCTTTTTCTTCTTTTTAGGTATTTGGTTTCTCGGCGGTAAAGTTCGCAAATGTACTACATCAGATTTGTCTTTTATTGTAAGTCTTTGGGTAGTTCCCATTATAGATTCAAACATAAAGTTCTGAGCATGTCACTGTAATATCTACGTTGTTACTTTTATGAAAGATTTTCTTTAACCTCATTCTTTTAATCTATGTTAATTTTGTAACTTTTTGGTACCCCTCCTGCAAAGCCTTAATGTCGAATATGTTCCATTCTTTTCTATGCAATGTTTTCACTGCACCTACTTCGGCATACAATCTAACATATTCATCTCTGGAAAGGATTTCCGGATTTTTACGTAACAGCTTTTTCACCCTACCAAATACTCGGTCAGCCGGCATAAAGCTGTGCCCCCGAACCGGAAATATTATCTCCACTTGAGTTACGTGTTGTGGGGCTTAATATTTTAACCAGTACATCAATGTGCGCACTATATGACTGTTTTTGTTTTGAACGGTGCACCCATCACAAAAAAAGGTCCTGAATCCCTTTATAGTTTGTATCATCTAACTTCTTCAACAATGCCGATCCTACATCCGTCGATCCTCTTCCTGCCATATCTTCAGCTCAAACATAAAATACTGGGTTTCTGGAGTCCATTGCCGCACAATAAAAGGCATATAAACTTATCTGATGCGTATAAAACGCATCACCAATTGGGGTTCTGGGTAAAGGTTGCACCTGCTGTAAGTTAAGGCACAAACTCACAACCTGATAGATTTTCTTTTCTAGTTTCATCGAATTAAATTCATTCACAAATATAATTCGGAACATAAAATATGTAACACGATCATTAGCTTCAGCTTGTCTGTTGTACATTTTATGCAGTCGTGACATAGAAAGATTTTCTCTACCCCGAAGTTTTTTTATAAATTCTCGTACTTTACTCTTGTGTGAAATGCGATCGCTACCTCTTCTTTACGAACTCCAACTTCATTTAAAACTTTTGCAACCGTATTAAATCTGTGTTTTGATACATTCAGTTGACATACGCGGACTGCAGTATTATTATTTACTTTAATAAAATAATTTAGGGCAAATTTGCTATTCTTTATTTCTTTACTATCTCTTTTTCTATTTATTGGTGCTACAGATAACATATGGCACAACTTATTTTCTTGTGTAATTTTGTTCGGGTCGGAATAGAAATTATTCCTTAAGTTTCGAATGTGCTGCGTGTTTGCATACCCCATGCTTTAATTCACAAAATATTGTTAACCTTAGCTACTCATACCTTTCCGCCTTCTTCTTCGCTCGCTATGAAATCTTTCTTTTTTTAGCCCTACTACCTGTATTCCCATCTTTAACACTAACGCTGAAGTTCAATTCCCTCATTATTCAAGTTAATTACTGCTATTTTAACCACAGAGAACAGTTAAAACGCATGCACCGCCCACTTGACAAAATTAGGTTATGATGCAGTTGATAACTTCAAAAACCAACCATTTTATACTACCGTGTTCACCGAACAGAATGCTGCAAAACATAAGACTAGCATTTTAAACTAACGCCAATAGATATTGCCGTGCAATAGAACTTCAAATCTAGGATTTAACCGCATTTGCTCACACACCCCGCAAATAAAATTTATTAAAAAATTTAAATCTTGAATTTTCATTGATTGGTTTCATTGATTGGTTTTACTTAATAGTTCGGCGCCCGCGATGCTTCAGGATTGATGTTACGAATTTCTAATTAATATAGAACCCTATTAAAAGTCGTACAGGTTTATTGGAAAAAGTATCTCTTCAATGGGAAAGCAGTTGACCAAGGACGACATAAGTAATTACAGGTACGAAACGGGTTTATAAAATAACTCAGAAAACGAAATCTAATTTACCACATAGGCAGGTTCTCCATACCTAGGTTTAGGTAGCTAATTTGTTCTTTAATTTTTATTTTATGTCTTCTAACAATATTTCTTTGCTTCTTTAGATATCTGCTTCAAGGGCTATCCGAGCGTTAAATCGGGACCGCTTAGTATTAGCACCGCATTCTTTCGAAGAAAAATATTACTCTTATTCACTGCACGATAAGCATTAGAAAATATACTCAAACTAAGAGCTTGCCAACTTAAATGCAATCCTTGCAGTACGCTTATTATTATTATTCTTTACATTCAGAGACATTTTTTTTATTGGAATATTACCATGTAAGCAGGTAACGAACTGTTTCAGATCTGAAAGTCTTATATCGTGCATGGTCATCTACTTCTCCATTAAAGAAAGGCTTTTTGAATAATTAAAGTCCAGTAACTCAAAAATGATAATTGAAACAGTGCAATATTGTGCCGCAGAAGGTCTCAAAATAAGAAAAAAAGTCCCTATAAACATGAGTCCAAAGATGAATTATTACTTTGTTTTTATTAAGTTTGTGGTCACTTGACTATAAAGTCTATCGACGACCGTGCAATTCACGACTATCAAAACGTGTAATTACTTAACTGATCTCATTATTTTCTTAAAGAGGTTTATTGTTTAGTTTTTCATTTGTTTCGTGTTAGAATGATGCTGTACACATTTTGAGTACAGGGACATGATTATATATTATGGTGCGGTTCATTCAAATAACTGTGGAGCTCAGACACTGTGTCCAAAAGATATCATATACACATAAATTCCATATATAAGAACAGTTATTGACGTCTTCCGATGATTAAAAGAATATGGCAGCTTTACAAAAAAAAAAGAAAGTTAGTTAACGGTCGGGTCCAAAGAACTATTGACACAGTTCATAATGAAGAAGACATTTTCCACGTGGTTGATAACAAACCAAGAAAATAAGCTGAACTATACCTTAGGTTTGCCAGATAAGTCCTGATAAAGCAACTTCTTTGACCTTTCCATTACCAGAAAGCTCAACATTCACTAGAAACAGATCATACATCGTGCGCAATACTGCGAATGACTACAAAACTAAATCCAAAATTTATTGTCGTCACTCATGATTAGCTATGAAGGAGATTTCAGTCGCGATCGCATCCTAATTATGCCCAATATTGGAGTTACGAAAACCCCCAGAAGACCATAATAAGAAGCCACCAATATCGGTTCCTTTTCAACGTGTGGGTAGGCAAATCTGGCGAAGTCTATCGACATTTTTTACAACATTCTATAAGAGAATCTACCGTTAAACATTATTAGAAGTATGTACTTCATGCATGACGAAACGCTAGCTCATTTTTCTCGATTGGCAAGAGACTATTGCCAATGAGAACAGTTGTTTTGGAAGTATTGTTGCTTATGGCTTATGGAATAGGATTTTATAAGCTTACAGGTTACGAAATAATCCAGGAATACTCCAACAGCGTCATCTATCATGATCAAATGCTTAGAATTGCGAATACAAAAAAAAATGGTGGCCAATTTGAAAACCTTCTTTGATAATTTATTCTATTACCGGTTAATATTTACAAAATATTAAAATTTGAACTCGTGCACTCGTTTTATTGTCACCTGTACAGCGTGTCCGATTTTGGGCACTTTGGCCGGGTATCTTAGTTATTAATAGAGAGTTGCGAATTTCGTGACAGTGTCCTACTTTTTTTGTAAAACAAAAGATGCCGCAATCAGAATTTTCCTAGCCCCCATAGTTTTTAAGATCTCTCGTATCTCAGTTGTTATGGAAGTGAAAAAGTACAAATGCAATATTATCCAGTTTTCTAGGTAAAATGTGGCGCACTTTATTTCCAGGTGCAACAATTTTCGAGTTATGGACCAAACTTATGATTTTTTAATGAGATACCCTGTATATTATTTTTTGTGTGATTAAGCATAGTTTGGGGATTTCAAAAAAAATTATATATATGACAAGCAAGCTAAAAATGTGATATTTTTAAAATTCAGTATAGTTAGCAATAACCAAGCAAGCGAATGTTTGTTGTACTTGTTTATTGTGAATTATTCTTGTTACTGATGTGATTTTTACGGTACTTTTTACTTATTTATTTATCGTCAATGGACGTTTACGAGAACTATGAAAAGTATGATATGCTGTGTGACAATTTAACGTGTCTACGGGCGGTTGCACTGGCGTTGGCGGAATACAAAACAGTAAAAAAATGTGGAAAAACTCACCAGCACAATACTACGCGGTTCTTTTCTTTTAATATTTAAATATTTAAATACATATAACTTAAAGTAAAACTGAATACAACATGCTGAAATGTTATATAATCCCCAAGAAGCTTTTGATGTGAGCAATACTTTAATAGGTAAAGTATTTAAAACGCTACCATTAGGGTAATTTATCATATTTAGGGATCGTTTTTCTTCATATTAAGTATACAGAAAGAAGCAGCCGTTCCTAGTCATTTTTGCTCGTTTGAAAAAAAATCAAATTTTATTCAGCAGCGTCCCAAAACATACATCAAAGAACGCATGGCAAATAAAGAAATAAATGTTATCCTACGCAGAAACCACGAATGCAACTTCATTAGAAAAGTAGAAGAAGTTGGTGTAGCAAAATCTGACTCAAAGAATTCTAAAAGAATGTAAGTATTATCCCTCTAAATTTCAAATAGTTAAACATTTGTACCCCGGAAATCTCGAGCTTCGCGTAACATTTTGTCAATGGTATTTGCAACAAATCCAAACCAACGAATCTTTTGGAAGACTTGTTATCTGGTCTGACGTATATTATTTCTCAGATGCGGGCATTTTTAATCGTGACAATACGAGACATTGATCAGTAGAAAGTCATCATTGGATATTTGAGAGGGCACAACAAGGACGCTTTGGGATTGGTGTTTCATGTTTTATTTAGGGTGGGCGTATAGTTTACAGAATGTATAAAGGGGGATTCATAACACGTAGGTACCTAGAAATTCTTGGGGAACTTCCCGAATTGCTGGTAAACTTTCCATTGGCCTATTACAACTCCATCCACAATACTTGCTTACTGAGGCCATTTCTGAACAACTTTCCTTAGAGATGGGGAAATACAAACGGACCTATGAGCTGGCTCCCGCGATATCCCGATCTTTCCATATTAGATTTCTTTTTGTGAGCTTTCATGTAAAATGAAGTATACAAGACACGTCATGATTCCATTGTGACGCAATTGCTTTGGCCTTTCAAACTCTTCATAGGTAGCCCGTGACTATTTTAAATGCGATTAGAAGAATGACAAAAGTATGCCAACACTGTATTCGCGAAAACAGGCGTAATTTCCAAAACCTACTTTAAACTCTTGCTTCTTTGTAGTTTAAGAATTTTTTTATTTTTGTTAGTATTATTACTGTCACAAGTTGAGTAAATATAAAGAAATATCAAATTTGTGACTTGTTTGTCAAATCGACACAAAAAATAACATACAGGATGTTCTACTTAAAAATTATAAGTTTGATCCATAACTCGAAAACTATTGGACCTAGAAACAAACCTAACCGTGCCTCTGGATTTTACCTAAAGAACTAAGTAATATTCCATTTTTTACTTTTTCAGCAATATCATAGTAAGTGAGATACGAGAGGTGTCCGAAAATTGAAAATTTTCAATTTTACTCTGTATCGCAAAAACTAAGGGGGCTAGGAAAATTATAATTGCGGCATCTTTTGTTATACAAAAAACTCTCTGTATTAATAACTGAAATATCCTACCAAAATGCCCAAAATGGGATACGCTATACATGTATAGAATATGTAAAAAGTGGCGAAGGAATTATGCATGCTGCTGTTATTTGTACTGCGCTCAACAAATTTCTTTGACATTAAAACCTTGTACCGTGCATTATTTTTTATAAGGACCATTTGAAGAAAACGCATTTGGCAACATTTCAATACGTAGCTCTATGTTGAAATGCACAAAAAACATTAAGAGATAAAAATAGCAAAGAGAATACCAAAAAAACAAAAAAAAATTGTCAGGGAAACCGCTAATAAATGTGTGCTTTCTTCGAACTCGAAAAATAATCATAGTAAGCCTTGAAAACGCAGATAAGCTTCTGTAATTTTCTGTGGAAGTAGACTTTTTGATCCAAAATGTTTTATTTTACTGTAAAATAGAGGTTCTACATGGGTCAAATGGGTCACTCTGTATATCCAAGAGAAGCAACAACTTGCAAAAATATTGCAGTAACTGTTAATTATATTCTAAGCGATTGAATATCACCATTTTTATCTGCGGATACCATAGATTAAGAAAAATTTCGATAAAAAACATTTTCAACGTAAACGCGTTGCTGGTAACGTCTTATCGCAAGAAGTATGTAACACAATTGTACGCAGGTGAATCAATTACTAACGTGTTTATAAAATAGGTGCGTGTATGATTTAATATCTATCAGGTGTGAATCGTTTGTCGTTTAACTTTTGCGCGTTCTGCTGCTTCAGACTTGTACAATATCTAGATCAGTCCACATCGTCCCTTCAAGCGCATATTGCAAGTTGGTGATTTTAATAGTTAGCAATGGAATATACACCTCCGATTTTGGATTTGTCTACGCGAACGAGATACTTACCTGACTTAGTAGTTTTTCAAGAGAGGTTACCGCTATTGCAACAGATACCAACTTCCTCTGGACGGTACGTAAGTTCAGACTCCAATGTGACTGTCGACTTCTGCGATGGTAATAGCTCAAATTCTTCAAGTTGCACCAGTCCAAAACAAAACAGACCTATAAAGTTACCGAGACCGTTTAAAGCTTATCCAAAGGACCCTCTCAGTGTAGCAGTAAGTGTGGCAACTGCAGAAACAATTCTAGGACAAGATTCCAGCGAGGCTTATGCCGAATTTAGAAAACGAATGCTGTCTCAAGTCCAAGCGCTTGGTTCGACGACAAATAAAAATATGAGACGATACTCCCAGATGAACACGCCATCTAGTAATGATCCAAACTACTGGGAAAAAAGAAAGAAAAATAATGAAGCGGCGAAGAGATCTAGGGATGCCAGAAGGGCAAAAGAGGATGAAATTGCTATTAGATGTGCTTTCCTCGAACAAGAAAATCTGAAATTGCGGTATGAGTCAGCAACATTAAGAGACGAAGTAGAGAGGCTAAGAGGTCTTATTTACAAATAAGTGATGTTAGTGATAGCAACTATTCCTAATTTTAAGGAGTAGTAATGTTTTAAAATTAGTTTTTAAATTTTAAGTTGACAAGAATCTTTAAAAAACAAATTCTATTATAACTAATGTGATAACGAAGTTGAGACAATTATTGTAATATCTGCGTTCCTAAACCTATTAATATAATAATACGCTACCCGTATGATACAAAAAATATTAACTGTCGTGCTAAAAATATACTTATGAATGTAGTTTAGTTAGTATTCACGTATTAATTTTTTGTATACTTCCTTTGTTACATACATTATAAATAAAAGCTAGCAAGCTTTGTTTTATATTTGTAATCCATTTAAATTTATTTTCCACTATATCAGCTTAACTCCTCTTTCGAATAAATCCATGAAAGTAAGTATAAGTGCCGCATTAAGGATATCGGTGTTATTCCTGCAGAAACGAATTGCGCTTCACGAAATTAGCAGAGACTAGGCAGACTCCATCCTATTCGTCTCATGAGAATGGGTTCGTGTTGCCTACTGGTTTCCCTAAGAGTCGACAGACCACGAATCTGTCTAGTCTCTGCAAATTTCGTGAAACGCAACTCGTTTCTGCAGGTTTAGTAAGTACTTGCTGTTCTATCATATTTAGCGATGAATTAGTTGAATCTTGATATGTTGTTGATGATGTTCCTACAAGAAAAGATGTATAGACGAGTAATGGTACATATTGAATAATAAATTGTTTATAGTTCAATTGTATTCAATTTTTTTTTAATTTTGTAAAATTTGTCTAAAACACCATTTGGTTTTGCAACGGTCCTTGAACGTTGGTTTTTTCGTTCTTTTTTATTTACTTATGTCTTGTTCTTTTTACATTGAAATAGTATTATGATTTTACATTAATTGAAATAAAATATAAGTTTAAGGTTTTCAATTGGCCCAGTTTGATTCGGTGTGTATTACACAAATATTGCAGGATTTGATTTCCTTAAGAATATATAGTATTACATATTTTATTTTGATTACCTTATTTCACAAAATATTGTGGAATAAATAATTTGTTGTACAGATACTACAAAATTAATAGTTACTTTTGCTATATTTTCGTAATTTGAAATATTATCTAATAAATTAAAAAATTTAGATTTATTCTGCATGCACAACGTTTCTTTTCCACGCGTGGATGCACGTACTTCTAGCTTAATTTTTAATTTTGTCTAGACTATGGAAACGTTATTTTATTATAGAAATATTACGAAATTTGATTTTTTTTATGTATTCATTTGAAATTAAAAATTAGTAAAGTATAAAAATAAATATAATTTGTCATAACTCTTTCTCCGTTGATTGTATTTTTGTTATATTATCCATGATTTCATTTTCAATTTTTTAAAAGTATCTAGATCTGGTTATTTTGTTTAATTCCATTATCTTGCTGATTTTCATGATGTTTTTCTTATTTTTATCTTGTTCTTTCATGGATACGCTTTTTAGTCCCATCTTTATTTTTATCCAAACCTGTGGATAACGTTACATATTGTTGTTTTAGTTATTATTAAATAATTGCTGCATTATCTGGCTCTTTTGTTAGAGTGTGGGCGTCACTCATGTTTGCGATTTGACATTATTTTTTAAGTGCAAATGCTGCAGTGATAAAAATATTTAAATTTTCTATTGCTAACGTGCCAACGTGCTTCGGGATACATAGAACGAAATCACAAAACAGACACGGGTGTTGCACGGCAGACAGGCGCCAATTACTGAAAATGTTGACCTAATCTATTTTTCCTGCTGGAAGCACCGTGCCATAAGGAAGGTGAATCCTCCCAGTAGGACCAAACCTCATGTACAGTCTTCCGAAGTATCTGCCGGAAGGACAAGTCGTCACTAATTACAAAAACTTCATCAATGAAGTAAAAAAATATATGAATAATAATTAGGAATCAAATAATTAATTAAACACGTAATCGATCCGTAGTGATTTAAAGAAAAATGAGTCTCGTTTATTCACCAACTTAATATTTCACTTTTTATTTAGCATAAAAATTGAAATAATTTAAAGTAGCAAATCTGATCATCGATTAGTCGTCACGATAAAATAAGTGCAAATACTTTTAACATTTTCAAATAAATTTTCAACGTTATTTAAGAGGGCGAGAAAAAGGATAATGTTGAAAATTTATTCTGAAATTACTTTATAATGTTAAAAGAATTTGACAGTGATCATTAGTCAAAGATCAGATTTGGTGTTTTAAATTACCTTCATTTTTATGCTCGTGATGAAGTTCTAATACAGAGCGAAATATGCAGTTCGTGAGCAAAAGAGGTTCCGTTTTCTTCAAACCACCACAGACCGATTATTTATTTCATTATTTGAATTTCTAACGTTGTGCGCTCGTAGAACTTCTGCAATTTTAATAATTACTAATAATATGAAATAAATTACCACATTTTTATTGAAGGCACTTTTCAAGCGGAATATTTGACAAGTTATAAACGCCGTGTGCGTACATTCAACTATTATTTAATACATTGTCGTAATAAATCAATTTTATCTTTAAACCATATTCTCATAGCGAATCCAGCCAAGTAATATAGCTGCAAAGAAAAAGAAGAAAGTCTGGTAAATTAGCAAAGTAATAATAGAACCATGTCCCCTTGAAGCTACGATGTCAATGAATTATTTAGATTACGGTAAAGAAATGTAAACAATACGAAAATAAAAAATTAAAAATTCTAAGGAGAGTAGAAGATAGTTTAATTCCTTAGCAATTTAGCACAGAGGTCATTGGCTAACTATTGGACTTGGTTACAACGTTGTATGGTCGGTCCAACGTGACGGTCAGTAAGATATACAAAACCAATGGTACCTTTCTAACGTTGGGTATCGATTGGCTCTAGGTCAGCAGAATCAGTTAAGCGTTGGTCAACAATCGGAAAATAATCGACCTACGCGTGGCAGCAAACACTTAAGTAACTTAAGCGAATCAATATTAAATCAAATTAATCAGTGCAGAGAGAAAATCTGTCGCCAAGCGTTCTAAACATGTGACGTCACGGTGGGTAGACACCAGTGGGCCAATTTTCAGGGAATGTTCGTTAAAGGTTGATGCACGACAAACGTAGATAGTAGATAGTTCAGGTAAGTATGCGAAAGCGTTAGGAAATACTCCTTACCACCGTCTTATATACAATATAACGCCGTTTAATACGCAGGTATGCAAATCTAGTCCTGTACTAGCCAATCTATACAGGGAATTTTTCTTTAGTGCGGTGACAGCCCAACGTGGTGTATAAGCTTCTCAAAGCTTGTCATATCCTCAGGAGCCTTTTAGTAGGTAAGTGTGTGGGTAAAGTGTTCTATCGCCTTGTCACTATCATCCCATCGCTGTAAAGGGTGAAGCGCATTTAATTGTTCCCCAACTGCGATACGGTATACGGTACGGTACAGTATATGGTAGGGTACGGTATACGGTACGCTACGGTAGAGTACGGTGCAGAATGGTATACGGTACGGCACGGTATACGGTAGGGTACGATACGGTATGCTGACTGAGGAGTATACCGGACCCGCTAAGAAAATTTTTTGATCCTAGCGGGACTCGAACTCCCGTTAATCAAATCTAATTCATCGCCTAACGACTTAATTTTGTCCACGAACTTGAAACAAAAAATGCGTGGACAGAGACCTTCAACTCTTCAACAGCCATGTTTTGGAGATACCACTTTCAAAGTAGAAAAAATATTTCGAGAATTTGTTGGAATGAATGGGAAATTACATATATCTTAAGGGCGAATATTTAGAAAAAGAATAAAAAGATTTGTACAAGAAATTTGTTTTCTTTCATTGTTTTTATAAAAACTTAAAAGGTATCCCACGTACATGAAATAAATTGCTGTCGTTAACGTTTCTTCGCCTTTTTGGTAACCTTCCCTGTAGTTCGACTGTTACATGCTATCATGATTAGGCGGTGGTTGGTAACAAATTATTTTGTGGGATTAACAATAACGGCGATAGACAATTAGCCAAAATACAAGGTGATACTGGGTACCACATTTCTAAAATTATACATGTAGTTTCTTAGTTATAAAATTGGTATTTTTAGTTGGTATAAAATTTCGTTGACTTGCATCAACCATTTGCTTTTGTTATAATTTAACACCGATAGTACCTTCACTTAGCGATATTTCATTTAGTTGCGCTGATTAATGAATCTAATCACGCATTCTTAGACGCAAACTAACTGGTTACGAAAACGGTTTTGATATATCAATGGGTGTTTCTGAATAAACGGCGCCAAGTTATCAGTTGACAGCATTATTCCTCATGCAGTTGGTTTTAGCGAATTATGCGCGCTTTCGGAATATGAAATATTATCAATCTCGGAACGTATCAATACATCGGCTAAGGTAATAGAGGGAGTATGTGCAAAGAATGTGTTCATAGTTTAAAAAGAGTGTACACACACATGCACCCAAATTCTTTATTGATATGCTATATCTGTGTGTGCGCATATGCTGCGCACTTGTTGAAAGAAATATTAACACTACCAAAACTAGGATGAATCGTTTAAGCTCAAATTAAAAGAAAAAACTTAATTTGATTCTTTGACTATATTTACTCACGTACACCAGCAACAAAATTCTCAACATTCGTTTAAATGGCTTTAAGAACATTAACTGCGGGAACCGCTCAAAAGAAGACCAGCACCTGTCAAAAAATTTTATGTTTTAAAGAAAGTATCGTTTCCATCCATATGCGGGGTCCCGCCCCACATTCGTGTTAGTTTATATACGAAAGAACGATAAAATATTTTTATTAAGGGCTACATAGGTTCATTTTATATATTAAGCGACTCAAAAAAAGTTACACTAAAGTTATAAAAATTTTAATGTGATACCTGTATATTATTATTATTCTGATAATGCGGACTAAATAAGGGCAAGTTACTATTATGTTTCGCATACCTAATTCAAATCTTTTTTAAGAAATTTTACTATTCTTGAAAATGTAGATCAAAAGTTATGTACCACATATGTGTAAACTAGGTATTTTAAATTATATCTATTTCTAATTGAAGCATTAGACTTGATAATAAAATAAAAATGATCCCTAAAAATTAACCCTGCGTATTCGTTATCGTTATTTGATTCTAATTTTAATCATAAAATTGTATTGTTTTTATTACATTAAAAGAACTCGTGCTTTAGCAAGTGTTCAAAATGATTTTCCAGCTATCATTCATAACCAAACTCTATTTGTGAGAATTCAACAAATAACAGACTTAAATGTAAAAAAACTCATGTTTAACAAGTGTTCAAAATGGTTTTCAAGCAATCATTCATAAGCGATCACAATTTGTGATCATTGATCAGGTCCACGTTCAGCTATAGAAGAGAGGATAAGAAATGCAATTAAATACTTCTGTAGTATTGCCCACAATCCAGGGTAGAGATCTGGTATTAATTGTTGAGGCCAAAACGATTGTTTGAATTTTACTTTGACTTCTTCATTAGCTGTGAGTTCTACGAGTTCTTTTTCCAAATTTGACGATTCTTTAGTATCTGCACTTGCGAAAAGATCTAAAAGCCAATTCAGTATATTCATATTTAAAATATCTGGGGAACGCTCCGTAAAATCAACATGACCAACCTCCAAGTGTTGGCAGTAAGTAAATCTTCCTGTTTTGTAGAGACTGCTGATAATGTGGAAAAGTGTTTGTATTCACCTCTACCTCGATTTCTTTTGAATAGAATAAGTTTTTCCGCAAAAGCATCTATGGCGTTTTCTGTTTTAATTAAATTCAACTCGTCACCTTGCAATTCTAAATTAACTTCATTAATTAGTGTAAACAGCTCTATCAAATCAGCGATGCAATTTTTTTAGGAAATCAACTCTGTCTTCAAAAAAGTCCAATACTAAGTCAAATAGATTGAAAAAACGATTCGCACAAACACAGCGCCAACATACTTCTGTATGTATCAAGAAACGACTGTAATCTTCATATTTTTTCTACGATGGTGACCAAATAATCCGTCACTCAATGAATTGCTTCTATTCTTATTGACTGCTGTAATAATGAAATGGAGCAATTCATTATTTTTTTATTCGTTCATTTTTTTTTTTTTGCAACCAAATGCTGACAATGAATAAAACAATGTACAGCGAGTACATTTGGTACTTCTTGTTTCAAATGCGCTATGACACCGTTATGACGCCTGGTCATTGTTGGAGCACTATCAATTGCAAATAGGAATTTCGTTTTCTTGAAAACACTTTTGCATGGTATTAAACATAGATTCTTCCTGCGTATCAGTTTCCAAATTTTTAGCAAATAATAACTCTTAATAAATTTTTTCTTTTATAAACCGTGCGTATGATACGAGTAGAACTTCATTATTTGGTAGAGCTGATATATTGAGACGAATGGAAAATTTGCAAGTTTTTAAGTAATCACATGGACAAAACGTCTCTATCGTTGGTACGCGTGCGAACGATGGATTACCACACTTACGCTAGCGAGGACGAAGTTTATATTTGTTGAATCTATGGATAAGATCTTAGTCTCGTAATGCTTCTTTTACAACGTCTGTTTTTAATAAAGTTTATTTAGGGATTTATTTACTACTATTGACTTGCTAGGTTGCGTTTACAAAAGCGGTATAGCGTTGGCCATTGATTTATCCAAATTCAAACCCTCACTTATATTCATTGCATCTTCACCACGATCGTAGTAGGCCAGGGGTTACTACGACCTGTTTCACTATTAAGAGTCTCTGGTAAGATAATTCTGGTATTGCTTTACCTTTAATTTTCAACGGAGGCGTTACTATTTCAAATAAAATTTACTGCTTGGCGGAAGAAGAGTAAGTACCTGAACTAAACCATGAGACACGTTGACGTTGACTGACACGTGGAATCACATAACTTTTCTTAGGAAAAATATCTGACCAGGATTTTTCTGAACTAATATCTTTCCGCTGGGTTTTACTTTTCGTTGTTGTGATAGTAACTTCTAATTTCTTAGCAATTTCCTGCAAAGGTTATGTTCTATGTACACTACCGTCCATATTAGTTGGGACACCTAGTAAAATGTTGTAAACTCTACTAAAAGATAATATAATTGCGTTTATATATAAATAACATATTTATATTAGGTCCTTTATGAAGTTTATAACCAATTGTACAGGCAAACTTCCAAGAATATAGATTAGAGAATGATTAAAAGCCTATTATATTTTATGAGCCAATATAGTAATTTTCAGAATAAAAAAAAAATCGGCACAAATAGGATTATTTTTGGATCAATACTGTAGGTAATAAATTTACAATACTCCTGGGGTGGGAGCAGGCCACCCGAAAATTTATTGTGTATTGATAAATGCTTTAGTTTCTAAATAAATCTGCTTGTGCGTGCGTTAATGTTAATAGCGTATTAAAGTTATTAAAATGCCGAGAGGAAAACCGACAAGTTCAGAAAAGCGCTCTGTAATTGTTGCTTTTCATCAAGAAGGTTATTCAGTGCGTCAAATTTCCGAAAAAATACATGTTAATAAATCGACTGTTAGTGATATCATTCGGAGACATCAACGCACGGGCAGTTTAAGAGATATGGCGCGTTCAGGTCGTAAGAGAATAACAACTCACGCCGACGATGAGCGTATAAAATCGCTGAGCAAGTGAAATAGGACACTGACAGCACCAGAAATCGCTGCCGAAATGAATCGCGACCGTACAAGAAACATTTCTGTTACTACAGTGAAAAGAAGACTAAAAGCTGCAAACCTTCACGGCCGCATTGCAACAAAAAAAACCCTGCTTCGACGGGGAAACAGGCAGAAACGGCTACAGTGGGCAGAAACACATAGAAATTGGACAGTGGATGATTCGAAAAGGGTGCTATGGACTGATGAGTCAAAGTTTGAGGTGTTCGGACAATCAAGGCGCGTTTTTGTAAGAAGAGCGAAAGGCGAAAGAATGTTGCAGAATTGTGTAGTGCCAACTGTTAAGTAAGGAAGAAATTCTGTGCTTGTTTGGGGTTGTTTTTCCAAGCCGGTACAGGAGACTTGAAGCGAATCGAAGGTATTTTGCGAAAAGAAGGTTATTTAGAAATACCGCAAGAAAATGCAATACCATCGGGGCAGCGTCTAATCGGCTAAAATTTTGTATTCATGCAGGACAACGACCCCAAACACTCAGCAGTGATATGTAAAAATTTCTTAAATGAAGAAAAAGATAGTGGCACTTTATAAATAATGACATGGCCGCCGCAAAGCCCCGATCTAAACCCCATCGAGTTGTTATGGGATGAACTGAACAGGAGGCTCCGAAAAGTATGCCCTACCTCCGTAGGCCACCGGTGGAACATTTTACAAGAGGAATGGACTAATATGCCAAATAGAGTCTTTGAAAAACTAGTGGAGCGGATTGTGAAAGCTGTTCTTCGCACAAAAGGGAGTTTCTTTGATGAACGGAATGTTTAAGAAGTTTTTGTTTATTTTTCGTTAAAATTACTTTTTTTTTACTTTTATACTTTAATTTTAATCGCTATTAATAAAATGCAATAAAAATTTTAAGTTTTGGAAAAATGAGTTTGAATATTTTCTCGTTTTTTTAACATTTATTTGTGTGTCCGAACTAATATGGACGGTAGTGTACATAATGTATATTGACTATTCTCTGAGAGCGTGTACATGTTTTCTAAGTTCTAATTTTTATTTTAAATCTTCGCGAGCTTTCATTAGATTATTTACTAATCTTCTTCCACAGATGTGTCTCCGGTCTTTCACGAATAGTAATATGCTAAAAAAAAAACCGCAAATACAATTATATTTTTATTATTTAATAACATTAATAAAAATTAACATTACCACTCCTCAGATCCGATACGCCGTCCTCAGCGCAGTTCTGCATTCCCTCCCCCGTAATTGGCCGCTGCGAGACTGGAGGTGCCTCCGGAATGGCTGATGATGGCGACGTCGCAGGAGACCTCGAGGCCGAACTGCCGGATGAGGATAACTCCCCAAGTTCCGGTGCCGAGGTGAAGGGTGGTAGCGACCCCCATGTGATTCATGCGAAAGTCAATACACCACGATTGTTAATCTTTCGACGTTTATCTCGATTTCCTTGACAAATAAGAATGTTAGCGATAAGTGTTAAAAATATACAACATGAAAACATTACAACAGTTTGATATAACGTCGCTAATTTTAAGTACCAATCCAGGGATAACAGACCAATATAATGTAAATGTTTCCGTTCCGTCATAAGTCGCTCTAACTATTAGAAGAGTGACCAAGAAGAAGACAGAAGAAATCTCATTGGTCATGCTTCTAAGCATATACATTAGGTTCCTCATCTCTTGGAGGGAATTGAATTCTCTTATTGATAGAAACAGAAGAAACTGTTCCTATTAATGACATGTAAGATATGAAGAACCGCGTCATGATCTACGATATTATCGACGGTCTCTTTTATCGCAATTTTTCGCAAAGTGTGACAAGAAGTAATCAGAAAAATATCTAAAGCTTGCAGCAATAATGTTGGATGAAGGGTTTGGCGTAGAAGTTAATGTGTGACTGCGTTTGAGGAATTTGTGAGTTACATGTGGCTGCAATGAAGAACGAGCAAACATTGGCTATTGATGGTGGGATAAATGTACTGAGATAGGAGTAGGTTCCAAAGGATTGCATTGACCAGCAGTGCTTAGTGAACTTGCAGTAGATGGAAGGGATTGAACACAATCGGGTGGTTGTAGTGTGACTAGCATCTAATACAAGCACGTTCAGATATAGCATTTGACGCGGGTTATCGGGTAGAAAACATAAGGACCTGTAGCTTGTTTCAATAAAGTTAAAAGAATGGAAGGATGATGCAAAGAATTAGATAAAAGAGCTGATCCAGTAACCACATATGGATGTGGTGATACAATCATCACAGGCTACTGACTGGTTTGGTATATTTGAAATATGTTCAACTGTCTGTATTGACGTATTGAAGTTGGCACTATATCACTACAAGTTCCTACCTTTTTTCGTTTATCGCTAGTCGTACTACAAATGGGTATAGCTATTGTCTTAGTCCGTTATTGTCATAATTTCAAACCTCGTCTACAAAGTCTTCGTTGTCCTCTCTGCTCTACTCACCTTCTATTCTTCAGGAAGTAAACAGGGAGAATATAATTCGGTAGGTAAATAAGTAGAGCATAATGGTAGAGGCTACCGGACTACAGCTATAGTTGGAGCAACAGAATTGGTGGAACTTTCAGCTGATGGCACTGTTGTTATTGCTTCAACTACAGCAGGCGGTGGTAGTAAGATATAGCTGCAAATTGAGAATAGCAACAACTGGAAATACTCTATTATAATCTTTTCAGCTTTAATGTCTCTGTTAAAAAGTGCTTCCACTCATACTCCCAAAAAATAGAAAACAAGCATTGCTTTTTTACTCATACAATCTTCACAGTTAATTATCTAACATTTGCAGACAAACCAACACTTACCCATTTGGGGTGGCTTGCATTTAAAAAATGCATTCTCTATCCTAACAATGGTATATTCCATGATGCTTCTCGCATAAACTTGTCCCTATATAAATTTACTTTATTCCAAAAATCGTTCCGCTCACCCACTTCAAATAACGCTTCTGTATGAAATCTTTCTTCACCAACATTAACATTATTCGATACACTATCTCTATTCTTATGATATAGTATTCACAAGTTTCTCTTTCCTCACTATATCTGCGGTTGCCACGATCAACCGTTTTCTACACAATCATCAACCTTGAAATACGATCTCAACTTTGAAGAGCGATATACCCTCTGACTTTGACACCTCTCAACTAATTGTGGGACTTGCATATAACCATACTGCGGATTGACGACGCTCTATCATTTAGCACAGTCGTGAATGTGTTATGCACGGTTGTGCTTGTTCCGTATTTAGTTTTGTTCTCTATATTTTTAATTCGTTTTCTGAGGCTACGATTTTTTTTAACACCTGTTCTATATAGCGTTAGTTATTTACTTTCTTCCACAGTTATCTTTTTAATTTCCATTATTGTTATCTACATTAGCTCTAAGTTTATAGTTTTAGTTTACTTACCATATTTACCAGACCTTTTATAATAAAACATTTTCAAAATTCTTTCTTATTTTAATTAAATTTCCTTTTTCCGCCTATTATTGGAATTATTTTTTTTAATTTGTGCAGATATATTAATTAGGTTTTCGCTGTTTTTCGAAACTGTTAGAAACACAGAGATTTATTGCATAAGTTGCTCAATTCCCACAAAATGTTCCAAGAAATCACGATTTACGGAAGAATCTACCATCAGGCAGAATGTTGTAATAAAATCTAGTAGATTTAGATTTAAGGTGGAATTTATATAAATCGTAAATGAATCATTAAATATACTAAGGTTTGGAAAATGAAAGTTTTGGTTAGACAAAACAGCAGGCTGAAGTTCTGCATGCCGCTCATTGAATTTGCGATTTATATACATATATGTTATCGGAAAAGCTATGCTTTGCAGAGTACAAAATACCAATTCTTTTTTAGAGCAATTAAAAAGAAAGTACTTAAAAATCAATTTAAAAAGTGCTATTTCAAGCTCTTCTCTTCAATTCTCGGCTTATTTTTACGTTCCTGAATAAAATTTAAAGTGGTAGTGGTGTTGTAAAAGTTAACCAAAAATTAACAATAACTTAGACAAAACAAGCGCGAAATTCAAAAAGGAACCATCATTACTTATGAGTTCTTTTCTGGAAGTGTGAATGACAGAAATTTAACTTATCCTTTATTATTATGTAACCGCCCGATACAATATTCTCGAAATATAACTTTTGCAACATTATGCAAATACCAAAACTGCTCTGTATATGCATAATCCACTCACGAATTAGTGAATTGACATATAGAATCATCGTATACGTACACATCTTTTTTAATTTCTATACCGCGATTGATGTGTATTCTGATTTGATTGGCAAATAGGCTCACTTAACCCTGCCGTTCTTCTCGACCATACAACACACTTGTACCCCTTCGGGTTACAGTGACCGGATCCTCTGAAATACGAAATCAGACCAAAGTAACAGCAAGTTTTATGCATTATTCATTTTATTTACTACTACAATGATTTATACATTTAAAAATTAACAAACTAGAACAATAACACAACAAATGTTATAGTATATGACAGTTTATTTCTTGCAATTAGGACAATAGTAGGTTACATGTGCTTTACATAAATATTTAGCGCATTTGAAGCAGGTAATATTAGTTTTATTGTCTCATTTAGATGGGCAAAATTTGCAACGTGCTCGTTTGATTTTGGCATTGGTCCCAGGTTGAGGTATAGCTATATCTTCACGTAGTGGTTCTTGAATAACGTTCACTATAACAGCAGCTTGCTCAGTATGTGGGAGATGTTTTCTTGACAAAATATATGGGTTTTGTTTGCTTAGTGATTCCAAAAACATTCTTCTTTTGTATAACAAATTTTTATTCCAATCCGGATGTTATATGTATATTATCCGGATGTAATTGTTATAAAACACAATCATAGGCCAGCGATTAGTTTTTCTTTTGCATGTGTATGTAGTAATTAGCTGATCCAATGTGACAACAGCTCCTTTTGTAGAATTATAATCAAGTATGATTTGTGGTTTTTTATCATCTCTATTGCTTATTTGCTTACTCTTATGGAATATACTCATTAGCATGACCTTTTTATTTTTTGTTGGAATGTATGGCACCACTGTCGTATCCTTAGTAAAATAGAAGCTGGAGCTATGTATTTCTTTATTTATTCTGATGACAGGAAGTTCAGATTTGTTGTAAGACGTAAAAAAGTTATCGCATGTTACATTCTGTCCACTAAGCTCACGTGTGAGATCTAATACTACTCGCATATCTTGATTTTTTTCAGGTGCTTCACCAGGTACCTTGCCGGTATATATTTGAACTGTCAGAGCATAAGAACTTGCACAGAGCGTCCATATTTTTATTCCATATTTAGCAGGTTTGCTTGGAAAATATTGTTTGACGGGGCAGCGACCTCTGAGAGCAACCAACTGTTCATCTACAGTCACGTTATCCCCGACATTATAAAATTTCGATAGTATTTCAACCCATTTGTCCCAAAACACTCTTATGGGAGCCAGCTTATCACGTAGTCTTCTTCCTTGACGGTCGTTTTTGTCATCAAATCGTAACACGCGCGATATACAATAAAATCCTTTCAATGACATAGTTGCACGAAAAATAGGTCTGCCCGTTTCCGCATTCCACAAACTTTTGGTAGATTCACCATGTGATTTATAAACACCGGCTAACAGTAGTAAACCTATGTAGGCTTGCAATGTAATGTCTAATTCTTGCCAGTCATCGCCGTATACCCTGCGACCTTCAATATTAGTGTTTTTTTATAATAATGTTTTCCACTGATCTATTCAAAATTTGTTGAAATGTAGATTTTATATCTTGAACTCTTGCAATGCAAAATCTTGTCGGACCGGGTGCACCTTTTATAATATTTGCACTAGTACCTCACCCATGTGGCGGAAATGCATCCAACATTCAATTTATACTACCGTCTTTAGATTGGACTGACTGTCCTGTAGCAGCTGTTTGATCGACATTGTCCAATAGCTCATCGTCGGATTCTAGCTGATAATCATTGTCCTCGCTAATGTGATCTTCTTGTTCGGAAGCGTCATCTTGTATATCTTGCACATATGTTATATGTGAAAACAACTTCTGCGAATGATATTTGTATATACTCTTTATACTTTTTATACATGTCACAAATTGTATTCCTAATAGTACATTGGGTAAAAATCATCCATTTTCACGACAGCTTCATTTCGTATGCGTTTTCATTTTGGGCTACTGGGTACAATTCCTTGTTTGGTCATTGACGAAATCTTGTTAATAGTTGCGACATGAATATTTGGTGCTGTCGCTACTCTCTAAAAACGAAATACTGTTCAGAATAAAAAATATTTAAATATTTGGCATATATACCTCTCATACAAAAGATAACGGCAGTAATTGTCCGTTGTGTTCTGCTTCGAAATACGTGACTAGCGATACTAGCTCCTTCGGCCGTTATACAATGGTTTCAACATGTTTTAGTTGTAATAGGAATTTATTTTACACTACCAAGAATTAGAAAAAGTTATATGGTCGGTTGGTCATCTTAATTGTTTGCTATTACACGACCTGAAATTGACAGATTGATATATGGCTGCACTATTTAATAACAACAAAAATTAATCCAATATAACAAACTTGGCGTGCATTTGCATAACCGGCGCAGCTATCAATGGATTTCAAGGTCCCCAAAATTGGCTGGATTTCATTCATTAATAGATCTAGCACCATTGTTGTATTCTCCCTATGCTGGTAATTAGTATTCTCCCTATATTGTGTTATTATATATTATGTATGTACAGGAAGATATCAAACACTTTCCGAAAACTTTAAACGCCCAAATCTACTAAGCTGAAATTTTATGCAGAACATATGCAACTATAGGGCCATCGATTAATACCGTTAGATTGGCGAAACTCCGTACTTTTTCTTTGCCTTTCAAAAATTTTATCACTTTAGGTTCAAATTTTTACGACTTTTTTAGATCTCGACATCCGAACGAGCGAGGCGGTTCGTTCGAAAGATCTCGACGATGTTTACATTTATAAATTCGTTTATTTTGATTACTAAAAGTTACAGATTTATTTACGTCTTTAAGTAATATTATTAAATTTTAAGAACTTCTATCTTGGAAATGTACACTGCCGTTCAGAAAAGTTCGGTCGGTTAGTAAAAAACATGAAAAGGCTATAGAAACAAACGAAATTAAAAACAAAATGGAATTTTATTGTATGTACAGGTAAAAAAGACAAAAATAAATAAACAAAAAGTTATTCTGGCCTAATATAACATACTGAACATTTTTTTTTCATCGAAAAAACCTCCTTTGTTGTTAATCACCGCTCGAACTATTCTAGGTATTCTTTTGATAAGTTTTGTTAAAATGGATTGTGGAATACTAATCCATTAATGTTGCAGAATATTCCATAAATATTCTTGTGAAGTTGTTATGGGCATATTTTTCTGATCCTCCTGTCCAGTTCATCCCACAACAACTGTACAGGGTTTAAATCTGGGCTTTGTGGGGGGCCATGTCACTACTTTCAGGGTGCGCTATTCTTCTTGCTCCTTTAAATAATTCTTACACACTAACGCAGTGTGTTTTGGGTCGTTGTCATGCATGAATGTAAAGTTACGGCCTATTATACGCAATCCTGATGGCACTGCATGTTTCTGGAGTATTGCAAAATAATTTTCCTTCCTCATTACACTCTGCACTCTGCATAAATCTGCCGTTCCAGCAAAGGAGAAACATCCCCACACTAACACAGAACTACGCGCTTGCTTCGCTGTTGGCACAATACAGTCTGGGATCATTTTTTCGGTTTCAGACATAAATTCATCGATTTTGCCCAAAAACCTCAAACTTTGACTCGTCACTCCACAGCACGTGTTTTCAATCATCTAACGACCAATCTAGATGAGAACGGGCCCACTGTAGCCGTTTTGCTCTGTTGCCCCGACGTAATAAGGGTTTTCGAACGGCAATGCGCCCATGAAGGTCCGCTTGTTGAAGTCGACGTTTTACCGTACTCGCCGAAACTTGTTCTCCACGGCCGCGATTGACTTCGGCTGCTATTTGTGGCGCTGTCAATTTTCTATTGCGTTTGCTTAATAATACAATTCTCAAATCTTCTGCTTTTGTTGTTTTCCTAGATGCTCCAGGATGAACACGTTTTTCTATAGTTCCAGTTGTCCGATATCGCTTTATGATGTCATTTACTGTTAGACTTCTCATATTAATTTATAAATATAATATATATATATATATATATAATAATAAATTATTAATATTCTACATAATCGAATTTGTATTTTTTTTTTTGTAGTTTTGCACATTCCTTGTTATTTCAAAATATCTTCTTTATAATTGCTGGTGTACACACATATAATGCAACTGTTATCGATCAAGTTGCAGTAAGCTTCCTATATAATATCCAAATAAATGTTATTTGGTTGGAATTACAAGCAAAAATGTCTTAAAAATAACCATGTCCATATTACTAAAATTGCGAATTTTAAATTATGATATTGTATAAATCATCATCTTAATTCGTAAATATTAGACCAAAGGCCTGAATTAAAATAACGGAAGTAGTATTATGAAACATAAAGTTACCCGATATTATATTAAGTCGATCTGCATGTTTAATAACACAGCGACATTCTTTGAAAAATATTTTGCGCACAGCCTCTCCAAAATAGCAATTCCTTCTGCTTCTAATTCTCTTAAAGTACCTAGCATTTGTGGATTCATACTTCTTAATGGTATGCGGTCCTCCCTAAACTTGAATATCAGCTTCTCCTTTCGATGGTTGCGACTGGATAAAGAAAGGCTTGTTTGTAGTCCCACATTGCTTGAATTACTGGGAATTATTTTCTGTACTTCCACACGAGTGTCTGTAACATATATATGTACACATTCTATCACCTATGCAACACAATCATTTAAAAATACTAACCCAATATGCCAGATGTAGAGAAAATATTGGCAAGATTTTCTTCTGGGAGACACATGACTAGAAGATATAAAGAAGATATCAAGAAAGATATATGTTGTAATGAGACTACGACGAAAAATTTCACGGTGATGAAAGTTACATGAAATGTTAAATGGATAAGATTTATTATTTTTCAGATAGAATTGAATTAACAAACAATTTTTAATGTCAAAAACTTTACAGTATTTATTGAATCTAATGATGATATTTTTCTTCCTGACAAATTTGGAAAACTGCCTAGATCAATTCCTAAGTGTCAGCTTTTTATGAGTTTATTTGATTAAATATTTTAGAATTTACCTGGTGAAATAATGAATTTTTAACTACTCAAAGCAGTTCTTCAATTGAAAGTACTTTGATGTTCCTTTGCAAAAGTCTTGTGTCGATACTGCACCCAATTCCAATCCAAATGTTTTCATATAGTTAACTTTTGAATCAATCGGAGAATTTTAAAACATTGTTCTTTGGTCGAAACTTGTTTATCTCATCCCTTTTTGTTTTCTAATATCAATGCGAGATGTAAAATCAAGTAGCACCTTTTCTGAATTCAACAGCAAAAATGCTTACCTCTTTTCAAACATTGAAATTTGCCAATTGCTTCAACGTTTTCTCGATTTTTACATGTAAGTTGCAATAAAATACGGATGGTAGGTGTAGCATGAATATTCAAAAAGAATACCACTCACTTTCGTGAGATATAACAATCTATGGTCACGCTGTAACAAATCTTCTCTACCAATGTTTTCTAGCCATACTTTGCACCCAAAATTGGAACAGTTATTTATTTTTGTTCAGAACAGTAAACCTTTTAGCATTCATTATAATATTCACACCTTTCTGGCTCTTTCAGTGAAGCAAACATGCTAATCCTATTCTACTTTGTACTTTTGCATATTCGTATATACAACACCATGTGCCTCCACAAGGTACCATTATCAAATATTTAATTAAGTACTCTTCAGAGTCTATATAAGCTAAACTAAAACAAACGTTTTGTAAATATAAATAAAATTAGAAGTCTTTAAGGTAGATCCATAGTGGTAGCACTTATTTACAGTTTAATGACATTGCTTGCAGTGCCTCTAGCCATCGTATGGCAACTCACGCTAGAGTATATTAATAAGCAATGAAACACAATTCGTGTTTTATATCACAATTTAATAATTAACCTGTAACAAGCATGGTATAGTAATTACAATATCACAGGACGAGTAATAACCTCATGGCTCGTAGTCTTCTTCAGTGTCGCTATCCAAATCAACATCCATAATAAATTCTCCAATTTCTTCCTGGTTAATTCCCACTTCCCTATCCCACCATTTCTGTATTTCTTTCTCCGAATGCTCCACTGTGTTTCTCCAATTATCTGGGATTATCGTGTTAAGGGCATCTAGCCAAACTGACTTTGCATTTTCAATTGTACAGCCCATTTCTCCAACGTGGTGAGTGTAATAGTTTTTTGCCATACCTCAGATATTCTCTATTGGATTGAAAATACAGTAATATGGCGGAAGATGCAGAACTTTATGACCATATTTCTCTGCAAGCTAATCAACTTCATATACAGGTTCAGTTTTATTTCTGCAAAATTATGGGTAAAGTTTTAAACCGATCTAATAAACATATGTTGTACTTACTTTTTAGCTAAATCAAGTAGTTGAATTTTTAACATATCTGCATTGTAGGTTATCTTGTGTTTCATAAGCCACTCGTGAACTTCTGCTTTAGTGGATGATGCAGTAGGTGATTTGTTTAAAATTGTTGTGTGGTATGAATCGTTATCTAAGACTATTACAGATGGGGCTTCTAATTGGGGGAGTAGCTGATGTTCAAACTATTGTAAATAGTTGTCTCTATTCATTTCTCCGTGGTAATCACCGGTGGCGGTTGCCGATGGAAATACCAATCCAGCACCATAAATAAAGCTATCAGAATTTCCAGCATGTAATAAAATTAATCTAGAACAAGTATTGATAAAAAATTATATTAATAAAAATTTACCTTTAGTACCTTTTTCCACCAACTTTCCGTGTAGGTACATTTCTTACATCGTCATCTTGCCAAGATCATGCCAAGGTGGCATCTTGAAAGATCCAAGTCTCATCAGTGAAAACAAATTTATGTTTTAGATTTTTTGTAACGAACATACTCCCATAAAAAGTTTATTCGTTTTAACACAATGTGTGGTAATTCCATCAACTCTCTTTTTGTATCATCTTTGTTATAATGGAACCCAATATTATGCAGGATTTTCCAAAGTGATGTTTGTTCACCTACAAATATCTCTTTTTCACGTAATACAGCCATTTGATTTGATTAATATGTTGCTCTACAATTATACAAAATTCAAATTAATTAAAAAACATATGACTAATATTTTAATATACTTACTGTTCCTGTACATGTCATACACAGCATTTCCGATAGCACACTCAGCAAAATTGTCAATATTACCCACTGACTTCCCCCTTTGATGTTTTCGCTTAGGACTACGTAATCCTTTCCCCTTTTTAAGGTCGCTAGAAATTTTACTAACTTACCAATACTTATGCCTAAGGATTTAGATGCTTGCTGTAAAGAATATAATATAATTAATTATACTCTTCATTGTTACGAGTAAAAGATAAATATTACCTCTAGTACAGCATTTAAAGGGAATCACGTCCGCCGTTATCACGCTCTTCTTCAAAATTTGTAATAGATGATCCAATTAGCAATTTTCATCGGCTACAAAACGCTTTCGGCATGGTGGCTTAGTTATGAAAATAACCGTTTAGTAAAAACTGCGAGTGAAAAGTATCAGAAGCTAATGAAATTCGGAGGAAAATACAATAGAGCGTTATACACTACAACCTCAATGGCAACCAACGTAAACAACTGATAAACAACGCACGTGAAGTGACAACGTTCTCTTGGTTACTAACTAGTTACTTTCAGACAGCCAACCTAATAAGAATCTTACTGTGACATTAACCCTGCGCGTTAACGGGTAATTTTATTACGGTATATTTGCTATTCCGAAAGTTCTGTCGATGACGTGCGATGATTTGTTCCGTGAAAATCCTTTATACAGAGTAGTCATTGTTGTGGTCGGCTGTGTTTTATTTGCGTTTGAGTGTTTTACTTCATTTTAGTTATTAGAGTTATTAGTACTGTAGTGTGTAGGTTAAAGGTAATCAGTCATTTGATAAAAATTGTTTATTTTATATTTTTGAAGTTTTTAGCTTTTTTATATTAAAAAATGAGATATTATGAAATGTTTATTATAGGTACAATTTCCCATCAAAAGTGAAGATATTAAAGAGATATTGTTGTAACAGATTCGTTGTGCCTTTTTGCGGGATTACTCAAACACCAAATTGTATAATAAGGTCCTTGTGTGTGAAGCTCATTTTATAGATGTTTGCAAGTCAAATATAAAACTTGTAAAAGGATCACTACCAACGATAAATATGCCTGGTATGTCTTAGGCAGAAACAATTTTCTCTTAGTTTATAGGTGCATATAAATCAAATGCAAACTCAAACATTAAATTTAATCATATTGTTACTCCTACTGACTAATAAACTAAGTTAGCCTGCAGTCTGCATTCCCAAAACGTATGCAATAAAATACAAATGAAGTAACGCTGGCTGACCGTTTCTGTCAAAACACAAAACGTATGATAATATATTATATGTAATTAAAATATATATGTTATTAATTTGTAGCTGTCTTATCTTTAAAATGTAAATACATGTATCTTAAGTTACCTATATTATAAAATACAATATTTGATAGATTAGAAATTAATATTGTTTTGTGTGCATATTTATATATAATTAATATATACTAGTACATAATGTTGAGTAGTTTAATTTTTACCTGATATATATTTTTCTAACAATGTAGATTATATTCTGGAATATTCATAAGTATATATTCATACTAGGAGGGTGTATTTAAGGTGGTTGTACATCTTGTGTTAAATATTTATATATGAAACACATTGATCGAAGCTAGCTTTGCACTGAGGAGATTTATTTGAATACATTCACATTATGGAAGTTAATAGTGTTTTACAAATTTAACAATATAAACACGCGAAATACATCCGTATGTATATATATATATTATTAATCATGAATATTCTAACATATAATTTACATTTTAATTTAATTTTTAATAATATACTGACAGCTATTTGTAAATCCCCGCTTAGCAGAGTTTCAAACCCATTATACAGGTTAGTTTGCCATACGATGGTGTGGGGTCATTAAAATTTATAACATCTGTGATAGGGGAAGTAACCAATATTCAAAATATATTGTCTATGGGTAGATCACTACACCTCTGAAATGCTTAATTAACGATGAAACTATACAAACAATACACAATTCCAAATGACCTAACCTAATTTACAACATGGCGACATCCCGCATGCGACGGAAATAATTTTCGGATTTCGTGGCTGTACATTATCTAAGCTGTGGCATGGGCTATGAAATTGACGAATACGCCTCTTGTTGTCGGAACTACCAACTTAAGTTGTTTAGGAAATTTAAGAATTGTTTATAGGCAGCGTTAAGTAGCTCGTTCAGTTGCCGTGTTTGCTGGTACGAGTTTTTGTTGCTTATACATATGTGTTTATACTATTTATTCTAGTGTCTGATTTTATGTAGACGTTTCTTATGGATTTTAACTAGATTATCTACGGCGCTAGCGTAGATTTGTCGTCACGATTAAGCAATTGCGCCATCTTTTGGACTCATACCAAATTATTAAAGTATATTGTCAGTTGCGCCATTGGTTTTCGTAAAGATCTCTTTTCTGCTCTGTGTTGGTACCAACGTCACCAATTATTGATCATATTGTAAATTTTACCTACAGTATGAGATGGCACTCTTTATATTTAGTTGTAATTAATTACTCTAAAGAACACGCCCTAATATTAAAGAATTAGTTCTAGATCGTACCAAGTACTGTTACTTTTCCTAATTAAATAATACAGTGAAATCTAACTTTTTTTTGTGGCGATATTTACAATGAATGTTTTTATGGTTCGAAAAATTGTCTATAGATGGCCCAAATAGTCTGTTTGGAAATATTCGAATGAGATAAACAGCTTTTATAATCTGTTTAACAATAATTGCCTGACTGTAATGTAAATTGCAATATCCCCACATATCTAAATTATGGCCAAAGTAAACAACATCACGGTATCAAGAAACCTGCTTGAATTGGGATTAAAGTCGAGAAACAAGCTGGCTCTAGTGTATGTTTTGTGGTTGTTACTTGCATTTACATTTTCCAAATGAGCCTTGAATAATATTGTGCACATTCGTAGGCATATCTGATTTTCTACGGTTATCTCGACGTTTTACATCCAAAGATGTAAACATGCGTTATACGATTACATTTATTGGCATGAAGAATTTTGTGTTTGAAAGCAATTGTTGTTTGGAATAAGGTAACTGTAAAATTCTAGGAGTAGGAAGTATGAAGTCTGTGTGGAGTGATTCTTCGGTTTGCTTTCATTATGGCCCGCCTACTAATATTTTTATTGCCTTTGTAGATTAAATCTTTAACGGTTAAAAATGCTAAGACAGTTGTTATATTTCCAAGGCACAAAAGACGGTTCTGTTTAGAAAGGGAAAACGCAGAAATACGATCTTACAGTTCGAGGAACTCAACAAGTGGCTGAAATGTGTTCGGCCCGTTCGAAACTCAAACACATGTTGAATGCGTTTTATTATTTTTTCTACGGCCATAAACGACTGAAGCTCACAGCCCAACGCACCGCGAGGACACAAATTGCTTTTATGAATCATATATGAATTTCTAACGTTAGCTCGCTTATACGTTACCAGCATGTAATCCCTCTCTGTTTGTTTTATGTTTGTTGTTAATGCACAAGAAATACAGTGTCATACCAAGAATTTTTAACTTATTTTCATTTACTGAATAGAATGTGAATATGTATATCCGTTATCATCAATCAGCAAATATTTTTAACTTTCGACCTTGGTAACGAAATTCATACCGTACCATATATATATACATATTTCGTTCCTTTGTTTGCATGTTAGTTAAGTAACATGCTCATCTATAATACAATGTATATTTATAGAAACTATAACTACAATAGAATATGTTTTGTTAAAAATTACTTACACATTTCAACAAAAAAGTATGCTGTATACTGTATACTAAAACACAAAAAAATAAAGAAGTAATATTTCATTCGTTTACGACGAATAATTTCTTTATGTATAAGACCTATGAGCTAGCAATTCTAATTGTGATAAAAATTAAATTGTTTTATTTGTATTAATTATTGTTTAACGTAACATAAATACACTGTCTACAAACGAAAATGCACCGCCTATGTATTGGTTACAAAACATTGTTTTAGCTACTAAAGACAGGTTGAAAGAAGAAGCAATGAATGTTGCTAAGTAATGCGTATCATCACTCGCCATTTGCAACAATGGAACTTTATTTAAGGTAACCTTGGACGTTATTTGCGTAACCCACACATGTTCCAGTATTATAAATCCACACTAAAGTCAATATGGTTAGCATCATAAATCTCAATGCCTTAGGTTAGAACAGCCCATTAAGTGATGCAATTCTTTTTATAATTAAATTATTTTGGTTGCTGTATGTGTATCGCGTAGGCACCTGTGAACGCCACCCCGTTGGTGTGCGCAACGCTTATGAGTAACTAATAAATAAGGAGAACTAACCAATGCAAATGTGTGTTTCCTTAATAAGGAAAATATGAAAACAGAGAATTTTTTTTTTATTCGTATGTTTCAAGGAATAATTGAACGATAAACATTATGTTGTTTCTAGGGAATATTTCGGTCACGGTGGCGGAGGCAACTGGCATTTCTAGAGCAACTATATACCGTATTTTTAGTGAAGGAAATGCGATGGAAAAAGGAGAAAATAATGCTTTCTTGTGGGTGGAAATAAATATTTCCAGAAGCTCTCCAAAATTATTAGACGTACTACGTATAATTTTCCTGTAACAGATAAAGTGAGGCCCGCAATAAAATCTGTATATAGTAAAGTCAAAGACGATGAAACGATGGGTTTCGTGGTAAACGTATGTTTTTTAGGAAAACATTATTAAAAATGGGCCTCGTGAGTATTGTATATTCCATACCTTTTTTTTATTATTCTTGTTATTTAATAGATGGAAGAAAACTACTGATTTTGATGGAATGTAATGGTATACGTGAGTTAAGGAGTTCTTACATTAGAAAATTATTAAATTATCGTCGCTAAAACCGGCCCATTATTTATACAGGCAAAACACAAATTCAATTTTGTCCAGAAATATATTATTTATAGATGAATCTACCGTCCATGCTGGACATACAACCGCCTATGAATGCACTGATAATTCCAATCAGGGTCTTAAGTGTCCTATATCAAAAGGGAAACGCCTCATCATATTATACGCTGGTATATGGTAAACTTTATAATATGAAACTTTTATCGAAATGACTAATGTTTAAGATGGTGCACAAAGTTTTGTAAAAATCTGACAACAGAACTGGCGACCATCATGACGACATGTAACATTTTTGGATGTTACATTTAAGATAGGTGAGGTCGAAGAACTGGCAAAACAAGAATTCTTCTAAATTAACGCAGAAGATTAGAAAAGAACATATTATGGGTAAATATTGGAAAGAATTTATTATAAATGTCACTGGTGATTCAGAAGAGGTTATATACGAGTTTTCATCGGATGAAGATTAATGTTATTTTAACAAAATCCTTTTCACTGTGCATTAAAATGTCTTTAAGATTATCGTAAATAAAATGAAGTAAACATCAACAACAGATGATAAACTCATTTTCTAGGCGTAAGCAAACAACTTTGTGATGTAAATAATTTGCATGTTTTGTATCGAAAATATCATTAAGACTGTTATCAATAAATGTGAGAGTTTCTTTTTTAAAAAGCCGATTTAGGAAATTGAACCAAAATATAACAAATAGAATACTAAAATGTGATATTCTGTTGTTACCGCTGCATACTGTACACATATTAAGCAGAATAACGTCCTACTGGGTACAACATCCAGGTTTTAAATTTCCGCGTCAATACGGGTGCTAACCGCCTAAAGTTTTTGAGGTGGTCAGAGTATTGGGCGATTCGTTGTGCAGCTTAGTATCTTTCGAAAGCAATTTTACTTTATCTCTAAATATATTTATAAAGGTGACTACCTAAATAGAAAAGACTTTAATAACATTAATGACTTTTTGTGTGGTTTAAATAGTTTTAAATCTAGTGACAAAGCAGTCTAGCAAGTACAGAACTAACGTGATAGAAATAATACTACTATATTTTTAGTTTGCAAAATATGTTCCAATAATATTCCAATGAGATAACTTAATTAAAATAATAATTGGGAGAAAGTTCATAAGAAATTGAATTGACGCCACCTAGGCAATTTTTTCCCCTCATGTTTATTATATTTCTGATGCACTGCGTACGATTACTTAATCAATTATTACGTAACTAACAACAGATGTTCTTTTCACCGCTAACATCTCGAATAAATAATATTGTAAAGAAATTCTGTTGCGGAAGGTGACTAACGCTTATCAAATAGCGGGGAGATTAGAACCATGATAGGATCGATTAATTGAAGAAAAGGAAACTCGTCTCTCCGGACACGTTTCTAAACGTAACGTAATGAATAATTTATTCCGTTAATTATCGCTCTGTTCGCTTCTCGATTCCTGGTAAACTGTACATATAGTATAATAAGCAAACTCTATATGAATTCTTACAATTAAAAAAAGAGCGATAAAGTTTGAAGAAAGCTATCGTTTGTTGGTGGTTTGAAGGCAAATAATATTTCAACGAGAATTTCTAATTCAATTCACTATCATTTACGGAATACAAATCTTTATCTTTGTGTAAGAAAACCATGATTAAAAAAAAATGATAAAATTTTATAGCTTGCTCCAAACACAAAAAACTCTCTTCGCACTAAAAATTTAGAGTTATGCAGAATTATATTTCTAAACATTAGAAAACAGCATTTTACCAAGAGACGCACAAAATATTGGGAAAGCAATACTTGTGCTATTTTCCTATGTTGAAAAGTTCGAATCAACTTATTAATTCTGCATTTCTGAAGTGGGAACTGAGTTATGGATGAGAATTATATGGAAATAGTCAATTTCACTAAATCTATTCGTTTAGCCTATATTCAAAAAATGTTAGGCAGGATATTCCGACCAAAAATCCAAACTGAACCTTTCATTTGGATTTTCAAATAAAATGTAAATAAAGCGATAACTGATACATATGTATGTCCTTCTTTAACGAAGCTATGCAAACAAGTTTCTTGCTAAAATGTGTAGTATACTGCGACGAAATACTTATAAACTTTTCCATACAATTTCAACATCATTGCCCCCTTCATAAAAACTGTAACGGGATTCCTTATATTTTGCTGAATATTCATTAACATATCGGGAGTATTATTTTGCGTAATGTCCTCTATGTTTTTGAATAAAAAACTTACCTGCACAATTTCATATTTAATTCACTAAAGAATGGCGTATTTCATATATGGGAAAATTATAGATTTTATAAAAATATATGTGGGGCTTAATTAAAAAAATTCAATTAACATAAATCAAACTATAATAGCGGGAACTGAACAGCCTATATAGGGGAATATAATTTCATGTCGTGCAGCACTTTTTTCCAAAACTTTTCCTATAAATTGTGCAAGAAAGGAATTACTTTCCGGCCACGCACTAGATGAACACACTGTATATATTTATGAAATTAGCTAATTATATCGAATGATAAAAATCTTGCTGTAAGTGTGTAATAAAATCAAATGGAAAGATGCATCCTCTTTATTGTGCAGTCATTTGGCATGATACGGGTCACGCGCATAAACAACCCTTAATAAAACGTTATCGAGTTGCCCCCATGCGGGTAAAACACGAATCACACGCAAGCACAATAACCGGCACCATGCAGCACCCTTAATTGGCTTCGCAGCCGACTCCTCCCCTATTATGAGGAGGGTAGGTAACGTAACCGAAATCAGTAGCTGGAAGGTTTTAAATTATATTCGAGTACGTCTTGTTGTTCACACTTAGTTGGCGGTTTGTTGCGATAACATCTGTTTTATCATACGAGAAATAAGTCTAGAATCATCCTTTAATTTGCGCTGAGTAAATTTGTCCTAATTAAATAGATAATTTCTTACGGCGCTATCAATACTCATACTTTACTAAGTGAATCGAATCTGTAGAGGAATGTGAGATGAACAGATGTACGCTTATAGAATTACGAATAATACGTTGAAATTAATTCTTGTAAAGGCACGTTATTTTGATTTGCACGTAATACTCAAGTATGAGAAATAGAATACCTTTTAACTTATTATATTAACTATCATTATATTATCTAAGAGAGCGAAATTTTATAATAAAAGGTATCACATAGCAGATATTAGAAGGTAACATAATTGTAATAAAGCTTACCTATTTGTATCATCCTTTTTTGAGTGCAAATGGAAGGTATAAGAATAATATGTTTAAAGCTATTAAATTAACAGTAGAAATTCTTGGAAATTCAAATAATTTGATTGCTTTGTACCAAGAAATTTTACATTTCGTTTAACTTTTACATTGTCGTAATTTTTGAAAATATTTGACATAAGAAATTATACTTTTGTTGTTACAAGGGTACGTTGGTTTCAATAATCTTAACTCTTATTATTTGTTAGGTCGGTGTAAGAGGAACTGTTTCGTGTGTACACAACAGGGATGGCGTGTCACAGGGTAGTATCTGTGGTCCACTCCTTTTTACTCTTTATACTGCTGCCTTTGGATCGTACTCCACGCCTCATTTCTATGCTGATGATACGCAAATATATTTATCGTTCTATCCAGCAGATTATTTAAACGCGAGTTTTTGCATAAACTCTAATTTGGAATCACTCGCGACGATATAAAAAAATCAATGTTTAAAATTAAACCCCCGTTTCGTTGTTCGTTAGGAGAAGTAGGTGCTTGAGCGACGTTGGATTTAGTCTGTTAACTTTATATGCCCAAAAGCTCTTATGCGAAAGTATAATTTTCTCAAACTTCAATCTTTGTGATGCTGTATATGGTCCTTGTCTAGAAGGTATCATTGCCAGGCGAATTTAACAAGTTCAGAATGCTCGCTTGATTTATCCAGGGTATTCGCAATTTCGCAGAAATTCATTTCATTGGACTGGTTGGGCATAGATCACCGCAGATGGTCGCGTACAGGTACCAATAACCAAATTAGAGTCTTCTGCTCAACTATTTGAGAAAATCCGGTTTCGTACGGACGTAGTTCGCTTCAATTTATGCCCCATCACGCTAGCGCGCTATTTGGAAGACATTATTCGTATAATATTGCATCTTTTTGGTCAGCTCTTTCGACCTCGCTGAGGGGCTCTACTGCGCCTATTAACATATTAAAATCCACATTAAAATCGTATTTTTGTAGAAGCGCTCGGTTGCGTAGCTATTAGAAAATCTTGCTATAGTTAATAAAGTGAATATCTAATTCTCATTCTTGTTTCCTTTTTCTTTCTAAAATACTATCTTACCCGAAGCACAGGCTTCCGTTACACGTGGACCACCGCTACATACCTATGTTAAACTTTGCTGCAGTAGTGTAGTCGTTTCTTTGTAATGGTTCAGGTGGTAAAACAGAGCTATTTACCATTCGAGGACCTACACCAATTTCTTTACTGTATAAATATTTATACCTTACATTAATGAAGGCATCTATTATTATTATTATTACAAAAATTCTTATATTAGATATTAGTATTTAAATGAATTAAATCGATAAAATGACTTGCATAAAATCCGCTGCGTATTTGAATAAAATATATGTTTGTTTTTGTTTCATAAACTTGTAGACCTTGATTTCAGTCTAGTCGATGCTAGTCAACTAAATGAAAACTTGTGAAATTCCTAAATGGACTAAAATTGAGTCGTTGGCTACACTTTCGTCAATTTTTTGGTTTCACAAGTTCCATTTCATTGGCCATGTCTAACGTATAAAACCAAAAGTATTGCTGAAATTATTTTTAGGATTTGTTTAGCATTCTTAAAAACAGGTGCTTGAAGAATATATATGTAGGCGTGAAGGTTCAACAGTGCACTAAAAGGTTGCAAAAATAAATCGCTATTAATACAAGCCTTAAGCGGAATAATACGCTTTGTATATATCTCCGATGCAATTTGGTTAAGTAGTATGCGTTCAATTATTCAAAATACGCTTTGATATTTATTTGAACCCCGAATTCTAGTTGATCCAACTAAAATTTTTGGGGCAAACATATAAATCATATTTTACTGATCTTATAAAATCAGTTGAAGGCTGAATTATGTTGTCCCAGGAATTGATTCATGCAAAACCAGATATGTACACTTTTGGTCAAAATTCGGTTTGATG
The DNA here is from genome assembly GCA_902655005.2 of Marronus borbonicus. Classification (NCBI taxonomy): domain Eukaryota; kingdom Metazoa; phylum Arthropoda; class Insecta; order Coleoptera; family Scarabaeidae; genus Marronus; species Marronus borbonicus. The sequence goes on from LR737381.1 coordinate 2,088,573, forward strand.
CGGTTTCTATTGTTTCTATCGCCTGCAGTGCTCAGAATTGTTCAAAGTCAATTCTATCATCGCTACTTGTGAGTTAAGTTGCACAATTGTAATTGCAGTGCCTTTGGGATGAACAGTTTTTCGTGTTTTTCTAAAAAACTAATTTATGTGGACTTGTCCGATTTGCATGAACGCTGTGTGAGATTCTTGATTTTAGAAAATATTTACTTGACTAGACCAACATTTTAGGAATTTAATAATAAACGAGATTACTTGTACTTATTTATTTGAATGTAGTAAATATGTTTAAGAAAATCTGTTTCTTTGCCTCTGCATCGAGAAGATAATTCTGTGTACGTAGCTTTTATATCTTCCAACAGAAGCAATATTATTCGAATTAAGTATACATCAAATGCTATTTACTTATTTCAAATACAAATCTGAAATAAATAATTAATAATGATAGCAAGGACTGTTGACTAGTATGGCAAGCAACACAAAAATATCGGCACACTCCACCACACAAGTTCGATTAATTAATCCAGGACAGGTATTTCGAGGATACATCCTGCTTTTGTCGCTTATACATCCATGCGAAGAATACGAAAAAGTAGACGAAACGGTCTCTAGTCATTGCATTACGAAACATAAAACATGAGTACACTTTACCCTAATAAATCAAACAGAACTCAGAATGACAACGGTCCGTTCTCTCTATTCATCAAATCTGTATTACTTTTTATGTAAATAGTTTCGTCTTCAATTTCCGCGGTGAAGTTACGTTCTTAATCAGTTTCAGTAATATTATGCTCGGTTTCGTTTACGTGTTGTGCTACACTTGGCGATTCTATTCTACCAAATCTATGGGCAATGAGGTTCTGCAAAACTGCCCAAAACTTATTAACGCGAACCTTAAGGTTATTGTTAATCTCACATCCAACAGTTTCAAAAATGTACTGACTATCAAAGGTCCACAAACCGGATAAATCTATGAGACCGATGGTTTCAGGCACAGAGTCACCTACGTACAAATTGTCCAAATGGCTAGTTAACGAATACAAAAAATTTACCCATGAAAGTAGATAGTCTAGAAGTAGAAAATTAAGTAGATTTTGTAAATAGGGTAAATAAGATTGAATAAGAATATGGAGACATTTTAGTATTGTTTGGTGTTTGTTCACTTTTCCCCAGTGTGCAGATTTCAGAAGCCATTGAGTATTTGGTTCCTAAAACTCCACAAAACCGATGGTGCCAAAACTGCAGAAAAGACTAACTTCACTTTACATGAAGCAAAATTGTTTTGAAGTTTCAAGCCCAAGTACTATGAGCAATTGGAAGGTACGGCAATGGGCAACCCTCTCTCCCCTTTCATAGCTAACTTGTTCATGAATAAATTTGAAACGTGCATGAGAAAGGACGCTGCACATTTTGCTAGAATTTAGCTTAGGTATGTAGGCGATATTTTCGCAGTCTTTGATACTAGGAAAAGTACTACTCCGGATTTTCTCGCGGCATTTGATTCAAAATTCGAAACTATTAAATTCACTGTAAAAAGTGAACAATCAACTTCCATTCCTGGATAGTTTAGGAATTAAAAACAAAAAAAAAATTGGACTGGAAAAATAGACATACATAAAAAGGAAACAAACAGTAGTAGATACATTCTGATGGATTCTAACAATTCTGGGCAACACAAAACGGCCGCGATTAGTTTTTTAATTAGTAGATCAGAAAAATTCCCGTTCAGTATAAGTAGTCAGAATAAAGAACTTAAGTTCATAAAAAATGTAGCTACTTACAATGGTTCCTCTTCTATAGATGTCGATCCCATGCTTAAGAAAGTTCAAGGTTCAAAAGTTCTCACTATGTGAGAGATTCCACGACTTTAATTACGGCAAAAATTAGCGGTAAGAAATTTGTGAAACTGCAACATCACAGTATATTGGAATGTATTAGTAAAGTTCTTAGGGTTAAGATGTGAACGTATGTTCCAGTTCGCGAAATAGGCTTAAAAATCTGAAAGATTATAGAATTACATGTAGTGACTGCGACGAAGCCTATGTTGGTTATACGAAAAGAGCGATAGGCACCAGATTCAAGGAGCATATCAGATCATATCGATTGGGTAGAATAGAGTCATCAAGTGTAGCGCATAATATAAACGAAACTGGGCATAATATTAAATCGGAAACCCTGAAATTGAAACTTTCCACATTATTAAGTTCAAAAATATGTAAATACTACGGCGGTATTTATATTTACTACGTTTTTCAAACGAAAAGTTTGAATTTCAAAAAAGAATTGGGTGCCGCCCGTACTATTTTAAAAGTCTGGCCCAGCACGCATCTGAAATATTTCAGACCGACTCGGCCCCCCATCCACACCTCTCCTTCCTACACTTCTTGCTTCTAGTACTACGTTATTTTCTTTCAATGTAATAAATTCTTTATAAGACTTTTGTATTTAAAACTCACAGCTTTACACAGATCTACTGCTGATTAAGGTAGATTTTTCTTCTCAGTTTGATTATATATTTTTTATGCTGATCATCGTTTAGCTGTTGATCTTACCAGTTTACCAGAGTAAAAACGACACGTAGCAGAACACGGAAGAAGATTCTACGACATTTCAAAAAAAAAGATAATAACTTTAACACAAATCATTTCGTAACAATCCATAGAATCCAAAAAGTAGTAAAAAATATGTCACTCCATTAACAATATCAAAGTTGGTTAGGACTTCTGGTATAACCGGAAGTAATATGAGTCAAGAAATAATTTATTATAGTAGAGCGGAGACGCTTATTGCCTGCTACAAATATTCAGAACTAGGATATGATGCTATCTGCGAAAACTTGTAATGAACAGTTTGCGTGGAAAATTCTGTATATGTATAGGGCACAAAGCGAAAAAAACAAATGTAAGATATAGCAAGCTACTTGACGTAGAAGTGGTTGTATTTTTGCAGATGACATTTAATAATGGCAAAAAATGAAAAGAACTGGACTTACCTTGCTAGAGAGGCTGCTTCGGGTGAGCCAATGTCAATCGGTTTTTGGTCACGCAGCAAAGGTACCTCGTATTTTGAACTATGTTGCCTATCCGTCGCTATTCAATCGATAAAGGCCGAGGTAAATTGTTTGCGAGGCTGCCTCGCGAAATCTGCTTCTTTTTCTAACTAAGGCAAAGTCTTTGTCGACCCCTCCTCTTGTGGTAGATTTTGACAGAAGTTCAGTTCTATTATATGAAGAAGACTAGAAATAAGAACGTTACTCGGTAGTTTGACAGTAACTTTTAATTGAAACTTGGAAAAATGCAACGAACATTACTTTTATCTTAGTAATATATATAATTAATTAAACTGAGGTAAGATGAACTTTAATAATTAAGAAGCTATATAAAGCAAAGCAGATATTAAAAAGTAAAGATTTTTGCTTAACTTCTAGTTTCTTTAAACAAATAATGTTAAGTAAACATAATGCATTATCATTATTTTATTTGAAGATTAACAATGGCTTAAGCATTACAATTAATTATTTTTTAAGCTTTGCAAATAACACGGATAACAAAGCGGGGAAAATTCTACAATGTATTGCAGAGTAATGCGCTCTACTGGTAAATTAAAACTGTTTCTAAAATGATGCCCTAAAACACTTGTCTTAAAATACATGCGGATCCATTTCTCAGTAGGAACAATACTATAAGTGCTGTAAGTAAAAGTATAATCTCCCGTATGAAACTTTGTCAGACGTTATTTAAAAATAGAAAAAATATCGTAAATCCTTGTGGAAATGCCGTTTAAAACCACATCATTTACCTCAAACAAGTATGGGGAGATTAACTTGACAAACGTATAACGTATGCGTGTTATGCTGTGTGGGTTTTCACTGTTCTATAAATTAACACCCTTGTTCACATGGTCTAGCATTCACATGCGTGCATGCACCCTTCCGATTATAATAAGTTACAAGCATCGTCACCAACTGTCGATTACCTCGAAAAAGGTGCTGATTTGAAAATTGCCTAACGATCTTTTTTTCTGATGTTGTCGTAATATCCGCTTTCTTGGTTACTTTGTCCGAAGAGGAGATAAGTTGGAGTGTTGGACTAAGTACACATGTGTATAACAACAACAAGGGATAGTTTGTATGATGACAGTTGTGTGTATGTCTAATCTAACGTATAAAAGTTAAAAATGTAGGGAAGAATTTACACACTGGTGCATATATGTACATACATATTTTTCTTTATTTAATACATAAGAGAAATATTTTATTAGAACTAATTCGGATTTTATTGAATTTATTTAAAAAGTACTTTCAAAAAGTTATTTTTTTTAACTATAGGGTATTAGCGAACATCCAATACTATTAATTAATTAAAATAATAATCCTAACAGTAACGCTAAAAATAAATTACTTATATTATTTTCTGGGTAATAAAGCTAACACTTGCGTCACTCTGTACGTGTAAACAGATGTACGATGTATGTATAACTAATAAAGAAACAATTTTCTTCTTATTAAGCTTCTTGTAAAGCGCTTGTTTTGGTGGCTTGTAACTAATTGCTTTTATAATTTTATGATCTCGATTGCCGTACGCTACAGAGATATGTACTTCAAAGCCGCTGAAATGTTTTTTGATTATACGATTTTGAAGCAAGTTACGGATAAATCAAAGAAACCTACCTTTAGGTTTCCTCGTGAAAAGTTCTCATTACATGTTGACCTATTGTTTCATTTAGTTAGATAATAGCCGCGTTCATACGAACACGTTGCTCGTTGTGCCTATTATGACTTAAACGAAACTACAAGATTGCAAAATTTTAGCTTTAGTCAATTTCTTACCTGATCGCTCAAGTAGCCACTAATGGTGTAATACAAGGTGCAAATATTAAATTGACTTGTCGTACTTTTTTGTGGCAGATTCATCTATAATTTTAGCGAGGTGTAACTTCTCCGAAATGTTATATCCTATGAGATTAATTGCCCAATTCCTTGGTTTTTGATGTGCCAGACTTGATCCTAAACTAATTACTAAGAAATAGAGTAAAATATTCTTAACGAAACTGCAATTTGGAAAGTAAGGTAAATAGTGAATGTTTATCTGATTCAAAATTTCTAAAATTCATTTCCGTCAATTCTTGATTTTTATGTTGCCGTTATTATTCACGGGCAATTTTAAATACAAATTCGTGCAAGATTTTTTTTAATGATTCTATGTGCTTATTGACTGAACCATTGCTAAAAAAATCGAACAAGGTACAGTTTGTGGTAAGCAGTGCTAAGTAAAAGTTTACTTGAAACCTTCTCTTAGGCTCTCTAAGTTGGTGTTCCGTTGGCTAAAATTGAAAACTTCGAGGTTTTTTTTGGAATTCGAACTGCGGGAAAATTTGATTGCATCTCATTTCCTGCCCTAAAGTTCTAGACGTTTTAACTCAAAAATATTTATTATCTTGGTCGAAATTTGTTTCTTAGAATTCAACATCAACCATGTTATATATTTGTAATTTATGTATCTACATAACTGATATAGTTTCTTAGTATTGTAATACCACAATACAGTAAATATATATTGGGTTTTCCTGATACATGTTGATATTTATTGAAAGAAAATTTCTACACACATCTGTACACAATACATACAACATTCATTCTCCTTACCACAACTACTATATTTAAAGTTAGTTAATAAATGTTTCCACAATTTTATCAGGAATTTAAGGTTCACCGAAAATATATTTGTATGTCCTTCAACCTCGTACTTTAAATAAACTAGTTAATTTAGAGATGTTTACGTGCTGCACTGCCTATGTACAACATACGTATGTTATATACTACACAATTTACCATTTTTCTTTTTGTATAATTTGACGTGACTACAATTGATTGGTAGATACCACCATCAATTTTAATTTTCGTAACGTTTATCAAATGATAAAGTTCAGTTTAATTTCTAAAATGTCTACAGAAATCCTGTAAATTATTAAAGATATCTATACGATATTCCCAAGTTAACATTGATATCTGGTGAAAGAAAGAAAGAGTGAGAATTCACAGAACAGATATAATTTCTTCGAACGCACACTGTACTGCATCTCATTTCATATTATGATATAAGCTGTTTCAATACTGATAGCAAGGACTGTGGGATAGTATGACAAACAACACAAAAGTATCGGCACACTACATGCCACACAAGTTTAATTAAACAATCCGGGACACCTGTTTCGAGAAGCAGGAAAGTGTTTGAGATGTAATTTTAAACATTGACCGTCATTGTCAGGATGCAAACGCTAAAAATACAAAATACTTGGAGTTGTAAAACTTGCCGCATTTGTTTTTTGTAAGAAGTACGGTAAACTAAGTGAAAGGAAATAGATAGGAAAGAATATAAAAGTCCTTGTCGAAAATGTTTCAGTATTATATATATCTCATAATTAATTATTTAGTCTTAAGAAATGAAAAAAATACAATTATCTGCGGTTATTGAGTAATTCGAACTAACGAAATAAATATAAAACTAATAATTCTTTAAAGTAAATGTTATTGGTATTCTTAAAACTCTTGAGCTGCGATATGTATGGATCCAACATCAGTCTTTTCATGACGTGTTCTGGAGTATTTTCTTGTCGGATATCTTTATTCCGAACCTCCTGGGCTCTTCGGACAATATTCCAATCCATTAAAATTATATGTACTGGGTACAATTTGAGTAAGCCGACATAGATTTCAGCAGTTTCTTGCGCGTGTACTTGAAATTTTTCAATAATGATTGAGTGAGCAGAAGAGCCCTGTAAAACAATATGGAACCTACTAATTAGGTTCTTATTGATTTTGGTTATTTCCACTCATATTTCTGAGTTCTTCTCAATAAAGCGTCTCGCTATATTGCCATCTTTGGACGCACCATAAGATAGTTTCGACTTGTCGAGCACTAAACTTAATCTTGTTTTAAATTCCTTTATGACGCTTTTCTACATTACATTACATACATTCCTATATGTAGTTCAGGCTTCCAATTTCTTAATGTTCCTTTTATAAGACAAACGTACAAAATTTTCAAAAATGCATATCCACGTATGTCGTAGCAATATAGAGGAAGCTAAATCACCCAATGGATATTTCAGAAGCAGTAGGAATAGGATCAACACGTAGCGAATAACGTTATATCAGAAAGAAGTCTAAAAATATAATTTTTAGTAATGAAAATGTAACATTCATATCAAAATGTGGGATATGAAGGAACCATTGCTACTATGCACAAACAGAAGACTCAAGATTAGGGCGATACAGATGAGCATGTATTTTTAACATCATTGGTCACGAGCAGAAGGGATCATCGTACTTCGACGCAATCTCTGATTAGCTTTACCGAGGTTTTACAGACCATTTGAGTTTGTTCATGAGACTATTGATGTGACTGTAAATGAAGTATTGAAAATAAAATCAAAAGTTTAGTGCCTACCAAATGCAATGGTTTTAAGATAACACAAATTCATATTTAGTGTGATCGATGGCAAGGTCTGCAACTCAGTGACACCAACAAAGTCAGCACAAATATGTTATCTTTGTTCGTTAACATAAAAAATCGACATCGTTTTATTTTTGCAACTCCCTGGAAAATGTGTTTCCTCTGAACTTTACTACAAAAATGTAACAATGATTTTTCGATCAATACAATCTCGGCACACTCCGCACCACACGAGTTTAATTGATTAATCCGAGATAGCAGGATACTCATCTTCAACGGAAGACCGAATTCGGCCCTTGCTATCATTAATTTAATTTGATACCCAGCTCTTGATATCATTAATTTTATTTGATAGCCTTGATATCGTAAATAACACATAAGTATCGGCACCCTCCGCACCACACAAGTTTAATTTATTATATAGTAATATAATAAATAGTCCGGGACGGCCATTTCGAGGACACGAATGGTCCTTATCATCAACCGGTGACCGAATGATGTGAGAGAAAACTTTTTCTAAAACTAAACATGCATGTACCATCCCTACTTCTTAAAACAGATATTCTTTACAAGTGTCTATTTCTACCTCCTGCACGCCTTGAAGCTACGACGTGCGAAAAGTAACATACATGAACTATCCCTTCTTCCGCGAAGAAATATTGTTTTACAAGTGCCTAATTCTACCCTCTACGCGTCTTAAACTACGACATGCGAAACACATGGCCAGATGGACGGGAAGATCTCTTTTATGACCCAAAATATAAACAAATGCCAGCCTACTGCAAAAGGTCAAAAAGGACAGAGTACGACAACGGTCCATTTTCTCTATTCATCAGATTTTTATTACTTTTTATGTAAACTGTCTCGTACGCATCTAATTCTCGCGGCGATGTTACGTTTTTAATCAATTTTAAGTCTTCTAATTTAATACTATGCCCGGTTTCATTTATATGTTGTGCCACACTCGATGCGTCCAATTTTCCGTAGCGATAATTTCGTATATGTTCTTTGAATCTAGTTTCTATCGCTCTTTTTGTTTGACCAATATGGGCTTTATTACAGTGACTACATTCAATTTTATAAATACCCGACCTTTCTCCCATTTTCGGTTTATCTTTAGGATTACCGAGAAGATTTTTGAGTGTGTTGCGCGAACCGAAGCATACGTTCATATCTTGACTCTTCAAAACCTTACTCACGCGTTTCGATATGCCGTGAAAGGGGAGTTTCACGAATTTCTTACTACTAGTTTCTACCGGGGTTAAGGTCGTGGAATTTCTTGCGTAAAGCCTATGTTGGACTTTCTTAAGCATGCGATCGACTTCTATAGAAGGGTAACCGTTATAAATAGCTACGTTTTTTATGAATTTAAGTTCTCTGTTAAATCTACTTCTACATAGAGGGAATTTAACCAATCTATTAATTAAGAAGCTAATCGCGGCCATTTTGTGTTGTCCACAGTGGTTAGAATCGCTCATAATGTACCTATTAGTGTTGGTTTCCTTTCTATAGATGTCAATTTCCAGTTTATTGTTATTTTTAATCACTAAACTATCTAGGAACGGAAGTTGATTGTTCACTTCTTCTTCTACTGTGAATTTAATGGTTTCAAATTTTGAGTTGAGGGTCGCGAGAAAATCCGGGATATTACTTTTCTTAGTATCAAAAACCGCGAAAATATCATCTACGTACCTATGCCAAATTCTAGGAAAATATGCGGCATCCGCTCTCATACATGTCTCAAATTTGCTCATGAACAAGTTGGCTATGAAGAGGGACAGGGGGTTGCCCATTGTTGTACCTTCTAATTGTTCATAGTACTTGCCCTCGACTTGAAAACAATTTTGGTTCATGCAGAGTGACGTTAGTCTCTTATATTCTGCTATTTTGGTATCTTCAATATTGTTAAGCTTTAAGAGCTCAACTAAATACTCTATGGTTTCAGGGATCGGTACACTAGGGAAGAGTGAACAAACATCGAAATATACTAAAATGTCCCCATCTTCTAGTTTGATATTGTTTACTTTATTTACAAAATCTATTGAATTTTCTACTTCGAGGCTGTCTGCTTTGATGGGTAAATTTTTGTATTCATTTACTAGCCATTTGGACAGTTTGTACGTGGGTGAATCTATGCTTGAAACAATTGGTCTCATAGATTTACCCGGTTTATGGATTTTCGGTAGGCAGTACATTTTAGGCACTGTTGAGTTTGAAATTGACAGTTTAAACTTTAGGTTCGCGTTAATGAGTTTTGGACAATTTTTCAGAGATTTTTTCCTTTCCCTAATCATAGTTGGTAAAGGGTTTTTTTCTCATTTCTCTGTAAGGTCCTGATGATAAGCTATTGACGCGGTTGAAGTAGTCCGACTTGTCCAGAATGACTATTTTGTTCCCTTTGTCTGCTTTCAGATAGAAACAGTTTTTACTTTTAAGCCCCTTAATAATCCCGAGGTCGCCTTTGTAGGAGGTAGAAATAGACACTTGTAAAGAATATCTGTTTTAAGAAGTAGGGATGGTGCATGCATGTTTAGTTTTAGAAAAAGTTTTTTCTCACATCATTCGGTCACCGGTTGATGATGAGGACCATTCGTGTCCTCGAAACGGCCGTCCCGGACTATTTATTATATTACTATATAATAAATTAAACTTGTGTGGTGCGGAGGGTGCCGATGCTTATGTGTTGTTTACCATACTACGCCACAGTCCTTGCTATCATTATCGAACCTTGATATCATTAATTTTATTTGATACCCAGCTCTTGTTTTCTCCACATATTGATGTCATGACTTCTGCTGCACCTAGATCGCTCGGAGTTTTATAACAGTTGCGCCTTGAAGTCTATCTACTACTTACTTGTCCGCTCGAAATTGGAATATGCGTCAATTGTTTGGTAGCCATATTATCACTACCACCAATCAGATCAATTGAGCGAGTCCAGAAGAGATCTCTTAAATATCTTTCGTTTAAGTCTGATGGCATGTATCCTCCTCGTGGTATAGATTATACCAATTTACTCTGCAGACATGATTTCGACTCGCTGTCACATCGCAGAGATGCAGCTAGCGCGAAATTTCTTATTAAATTAGTCAACCAATATATTGATTCCCCGCGCTTACTATCTCAGGTTTATTTTATCATACCCCATTACAGTCATAGATCTGCAGACACTTTTTTTACCCCTACGGCACGTACGAACATGTTATTAAAAGCACCACTAACGCATATGTTTAGAAACGCTAACCACTTATACAGTGACCCTTTTTTTCATGCGTGAGAGTTTTCCTTTTTTTTTCCATTCATCATTGTACTTTTGTTTTTCTTTTCTCCACCGTAATGCTTTTTTTTCCTGTTAGGCATTAGGAAGTATTAGTAATACAACTTGTTTTTTTTGTAGAACATTATTTTGTATAATTTTTGATATATATATATTTTTTTTGTATACTGTATTTAATTTCCTTTGTTTTTATATTTGGCCTGTCATTGGATTTTTTTGTAAATCTGTTGGGCAGTAAAGTTTATTAGGCTGAGGCTGAGCTTCATATCTAAGATTTTACAGCTTGTCATTACCTCAGAAACCTTTGGCGTACAGATTATGCGTGTAGAATGTTCCATGGCCTTGTTATCTCCCGCCTAGGGTAAGGCGCAGTTAATTGGTCCTTCATATGCGAATGCTGATTTGGGTTAGTACCGGACCCACTGGAAAATCAGTTCTTAATAGAACTCGAATGTAGAGCCCTAATACTGCCCAATCAGGTGGAAACCTATCGATTTAACTATGCTCTGTCACTGATTGCTATATGTTGAAAACTTGTAACACATTTTAAGTAGTGCGACAATTGTTGCTAATGTTCGTATAGAGGACAACACCTTACATATGCAGATCGTCATGGGAATTTGGAAGTTGAATTAAAAGCCTTAGAAAGAGCTCCGGTCAAGTTACGTCAGGAACAACTGTTTTAAATTCAAAGCCAATAACGGTATATAATAAAAATTGACAGCAAAATGTGTATCTTATTACCCCTGCTTCCTATAACCTTGCCACCCAGTGATAATAAATAATTATGTATGTAAGAGCAACTTGTATGTAATGGTATACTTAATTATTAAAAAGTTTAATTTTCTACGTAATTTCTCTTTAACTAATCTTCTCCGACAACTGAGAAAACTCTTCGTAATTATTATCCAACACATGTTTTAAATCGAAAGCATATTTTGATATTAACGTTAATGTTTTGCAACAATATCGCGAGTAATATCGAACAAAAGTGTCTATTCACACTTCCGCGGTTTTGTTTCCGTTGAATTTTACTTTCCTAAAGCTAGGTATAAATCAAGAAACTAATGAGTAGTTCTGCTGATTAAATGATCCTTTAGAAACGGCGTTATTACGCAAGAAAATAGAATCTACGTTTTCATTGAAAGCGCATTTTTATTTTGAAAACTTCGCAGATGGCACGTAGATCATTATACATATTGGGTAAATTGAAGAAAAACGTAAGCAATTGTTATTTCTGAACGTTCGCCATGTAAAATTGTTTCTGTTTTTACAAAGAAATAAACGCATTTCAATCCAAGGTTAGCGGTTTGTTTATAAAGAGCTGTATGTGGCACTCTGTTTGACACGTTCGCTATTTTTATTTCGACGTTTTATTATAATGGACATAAAGAGTCAAATATTTCCTGCCATAATCACGTGTTGTTTTGCAATTTGTTTTTTTTTTTCTCTTCGGTTGTTTTATTTCTCGCGTCAGCGGCGCAGTACTCTACGTGGGCTGCAATGAAAGAGATTAATTCTTGCTTCATTCAATAACATTGATTGCTGCTATTGCTGAACACAACTCCGTCGTGTAAACTTTCGTAACGTATACAGGTGTACAAACATACATATTCATCTGCAGGTTCTGTATTACAAAATTCTGTAAGCAGTTTATGTTGTTCTTTTAAAAATACTAATTGCTTGACAATCTCTGTAAAGTGTACATTTCGCAGATGACCTTCGCAGCATGAGTATACGCAACCATAATTCAAGTGTCTCTGTTAAAAAAGAATCTGTTTAATCTCAGTGTGTGTATAGTCTATCAATCCTTGATTATTGGATCAGGTACCAATTTCGTTGAAAATGGAAATATATTTTGTTATAACTATGTAATACATGTATATATTTTTCTGGAAACAGTTTGAAAGCATATTGTAATTTATCAATCATAGCAATAAAGTATACCAAACAAATCTTACACGTCTAAAAATATGTAATGTACAGGTGGAAACAATTGCATTTATTTTCTCGGACATCCGCTGCAAGAAATTGCCTTTTTGAGATTCTATCAAAGATTTTAAAAATATTGTTTTTCCTCACAGACACTTTTTTATCGCAATCCTTTAGAAAAGACGAAACGTCTAAACTTCCCACGGAGTTTCCCTATGTAGCCCCAAATAAATCTTTATTTCGGAAATACCCAGACCCAGAATACCCAGAATGTGTGAAATTAGCACCACGTTTTTTGAAAATCGAAATTCCGACGATTGTTCCAGGTTGTGCTACGTTCGTTCTATAACGTTCCAAAGTATCTTAAATAAAAGTCAAAATCGGCCAAATCGGTCAATGGTTTGGCGAAGCGAAGCGTCAAGTTGATATGACAAAATGTATTTTTTTTGAGAGACTCTGTATATTATTTTGCTTTTAAATTTTTGGTAAACAGTAACTAACACGTTAATGATCTAAAATCAGCCATTTCTTTGTTACAGCAACTTTCGAAACTGAACTAGTCATAATATTTATTTTGTCAGTGTGACAGAAACATTTGAGCAATTATTGAATGTGATACCATCTAATAATAATCGTATTTGCTCAAAAATTAGATGCTTTCTTTTTCGAATGCAGAAGTGTTTAGATATGGATGATCGTGCACAAGAATATCTGTTAAAATATCTTTTTTTCTGTGCAGTACTTTGTTATTTCTCCTTTATTTGCCTTTATTATTCCTTTTTTTTTATAAAAGCATCCCTAATAACTGTAGGACAAAATCATTTTATTACATGTTGCTCCAGAATTTACCGAGGGTCTTAGAATTATCATAATCTATAGTATCTTCTATTAAAAAAACATAACTTTGGGTAGCTACGAACTTATGAGATGACTTCTAGGTCTAAATATAATTTTAAACCATGCGCCCACCGGAACATCATAACAAGTAACCGTTTTGAAATATTTTCGTTCACAAAGTCACAATCTTCCGAACCCACAGATTATTCGCCCAATATATTAACTATTTATTATATTTATTAATTGTACTACTCGATCATCTGCTGGGGTGATTATTCGCGATGGACCTGGACGGTCACGGTTTTCCAAATCGCCTACTTGTTGATATATGCTTTATTGTCGACGAGGCTAGATTTAATTTTTCACCGATTTGTTTGTTGGAATAACTTTCTTTGTTAAGTCAAAGTTATAACGCTGGATCGTTTACCAATACATATTGCTTTACCACGGGGCACTTTGGACAAGTAACCTACGTGTCCAACACTAAAAAGAGTTCAGTTATGTAACAATAATAATGAGCAACTTTGAATCCGTTTGACGTAAATAGCTATATGTAATAGCTTTAGTTAGTCAGTTTTTTGTTTCAAGGAATAAATAACTGCAAACAAATACGACAATTTTGCTCGTACCTATTACCACTCAGATACAGCTAAAGCCATCTCCAATATTTTGAAGCACGTAGAGACTACATAAGTTTGACTAGCACATTTAAATTTCACGTACAAATCTATCTCGATAATGTCAAAATACTACTCAAGTATCTTTGTAAGTTGAACGATAAAATTTGAATTGTTTTCTGGTCTTTCCCCACATTTTCATCTAACTTTTCTTACGATTTTCCAGATTTTAATGATGAGGGCAGGTTTTACGTGTTTTTTTTTAAATCTTCGACTTTATTTACTTAATTCATCACCTTTAACTTTACAAAATTTGAAACTTTGTTCAAGTATGTTTACAATAGTAATTATATATTATAAAATACATAAAAATTAATATCGTGTGTAGCCTCCTCGGGCTTTAATGACTATCTGTATATGTATACGAATATGTTTCCACGCTTCTTTTAGTTTGGCTTGGATTAATGCTTTAGAAGAGTGTTTGTGACCCTTTGAGTTTTCGAAAAGTGATAGAAAAGCACGGTTGGATTTAAGAGAAGGAATCTATTTTCGAGTATTCAATCGTTAGTTTTCCGAACTGTATGATAGGGGCGTTTTCTTGAAAGAAAAATGTATACGATAGTCTGAATGTTGCACTTAGACATTCATGCAGCCCACGACCCGTATGATGACATGCATCTCCATATTATAACGCTGCCACGTTCCTATTTAAGAATAGCAAAGACGCAGTCCGTATAAAATGCTTTTTTTAAAAGCTAACGCTCAAAGGTACTTACAGCAGTACCAAAAAGCTGACAAACGAATTGATGTGCTCTCTTTATCATAAGCAACGTTTATCCTTTAAAATTAGCATTATCATGCCCAGCATTCAGTTTAAGACATAGTCTGTTTAATAATTACGTTCGTTTCGTCCGACCACCCTTCTTCAGTTCCTAATTGTCCAATGTTAGTCTCTTTTTGTCCATTCTAAACGGTGTTTTCTGCTGATCTCGAACAATAATGGAGTTATCTTTCATTTAATCGCTTCTTAAATGATCAATTTTAGTGAACACGGAGAGTTTTCATTTGTTTTAATTTTTGATTACCTGTGAATGTATGGCGAAATTGTTTGCCGGGTTGTCCGGCTTGTGAGTCTAAAGTCAACAAGTATTAAAAACGGGTATTCATTCTACTGGAGCACATTCCAAAATAAATGTAAGAGATTAATTTGTTACAATTTTAGTAATTATATTATTACCATGAAATGCAGAAAATACATATTTGGATTCATTTTATGCTTTAGGAAGGTTGTTTGCTTTTTAGGGTCAACTATGTACGTGGGTAAATGTGTACCTAAGATGGTCAAGTCTACTGCTAATATGACGTATATATGTACACCACTACGGTTAAATAATTTGAAATTCGAGGAAATTTATACATATCTCAAATATTATTTTGCTTCGAATCTTGGTTTGCAAGTTATATTAGTACAATCCCAATCAATGAAAAGTAGCGAGTAGATAAATATGAAACAGTTATAATGGCGTATGGGTGCTTAAGCAGAAAAATATGTGTGTGCATATCTACGAATATTCTAAACTACTTCGTTTGCAATGCTAATTTTACAAGCGTGGGCATGTAAACTTTAACATTTAACTCCGTATAGGTTAGTGTAGATGTGCTATTCAGAGAACTTCTCGGCTCTTTGACGGTTACGCAGGAAAGAGACGGAATGTTGCTTACGTTGAGGATAACTAAATACTATGTAATTAATTAATTAATAAGAAATAATGTTCAATCATTAAACTGAATTAACCTCTATTTTAAGGTAACGCGAGTGGGTTGATGCGGATAGGAAGAAGCACTACCGATTGAATCTGTACTTAAAAATATCACGCATTTAAACGGCTTTGTTCAAGTTTATGAGTCAACATTTAATTATTTATGGACATGTAAATGAATGTAATGTGTAGAGGTGTAGGCTACCTGTTTGTTCATTGTAAGCAATTACATACACGTATGACAAAGTAAATTTTTGTTCGGTGCACACTACTCACATTTGGAAATTTTCACGGAATCATAACTGAAATAGACAATATAATATACGCAAAAGATAACAGACACTTTATAGCAGTCATATAATCCAGCTTCGGGTAATTCATATACTTAACTCAAAAATTTTTCCTAAACAGAGTTAGTAACACCTAATGTGGTCGCCGTTAATGCTGTCGTTATCGTTTTAGTCAATAACTATGCAAATATTTTCGGTTATTATTCACTCATACTCGGTTATGTCGTTTTGTTTTTATGGTGTCAAATTTGGAACTAAATTGATGATAAGGAAAACGGAAACACATATCTAAATACAAGAAGATGCCTATTTGAGGAAATTATAAGAAATTATTAGAAATTTTAAAGAAATGTAACCCTTATTTGCTCAATTTTTCACGTAACATCTTGGCATTGTATAATAAAAATCACAAAACTATGTTTATTACACAGAAAATGAAATTATGCTCACAATTCTAGCAAGTTTCATAAGACACGATTTAAAGCACGAATTCAAGTTTAAAGAAGGAGTGCCCAAGCCACGAGTTTTTTAATGAACGAATGCCTCATTGTCTTATAAATCGTGTTTTTTATGCTTTTTTTGCAATTAGCTTTTTTTTTTTTAACAGAAAAAGAGAAATTTGTTAAGGTGGAGGTTGGTAACATCCGCATTTATTTGAAATGAGATTCAAATTTTCGATTTAGTAGCTTATGATTGACTAAATTAATTTGACATTCTATTGTTAAATTATTTCAAGATGAGTTCTGAAAATGTTTCATGCACTCCACCAGAAATACGGCAAATTACTGAAAATACAATTACTAATTTACTTGCAGACGTCTCATACACAGTATGAAAAAGAGCGTCATAATTTTGAGAAATGGAGCAAAGTAAAGAAAATTCTTCATATTCCTGGAAATATTTTGCGTTTGTAGTTCGAAATGCTACATAAAAATTATAAAGCCTCTTCACTGTGGACGAATTATTTAATAATGGGATCCTGTTTAAATGTACATAGAAATGTGGAAATATCAAAGTATATTAGGCTTTAAGCTTTATTAAAACGGTTATCTCAAGGTTGCGTTCAAAAAATCTAATATTTTAATTTTAATGTTCATAAATTTGAAGAGAAGCAACTGACAAAGTGTACTAGACTATGAAAGTGAGTTTTATTATTTTTTCTATCGACTTTCATAAGTAGTTCATATCCTAGGTTATTTTGATAATGGGATATAATAGAGCTTGTAGACGAGAAGATCTAATTAATATATGCGTGCATGACACCACCTTTACCTGTCAGTGTACCTAAAACAAAAGATGTTCCCAGAATGTTTGCTGTAACTTCGTCCTAAAAAAGTTATGCATAAACATTTTTTTCTTAATTTATCGCCATAACTATTGCATTAATAGCCTTATTGGTACTCATACTATGGAAAACGTGCTTAAAGAAATTGCCAGTTTTCTTCGAATTACCGGATCCTTAACTTTATACAAAACATTGCTTTAGAAGATTCAGTGCTCCACATGTAGTAAACAGTGAAGGTGATCTCTTAACCATACAACGGTTGTATCCTTCACCAAAAGAAAATAAGTGGACAGCCTAATAGCACTGACTCTTTGTAAGGTAGTAATACGAGGCTTAAGTTCTTAGCAGTAGCACTTTGTACTGGGCTGGAATTCACATTTGCAAAAAAGTAGCCGACAACTGTAAGAGGATGTTAATGACAATTCGCACAATAGTTGGGAAAACTTGAGTACTCAAACCACGTATGACATGGTTACTTACGGCTACCTGATTTTGGAGGTTTATGATAATAGGGAGGCATGCGATAACTAATCCCACGAGAATTCAAAAAAATAGCATGCCTACGAGTAATCGGAACGATTTAAACTTACCTCCTCATAACATCCACATCAAAGGAGAAGCTGGAGTGTGGGCATACAGACTGAGAAATTTTAGTAACTGGAGTACATACAGGAGGCCGAGGTTCACTAGAATAGAAATAGTAATAACAAATGTTATCTTTGATATGCCAATGTAGCGACACCACTTTAGGATCTCCTATGATAATTCTTTCAAAGTAGTACTGAATTGGGAAAACTAGAAAAATAGAGGAGGAAGAAAACCTAAATCCGGGTCAATAACAGGTTTCAATTCTGGCGTTGGTATAAGAAAAATTAGGAACACAAATCACGTGTGTTACTTAGGTAATACACCACGACCTTTAAAAACATTAGCATGTTATCACATACCCTGCAAACTAAAGGTATTTTTATAAGATATAATGCAAAAATACGGGATGATTGGTTCTCCTACAATTAATGATGATGACGAAATATCTAATCCTAGGTATTAATACGAAATCATTAGCACCGTAATCTGTGGACGAGTTTGAATCGGTATAATACCGCACACAGAGAAGGTCGCTTGTTAAATCGACAACAACTTTTTTATTCAGATTTTTTGCTTGGACGAACAACAGTATTGGTCAGTTTAACAATTTCAATTCAGTAACTGGAATTTAATTTTTACTAGTTTTGTTAACGCAAATGTGTTTTTTGTTGGAAGAACAACCGGTGTTACTATATATTTCCATTAACATTCTTTTGTTTTATCAGAGTGCATCCCCTAAATCGACGAAAAGCACTTCAACCATTGCATTTGGTTAAAAGAATAAAAAAAAATTGTTTCGCCATGTACAAAGCAGGCCACTGGTTAATGTTTTCGAATCAACAACCGTCCTTCTCTCAATGTAAATAACAATATTCTTTTAATAGATAAACTTATTTAATGTTTATTAAATTACTCTTTAGCGATTGTACAGCTTCCTACATTTACATGAATTTGCAATGCAAAATAATACAACCAGTAGCGATTGGCGATGACTTAAATGGGACTTCAATAACAAAGCTTCGATTGCCTCGTGTATTTCCGTTGCATACTACAACGTACACGGTATGCAATGGAAATACATAAGAGAATTGCTGTCTACAACGTTGTTGCAATAATGAATGCAATAACCCGGGAGGAACGGATCTGCGCTTGACTTTCATCATGTTCTTGAAATTCGTCTTTTAGTGTAATATTTTATAATAAAAATATACATAAGAAATCCTAGTTTGCCTTTACAATAATTTCGCGAATTAAACAATCAATTAGCAATAAGTCGTTAAATCCCGTAAGAAATATCTATATTATAGTTATTGATCCACCCTAAGGTCCAGAGTGTGAATTAGGTTTCACACGCTGTAATATGGTATTTTTCAAGAAGGCAACTTTTAGTCGATAGAAAATTTAATTGGAAGAATATGAAATAATGTTTATTGGGAACATGCATCGTAATTGGCAAATGCTACCGATATTCCTTTGTTATCGATAGCATTTGTCAAAATTTACGGCCAATTACCATACATGTTCTCAATAGACATTATTTCATATTCTTCCAATTAAATTTGCTATCAACTAAAAGTTACCTTCTTGAAAAACACCATATTACAGCGTGTAAAAGGGACGCCACGACAATCTGCCTGTTTAGTTCAAGTCGCCATTGAATGAAGACGTATTTAGCTAAGTGATATTTTTTTCTAGAAAATTCAAGTATTGTAGTGCACCGAAAGTATAGTCTATCTGTATCTGACACAATTGTAGCAATCTGTGATACAGTAAAATAAGCTTCAAGCATAGCTTGTAATACTTATTATCGAAAAAATACACACAAAGATTGTAGTAATTCTTTGCTAAATAGATTAGCCAATACGAGCTTGCTAATCTCAAATTTATATGAAAACTTAGATTAAAAAACGTACATTTTTGATTTTTAAAATAAGGCAGCTACTTCTTACATATGTACATACACACTCCGTTATTTTAATACTAACAACTGCTAACAACTGCGTGATTTAGAATGGCTTTGTTGAAGCATTAAAAACCCTACAACCATCGAAAACCTGCATAGCACAACAACAAAATTAACGTATAATCTACATACAACATAGTAGAATTCACTACAAAAATATGTAGAGAATTCTAAGAACTTGATGGTAATATTTGACGTAATTATAGCACAATAGCTTTGTTCGTGATAAGGATTCGGAACTGATTACGGAATTGAAATATTGGTGGTCGCGGATGATGAAATTCGGACAAT